>LR749669.1:1300905-1466511 GCA_902729485.2 Mus minutoides | reverse complement strand
TGGCTGGAAGGGCTATAAGGGGGCGGCCGGGAGCGACTGGGGCTGGCTGGAGCGAGCAGGGTCGAGTGGAGTGAGCTGGGTTGACCGGAACAAGGGGAAAAAAAAAAAAAAAAGAGCATCAACTGCTCTTCTGAAGGTCCTGAGTTCAAATCCCAGCAACCACATGGTGGCTCACAACCATCCATAACAAGATCTGATTCCTGCTTCTGGAGTGTCTGAAGACAGCTACAGTGTACTTACATATAATAAATTAATAAATCTTAAAATAAAATAAAAGCCAGGCGTGGTGGCGCATGCCTTTAATCCCAGCACTAGGGAGGCAGAGGCAGGCAGATTTCTGAGTTCGAGGCTAGCCTGGTCTACAAAGTGAGTTCCAGGACAGCCAGGGCTACACAGAGAAATCCTGTCTCAAAAAACCAAAAAAAAAAAAAAAAAAAAAAAAAAAAAAAAAAAAAAAAAAAAAAAAAAAAAAAAAAAAAAAAAAAAAAAAAAAAAAAAAAAAAGGATAAGGGCTGGGCTTGAAAGAGAGGTAACTAATCAAATGGTAGCCATAATCTAGTTTAAATGGATTAAATAAGAGCTAGCCCAGGAATAGCCAATGCATTTAATAATAAATAGTCTCAGAGTCATCACGTTGGGAGCCAGGCCTGGGAAAGGAAAAATAGTTAAAAATTATTTTAACACAGAGAGAATGGAAGAGAAGGGCAAAGCCTGCCAGAGCCATGCTTGCCACACTCCAGCTGGCCAGAGTCCCTTCATCCTTTATGCTCAACAACTTGGAAAAGCAAGGACTGAAACAGCAGCCCTCTATTGGCTGCTGAGAGGCATGAGACCTGAGCCGTTTGGCCCTGAGAGGTGTGACAAGCTGAACTGTCTGGAAAGTTATTAATAGACATAGGTTCTGGGATCCTAAGCCTCAGAAGACTCCTGTGGACCAGGAGGCTTTCTGACAAAGTCTAGTGCACATAGCAGTGAGCCAGAGGTTCTGCCTCAAGGTGAGGACCACAGCCGAAGTTGTTCTCTGATTTCTACTTACATATACATATGTCTGGTCTGTACTCAGAGATGAATACCACACATACACACACACACACACACACACACACACACACACACACACACACTTTTCTACAAAGTCAATTCAAAGAGGTCTGTCAGGAACCTCAACAGGACAAACTCACCAGGGAAAATATTACCTGTTCTAGAAACAGGTCACTTCAGAAACAGCAGAAGGCCTGCATAAAATGTAGCCAGCTGAGTGGTCCTTGCGCCCATTGTTTACTCTATTGTCATAGGAGTGTCCTCTGCTTCATTAGGCAATAAGCCATCATTAAGCAATGTGTCTTGTCTCCTTTCACAGAGATCTCAAGGATGGAGAAGCAGAAAGGATTCTAAGAGTCCAGGCCATCATATCCCTAATGGGAGGTGTTGGGTTATGACTAGTTTATTGCTTAGTCTGGTAGGGAGGGGTCTAGTGAACTTGGTCAGTTTCAGGGACTTCCTGAAGCTAATTTGAGTTTGTTTACCTTCATCTTTAAGTAGGTTCCAAGCAATTTTAAGTGGCTTATTGCTTAAGGAGCTTCCTACAGGATGCAGTGTTTTTGGAAACTGTTACACAACAGGAGATCTGTGAAGTGGCTACATGTTAGAAGCTGTGGTCCTGGTGGCTAGTCTGGACGCAGTGAATACAAATTACTGAAAAGAACAGCATCTTTTGCTAGTCTGATTTACTGACTAGAGCTGCAGTGATACAAAAGGGTTGAAATGTTGCAGGTCCAGAGCCAGACTATTTTGTGGCATCTTTAAGTCCTTTAACAACTCTGATTGCTCTGCTCTTTACTTGGCCTAACATCTTTGTAACTATCCAGTAAGCCATTTAGAGTGTGAGAACAGATGCCTAGTTTCCAATCAACCAAAGGGTTAAAAATGCCCTCAGACTAGCATCTAGGACCTATATCTGAGATCTTTTCCTCCTTTGCTGTAGCCTGGTGACCTGGTATCCTCACCAATATCGTTGAAAAATGCCTTGTTTTATGTTTTTCCTTGTTCTTCATCAAGAGGCTGGAGAGACAGCTAGACCGTTCCTTTGCATAGGACCAGGGTTGTACAAGCATGAACAGGGTGGCTTAGAGCTGTCTGCAAATCCAATCCCAGGAGATTTGACCCCTCTTCTGGCATCTGAGGACATCAGACACACGGGTGGTGCACAAATACATACATGGGCAAACACGCATAAAATAAATCTTTTTTTTTTTTTTTTTCGAGACAGGGTTTCTCTGTATAGCCCTGGCTGTCCTGGAACTCACTTTGAAGACCAGGCTGGCCTCGAACTCAGAAATCCGCCTGCCTCTGCCTCCCAAGTGCTGGGATCAAAGGCGTGCGCCACCACCGCCCGGCTAAAATAAATCTTAAAACACATACACACACAAATAATTCGCAACTTAAACTGTTACCATGTTGGAATATGGAATAACCTATATCTGTGTTCCTGGGCTAGGGCCGCTCCAATTTGGCTCCAGGATAAGCCACCTATAATCCCCTTTGAGGTGAGAGTTGTGGTTTTGCGTCGCAGCAGCGCTGGACTCCACAGTCCCTTTATCAGTTCTCACAGTGACCAGTGAAGCAGGTAGACTTTAATTCCATGTTTACTCTGCCCTGGAGAGATGAAGTTACAGTGAGGCCTCAATTAGCGTTTCTTTGCGTTTTCCAAAGTTCCCGGACCTGCTGAACTCAGGTCATCCGTGGACTCAAAACAAAACAAAACAAAACCAAGCGTAGAGAAGCATCCTATACAAGATGCAGGGGCCCGCCCCTAGCGCGCTGGCTTTGCCGACTCTACACAAAGCGGTTCCTCCCTTGGTTCCCGAGCGCGCAGGCGGAGCGCTGGCCCCTCCCCGCCCTGGGTCGTATCCTGGTGTCGCTATTGGCTGAGCGGCCGTGTGCGCCGAGCTCCCTGTCCCTTTGGCTCCGCCCCTCAGGCTCAGAACTTGCACCGGGTGCCGGCGGTCGCCGCGAGAGCGTGAGTGCTGGGCGCAGGGCTCTAGGACGCGCATTGTCGCCGTAAGTGCTGCCTCCAGCGGCCCACAGGCTTCACGCCGCGCTGAATGTCGGTGGCCCGAGGCCGAGTGTGGCAGGGGCAGAAGGGAAAGCACTGGGCTTGGCCGTGTCCCTTTCCCTCCCCCAGCACACCTGGTAACAACCGAGTCATGGCTCGGGCGGTGCCCAGGGGTCATGGACTATCGTTTGCGGTAGTGGGAAGCTCGTGGTTAGAGCTCCCTGACAGCCCGGCTTCCGTCTCTCCAGTGAGACGTCCGTGCTCACCGGGAGAGGCAGCTGCGCATGTCACTTGGGAGTGTGCCTCTCGGCCCCTGGCAGCGTGGGACGCCCCCGGCCTCTGCGATCACCAGCGTCCCCCTCTGCTTGCTCCATTTGTCCCAGTTCCTGTCTGCCAGGCCAGCGCGAGCCTGGAGATGATCAGCCACTGGCAGTGGTAATGGGGTCCAGGGATCCTGTCCTTGGTCACTGTGTACTGTCGGTACAGTCTAAGGATGCTTACGCGGGGCTCCCCAACTCTAAAGCTGAGCTGAGAAACCAGGCGCCAACGCGTCCAGCTCATTGCCCCAGCGGGCTCTTTCCCCTGGGTGAGAAAGTGGGTCAACTCTGCTCTGGTCTCGGGTGGACCTTTGGGACTGTTGGGGCGCGATTAGCATTGTGCCCCTTACCTCCCCACATCAGCTCTTGGCTTTGGCAGGGTCCCGAAGTCTGTGTGGAGCCAGCAGTGGGGCAGCTCGTGCGCATGGCTGCGAAGGCTCCGGTTGCCCCACCGAGCGGCTGCCAGGCTCTAAAGTTCCCAGTTGACCACAACAGTAACTAAATATAGGACCAGCTGGTGCGGCCGGAGTGTCGCAGTGGCTCCTTTGCAGAGATCTTAGGGCTGCAGATAACGAAGTTGAGTTCTGACCCTTAAAGACTGGGTACCCCAGTCCCAAGTTTGGAATTTAGGCGAGACCAGTTTCAGATCTGCCAGAGGAATTATACAGTGCTCACAATCATAGCTTCCTCAAAGCAGAATAGCACACTCACCTTCAATTTATTATATGCAAACTTCTGGTCTGTCCTTGTTTGATGACCAATTGGTTGGTCCTGGCTTACTGTAGGAAGCCCTTAATGGCTTGCAGAGTCTTTCCTTAGAAGTGATTTATCCTCAGTTAATTTTGTTTGTTTGTTTGTTTGTTTGTTTGTTTTTCGAGACAGGGTTTCTCTGTAGCCCTGGCTGTCCTGGAACTCACTTTGTAGACCAGGCTGGCCTCGAACTCAGAAATCTGCCTGCCTCTGCCTCCAGAGTGCTGGGATTAAAGGCGTGCGCCACCACCGCCCGGCTCTCAGTTAATTTTTATTAACAGTTTCATTGAGGAAGGTGATGTTTCCATCTCACAACCGGGGCTGCCCCCACAACATTGAGAACTTTCCAGAATTCTGCTTGGATTAGTTAGGCTCTCTGGAACAGACCCGCAGGCCTTCTCTGTGGCTTGTCTTTATCTACCTGTTGCTGGCACCGTATGGTCCCTTCTTCTGGGGTCATGCCACAGGCCACACACCCCCAGGCCGTGCAGGCATATAACTGGTTCATTCTGTCTCCCAGTGGGAAGCTTGTATCATCAGGCATGACCAACCTGTGGGCCTGGTTCGTCCCAGGAGAGCTGTGAGTGCAGCTTAATAGACATGCAGTTTTAAAATGCTGTGTTGCTGCAGCTTAATAGACATGCAGTTTTAAAATGCTGTGTTGCTGTATCAGCAAGTGAGGTCACTTCTAGTCTCCTCTCTCTCTCTCTCTCTCTCTCTCTCTTTATTGTCCAGCATGGCTTTTATAGATGGTGACCAGAAGATTTCAAATTGAAACATGTCCTGGGGCTGTGTTACAAACTGGTGGGGGCAGGTGAGCTGTCTTGTTCTGTAGCCCAGGCTAACCTGGGACGCGGGGTCTTCCTGTTTCAGTTTTCCTTGTGCTGGGGTTATAGGTATTTGCCACCATGTCCAGTTTCTTTGAAAATTTCTGAGTCTCCCCTCCCCAGAGTCTGGGATAGGTGGCACTGGATGTACTGGAGCAGTTCGGGCCCATGTGGGCCCATAGCTCCTGTTTCTCCTCCACTCTCTGCCACCACCATCCTTATGTGACAGATTGATTGGATTCCTGCTTCTAAGAGCCTAGAAGCTAGACCTGCGGGGCCGGCCTGGGAGCTGTGGATTGTTCTGGTTGCAGAGGGGGTGCCCAGTGCCTTGATTGTCCAAAGAGTGCTGATGTGCGGGCAGCTCATGAATGGGCTCAGATCGTTTATGTGGATATGGGGGCAGCCCACAGCCCTGTCTCTTGTTTGACATGGACAGTTGTCTGTTCCTCTTTTTAAAACTTACAAAAGAAAAAGAGAATGCCTTGTGTTCCATCTCATCCTTCCCACCCCCCACCAGTGATGGGATTAAATGCAGGGCCACGAGAAAGCTCTCATTACGTTGCCCTTGAAGCCATTTCTGTAGTCCGGACTACGATTCTCTTGCTTCAGGATGACAGGCCTGTGCCACCAGGCCCAGCAAGAACAGCTCATGCTTTCCTCCTCAGCCTTTCTCTCCCAGCTTCTATTAGATATTAAGTAAGTCCTCGTACGTTAATTGACTGGTTAGATCCCGAACAGGCTCAGCCTTTGGGGCCGAAGGAGCCACCAAATACATTTGGAGAGTTTCCTCTATGGCCTGTGGTGGGGCCAGGAGCCCACTCCAGCCCCTCGAGTTTGTTCTCCCTCAGCTCTGGAGCCCTGCCACCCTCTCTGGTCCTGTACAGAATGCCCTGTTTCCCTGGAGAGGCGGAAGGAGATGGAATAGCAGAAAAAGCCCCTGGTTAAGGAATCAGAGAGTTGGGGGGAGGGGGCTCTGTTTCCATCCAGCTGGTTGGTCTGCCTTCTTTTTTTTTTTTTTTTCCTCCTCGTTTGGTGGTCAACCCTGCTCGCTCTGGTCTGCCCCACTCGCTCGCTCCAGCCCTGGTCTGCCTTCTTGACTCTGCAACTTCTCAGTTTGTGAAGGAGTTAAGGTAAATCCCCTGAGGGGCCAGTGAGATGGTTCTCTGGGAAAAAGTCAGTGATGAGCTGAGTTTGATCCAAGAATCTACAGTAGAGAGAACACACTCTGCAAAGTTGTCCTCTTACCTCCAAATGTGCCTCACAGCACGCTCATGCCTGTATTCATGAATGTGCACGTGCACGCACATACACACACATATACATGCATGCATCCTCTCTCTCTCTCTCTCTCTCTCACACACACACACACACACACACACACACACACACACACGTCTGTGCCTATATTCACACTCCCGCACATGCATACACACACACACACACACACACACACACACACACGCACATACATGTACTAATAAGTAAAATTTAAAAAAGAAAGACAAATGAGGCACTAATTCAGGCCTGGGGGTTTGGGCTAAGAGGGTGCATATTTTGGGTGGTGAGGTCCCATTTGCCATGCTTCCCCCCCCCCAACTCACTAGCCCACGTTTTGTAGACTATTTAGGCATGTGAATTTAGGATCCTATTCAAGTTGGACTGGTAGACATGTGGAAACTTGGACTTGCATTAGATTTGAAACCCAAATGGTGTGTGTTGACCATGAAGAGAAGAGAAGCATCTGGTAGATGTGCTCACAGCCAGTGGGGGAGGGGTGGGGCGGGGCAGGGTGGGTCTAGAAAGATTTTTATTTTATTTTTTGTTTTTGTTTTTTCTTCAGGGTTTCTTTGTGTAGTTTTGGCTGTCCTGGCACTCACTATGTAGACCAGGCTGGCCTCGAACTCAGAAATCTACCTGCCTCTACCTTCCAAGTGCTGGGATTAAAGGCGTGTGCCACCACGCCCGGCTTCTCTTTTGTTTGTTTTTGAGACAGGGTCTCTATATTATGTAGTTCTGGCTGTCCAGAAACTCAGTGTGGTTCAGAGCAAGCCAGCCTCGAACTCCCTAGTCCTGGCATTTAAGTGTGTGCCAACATGCTAAGCTAGGGAGAGACATTTTGAAGCTCACAAACAGCCCAAGTGACTTGTGCTTAGTCACTAAGTACCCTTGAAGCTCAGAGGGAGGAGGGACTGCCAAGGCGAGGCCGGAGCCATCTGGGGACAAGTCCTGGGAGTGGAGAGATGGGATCCTTACTCATTCCTCAAGGGTGAGTTCTCACTCGGTGTTAGTTCAGAGCCCTGTGGTCATCCGTGAAAGACTCATTGCTGGTGTCACGCCAGCACGTGCCACACACTCCTGTACCCTCATGGCTGGCTTTTGTTGAGGGTTTATGAGGTTTTTGTTGAGGGTCACTCAGAGTGAGGCAGGCTCATGTCCGTGGCACAGTCATGCGCACTCACTGAGAGAGATGCTACTAGGCTCAGTGTGGTGAGACCTCCTTCGGCCCCGCCCAGCTACTTGGTGGTAGAGCTGGATTTCTGGCCTCTCCCATCTCCAGTGTGTCAGCCTCCCAGTGGGACATACACATGCTGAGCACCTTTGATCTCCTGGGCTTGACCTTACCTGCCCTGTTTGACCACTCTGACCACTGTCCCCATACCTCTTCTTTCTTTTTCTTTTTTTCTTCTTCCCTTGTTCCAGTCAACCCTGCTCGCTCCGGCCGGCCCCCCTTGCTCCGGCTGGCCCCCCCTTGCTCCTTGCTCTGGCCGGCCCCGCTCGCTCTGGGCCAGCCCCAATCGCTCCGGACAGCCCAGCTCGCTCTGGTTGGTCTCTCCGGTCCATGGATTCGTTTATTATTATTATTCATAAGTACGCTGTCCCACACCTCTTCTTTCTGTCCCTACTCTTTTGTCTCTGGTCCCTGACTCTGGTCAGGGTAGATTTGCAGACACTCCCGGTAGTGGCTACTGAGTTCAGGACTGGGGACAGGCCAGGAGAGACAGAGGAGAGAAGAGAGCCTCTGGCTTTGCCTGTGAGTTCCTTCTTCCAGGTGGTACTGCTAGTGGTGATTTAGGTGAATTTAAGAGGCAAACACTAGAACTACCAAGTGTGGAGCGACACAGACCCGATTGTGGCCCTTGCTTGTGCCTTGGTTTCTTTCCCTGTAATAACAGGGTCTTGGTTACTTTGTGTCTTTTTCATTTCCTTATTGATTTATCTATTTATGTAGTTGATGTCATGTTAGCCCAGGCTGGCCTTGAATTTATTCTATAGCCAAGGATGACCTTGAAATTTAAAAAAAAAAAAAAGATTTCTTCATTTATTTTATGTGAATACACTGTAGCTGTCTTCAGACACACCAGAAGAGGGCATCAGATCCCATTACAGATGGTTGTGAGCCATGTGGTTGCTGGGAATTGAACTCAGGACCTCTGGAAGAGCAGTCAGAGAGCACTTAACCATTGAGCTATCTCTCTGGACCGACTTTGAAATTCTAATCTCAAACTTCCTAATACTGGGATAACAGGCACATCTCACCACGTCTGGTTTATCCTGTGCTAGGAATTGAACCCAGGGCTTTTGAGAATGCTTGGTAAGCATTTTACCAGCTAAGCTACATCCCCAGCCTATTTTCCCATTTTTAAAAAATGTATATTGTATTTTGCCTGTATTGTGTGTGTGTGTGTGTGTGTGTGTGTGTGTGTGTGTGTGTGTATATATATATAAAATCTGTGCACTACATGCATGCCTGGTGCCTTCAGAAGCTAAAATAGTATGCTTATGAGCTATCATGCAGGCACTGGGAATTGGACTCTGATCTTGTAGAAGAGCAGCCAGTGCTCATAAGTGCTGAGCCATCTCCCTACCCCCAGCCCCACCCCTTCTTTAAGCAACTTCTCCCCAGTGATCCAGTTCCCCTTCTGTCTTAGGGTTTTACTGTTGCGGACAAAACACCAGGACTAGAAAGCAAATTAAGGAGGAAAGGGTTTATTTGACTTACACTTCCAGATCACTGGAGGAAGTCAGGGCAGGAACTAAAGCAGGGCTGGAACCTGGAGGCAGGAGCTGATGCAGAGAAAATGGAGGGATGCTGCTTCCTGGTTTGCTTCCTGACTTCCTCAGCTAGCTAGCTTTCTCTCTCTCTCTCTCTCTCTCTCTCTCAAAGATTTATTTATTTATTTAATGTATATGGGTACACTGTAACTGCACTGATAATTGTGAACCATCATGAGGTTGCTGGGAATGAAGGTTGCTCGCTCCGGTTGGCCCTGCTCGCTCCAGCCTAAAGATTTTTTAATTTATTATTATATCTGAGTACACTGTAGCTGTCTTCAGACACACCAAATGAGGGTGTCAGATCTCATTACAGATGGTTGTGAGCTACCACGTGGTTGCTGGGATTTGAACTCAGGACCTTTGGAAGAGCAGTCGGTGCTCTTTTAACTGCTAGGCCATCTCTCCAGCCCCCTCAGCCTGCTTTCTTTTTGGTTTTTCAACTTGGCCTGCTTTCTTTCTTTCTTTCTTTCTTTCTTTCTTTCTTTCTTTCTTTCTTTCTTTCTTTCTTTCTTTCTTTGGTTTTTTGAGACAGGGCTTCTCTGTATAGCCCCAGCTGTCCTGGAACTCACTTTGTAGACCAGGCTGGCCTGGAACTCAGAAATCCGCCTGCCTCTGCCTCCCGAGTGCTGGGATTAAAGGCGTGCGCTACCACGCCCGGCATCAGCCTGCTTTCTTTCTTTTTTTTTTTTTTTTGGTTTTGTGTGTGTGTGTGTGTGTGTGTTTTCTTTTCTTTTCTTTTTTTTCCTTGTTCCAGTCAACCCCGCTCACTCCGCTCGACCCAGCTCGCTCCAGCTGGCTCCACTCTCTCTGGCCCCTGCCAGCCTCGCTCGCTCCAGTTGGCCCTGCTCGCTCCGGCCGGCCCAGCTCGCTCTGGACAGCCCCACTCGCTCCGGTGGGCCTCTCCGGTCCAAGGATTCGTTTTATCATTATTCTTCATAAGTACGCTGTAGCTGACTTCAGACGCACCAGAGGAAGGTGTCAGATCTCATTACGAGTGGTTGTAAGCCACCATGTGGTTGCTGGGGTTTGAACTCATCACCTTCGGAAGAGCAGTTGGGTGCTCTTACCCGCTGAGCCATCTCACCAGCCCCGCTTTCTTTTTTAAAACTTTTTTTTTTTCCTCCGAAATAGGATTTCTCTGTATAGCTCTGGCTGTCCTGGAACTCACTCTGTAGACCAGGCTGGCCTCGAACTCAGAAATTTCCTGTCTCTGCCTCCCAAGTGCTGGGATTAAAGGCGTGCGCCACCACACCCGGCATCAGCCTGCTTTCTTAAAGAACCCAGGACCACCAGCCCAGAGGTGGTACTACCCACCCTGGGCTGAGCTTTCTCACTAATTGAGAAAATGCCTTATAGCTGGATCTCATAGAGGTTTTCCTCGACTGAGGCCCTAACATGGGTCAAGTTGACACACATCTTCTCATTTCCAGCTCTCTTCTTTGCTTGCAGATAAACTCCGAAGCAAGCCAAGGTTGAGGTAATTAACCTTTCCTCTCATCCGGCATACAGGTAGGGTCTTCCTAGAGACCACCCACCCGCAGGCTCCAAGGTCCATTTGCCTTGACACCACGTTTCCTACAGGTAGATGAGTGTGGTCAGCAGGATGGCTGGCCTCATTGTGTTGATTGAGCCCTGGCTAGGAGGCCGCAGAATGGACAGGTGTCTTTCCCCAGTATAGCTGGACCTGGCTTCTTCCCCAACACCCTGCCACACCTGTTGAGTCACAGGCCATTTGAGCCCTCACATCTGCCTGGCCACTGTTTTAAGTTCTGTGTATGGTGAGGTCACATGTATATGGTGAGGTCACTTGGGTTGATCCTCTCAGGAAAGTGGTAAAGCCAGCTGCCCTCGCCCTCTGGGTGGCAGAGCAGAGCAGCCCCTGCACAGGCTAAGCTGGGTGTAGCCTGGGCTCTGGAGGAGGAAGAAGAGGAGGAGCAGAGGGAGGTGATGAAAGGGACGTCCTTGTAGCTTTTGGACGGCCTGGGTCCCGAGGGAGGAGAATACTGTTCACGGGACGCTGGCAGGTGGGTGCTTCATGGTCCTGTGTCTTCCCCAGGCACAGACCCCTCCTTTGTGAGACGCAGACCAGCCTGGAGGCTGGGAGCCGAACACCCACGTCTGCATGCTGAGGAAGATGGGGGAGGCCGTGGCCAGAGTTGCGAGGAAAGTTAACGAGACTGTGGAAAGCGGCTCAGACACCCTGGGTAAGTGAGACTGGTTTGTAAACTCAAGAGATGGCTCAGAAAGAGATGAAGGAAACATAAGTGTGTGGCCAGGAGGACAAATGCGCCATGGAACTTTCCTACAATTGTGGTGGCTGTGGTAGTGTGTGTCCCGGCTTACCCTTTGGTCTTTGGTGTTTGTTTGTTTGTTTGTTTGAATTTGTGGTTGTTTGTTTTGTTTTTGTTTTTGTTTTTGTTTTTCAAGACATGGTTTCTCTGTATAGCCCTGGCTGTCCTGGAACTCACTTTGTAGACCAGGCTGGCCTCGAACCCAGAAATCTGCCTGCCTCTGCCTCCCGAGTGCTGGGATTGAAGGCATATGCCACCACTGCCCAGCCTAGACTTTGTTCTTGTTTTGAGTCCTAGTCAGAGAAATTGGGAGAATGCTGAGCTGTGGATCCTCCCTGCTTGGACAACTTCAGTGCCGTGTGTGTGTGTGTGTGTGTGTGTGTGTGTGTGTGTGTGTTCCCTTGAACTGCCTCAAAACATCAATCTGGACACGCATGAGTCACCTCATGTTGGGTGCCTCTTGGGTTGGACTAGTCTGGGTGGGCTTTGGAGTTCACCCAGCTGGAAGGCACCTTCGAAGCTCCACTGTTGTGACATGCATTAAAAAAAAAAATTGAGTTGATCATAGCGTTTTAGCCTTTTACTTACACTTGGACGCCAAGCATTTAAGCAAGCCGTCCATCTAGTTGAGTTCTGTAGATGTGAATGACAGGAGGGGCCAGGGAGACCAAACAATTATCTCTGTGTATGTATGTCTTTGTGTGTGCCTGCGTGAATGTGAATAATTTGTTTGAATAGTGCTCGTGTGTTCTGTATATACGTGAGTGTGTATGTGCGTGTGTGTGTGCGCGTGTGTGTGTGTGTGTGTGTGTGTGTGTCTGTGTGCCTGTGCACATGTGTATGAATTCACAGGAATTCACAGGAATATCAGTGCCACTGACAAGACCCAGGCATGCTGGCACCTTATGGGAACCCAGATGACTAGAGCACGTCCTTGCCTTCGGGAATGATGTGCATACCACTGAGGTGGGCTTGGGCTGTGGGAGGGATTTTCCAGGCATGTAGGCGTTTGTGTGCACCTTTGTGTGTTTTTGTAACAAGGAAGCATTTTGGTAGTGTTTATGGTTGGAGCAGAGACCCAGCTGTGAGCTCCCCTTCCGGTATGTCTGGAATGCAGGCTGCAGGCTCCGAGTCAGAGCATGACAGGGACTAGAGAGGCAGTCAGGCTTCCCATAGGCTTGGTCACTGCCTCTTCCAGGAAGCCCTCAGTTTTACCCCATCCCACCCTCCCTCCCTCCCTCCCTCCCTCCCTCCCTCCCTCCCTCCCTCCTCTGTAGTCACCCATTAGAGGGTAGGAACACTATGGCCCCTTTTCACCAATTATCTGGCTGGAGTGGAGTGCTATGCTATAGGGACCAGACTGGCCTCAAACTCACAGCACTGTGTGTGCCTGTCTCTACCCCCTGAGTGCTGGTGTTAAAGGCGTGTGGCACTATGTGCAGTTGACTGTGTGGTCTTCTGTGCCTGCCCTCTGAACCTAGCATGGCATTAGGCACCATGCTGGTATGTGGAGGGTTTGCTGAGCTGGGCCAGCGGGTGACAGGTTGTCAGGAAGTGGAAAGGTTTCTGCTGGTTTTGGAGGGAGCCTTAGGCATAGCTATGAACTGTGGGCCTCCGTAGAATTCTGGAGTCACCCCCAGCTTACAAGACTCAGCTTGGCTTTGGGCTGTTGGGTCCTGGATGTGAATATCCACTGTGATACCTACCAGCTTGGCATCTTAGTAGGTCACCTACCTTAAGGTGGGGATGGTGATTGTGTCCTGATGTCGGGGTGGTTAGGGACAATTACATCTGTCACTTGTTTGAGATGCAGGAAGCTTGATAATCGGCAGCTATTAGTTTTAATTTTTCTCTCACACCCAGAGGTGGAGGGGGAGGCTAAGTCCTCAGTGGTACAAACACACCTCCACAGGTGCCAGTCATCCGGGTGACACTGGTCCACCTCACACATTCCTTCTGAGAGGACCAGTTCAGTACAAGTTGGCAAGGTCTCTCTAAGGTGGCAGGGCTAGAGGGACCCAGGCAGCTTCTTCTCATCCAGAACTGGATGTGTGGGACATAATAGTCTGTGAGAGTGCTTCCCCCAGGGGAGAGTCACAGAGGGAGAACTGAACTCTGACCCTGGATGCTTCTAAGTGGAAGCATCCTGTGTGAAAGAAGGGACTGGATGGAGCTGACCCAGGAGAGTCCCCTGCTGAGTTCAATTGTCACCTCAGCCTTCAGGAGGTGCTGTTGAGGTTTGATACCCACCCCCTGCCCAAACACCATGTTGTGAAATCTGGAACTCCAAAGACCAGCATGTGTCCAGTGGTTAGGGACAGAGGTCAGTGAGCGAACATGACTGGGGTCTGTCTGGGTAATATGTAGGGGATGGTTAAGGTAGAACATAGTGCACCAACTTCTGCACCAGCTAGGGTCCATGCCCGCTGAGGAGCCCAAGGCAGGCTTCTAGCCACCCTGCCAGACCCCTGCAGTGCCTGGGATTGGAACCCGTGCTTGGTCACCGGAGCTGAGGCCCTCTCCATACTACACAGCCTTGGAGTAAGGTGATAGCTAGTGATTGCCAGGATTCTGAGGCCAGCAAAGTGCCAGTCACTGTGGGAGAGCCTGTGGCCATGGTGGTCCTGCTGAAGCCGGAGACTTTCCTGTGGTGCGAACTGGACCTTTAAAGTCAAGGTTGGATTGTCTGTGCCTTATCATCCCTTTAGTGAGCATAGAAGTGAAGTGTGAGACCTAGACACTCTGGGCTCTCCGTAAATCTGCCTTTTGGAGGGTGACCTGACCAGGCTCAAACAGTCTGAAGGATCTGGGCTTTAAGAAGTGTCCACATATGAGCACCTATTGTGTGTCACTTGTCTGGAAAAACAAAACCCAAACCAAAAACACAAGGCCTGGTTAGATGGCTCAGTGTATAAAGATGCTGGCCTCCAGCCCAAGGATCCAAGCTTTTATTTATTTACTTATTTTTCAAAGATTTATTTATTTATTTTATGCATATGAGTACACTGTAGCTGTCTTCAAGACACACCAGAAGAGGGCATCTGATCCCATGACAGATGGTTGTGAAGCTACCATGTGGTTGCTGGGAATTGAACTCAGGCCTTCTGGAAGAGCAGTCGGTGCTCTTAACCATCTCTCCAGGCCCCCAAGGATCCAAGCATAATAATTCTCAGAACCTACATAGCAGGAGAGAACCAGGTCCTATAGGCTGTCCTCAGACCTCTACGTGGGTCCTGATATTTGGGTGTGCGCACACACACACACACACACACACACACACACACACACACACACACACACACTATACATATTCCAGACCCTGGCCTGGAAGGGAAGCTGAAGCTGAGCTCTGTGGGTTTTTGCAGAAATCTACAGCAGGACTTGAACTTGAAGTTTCCCTGCATCAGGCTCTGAAGTCGCTCCCAGGCCTGGCTTCATTCTGATGTTTTGATGCTGGCCATCATTACTTTTCTGGCCCAAGCTGTTCTCAGATGCAAGCCTGTTGTCCACTGATGCTGGATTGCCATGGCTGTCCTGGGTGGGCTCCGTGCAGTTTTAGACCCTGGCCTAAGCAGCAGAGCTTTGGCACTGTGTCCTCTCAGGGGTTGCCTTGGCCCCTGTCAAATACCTGGATAACTGGCTTCTGTTTACTTCTCTGCCTTAAAGCTTTTTGGGCTTTAGGGAAAATGACCACAGAAACCCCAGGTGTGAACAGGCCTTTCAGGGCACTGGTGGCGCATGCCTTTAAATCCCAGCACTCCAGAGGCAGAGCCAGGCAGATGGCAGGTCTCTTGAGTTTGAGGCTTCAGAGTTCCAGGACGGCCAGGGCTACTCAGAGAAACCCTGTCTCGAATAACCAACCAACCAACCAAACAAACAAACAAATAAACAAACAAATAAATAAAATGTCAAACCAAAAAATAAAACAAAGCTTAGACTTGGGATAAGTCAGCTGGTGAAGCGGTTGCTCTAAGACCACAAAGTGTTATGGTGTCGCGCGTCTCTAATCTCATTGCGGGTGGGGCTCAATGCAAGCATGATCACATCACGTCACCTGGCTTTCATTTCGGAGGTGAGATTTGTTACAGATCTGGGACTAGGCCATCCGATTCAGTCTGAATGATGGTGAGTAGGTCCAAGTTGAGTCTGCAAAAGCAAGGTGGATGCCGGGTTTGGAGATGCACAGTTTCAATCCCAGCACTAGGGAGGCCAAGGCAGGCAACTCCGTGAGCTGGTGTCTAGCCTGGTCTGCAGAGCCAGCTCAGACTAGCCAGCGATATACTGTGTCCAAAGAAAAGTAATATTGAAAAGTGGTTGAGGTAGACATTCCAAGATAGTCCTCTGGCCTCTACATACACACTCCTGGGCAGGTACACACACACATTAGCTTTCCCCCTAGCACAACCTTTTGCTGAAGGTCATATACTTTAAAAACCCGGGAGGCGGTGGCACACGCCTTTAATCCCAGCACTTGGGAGGCAGAGGCAAGTGGATTTCTGAGTTCGAGGCCAGCCTGGTCTACAAAGTGAGTTCCAGGACATCCAGGACTACACGGAGAAACCCTGTCTCAAAAAAACAAAACAAACCCCAGCTCTCTGCAGGAAAGCAGCCTCAGCGCAGTACCTGGCTAGGCTCAGAGCACCCCACCCCAGGGTAGAGCACACACAGTGTCTGCTCTGCCCACCATTCTGCCTCCCCAGTCTCTGCTCACCAGGTACTTACGTGAGCACTTTGCCAATCCTGACTCATTTAACTGCCTTGAGAGAACTTTGTGATGTTAAAATCCTGTCGTAAAGATGACAAAACAACCATCCGTAACGAGATCTGGCGCCCTCTTCTGGAGTGTCTGAAGACAGCTACAGTGTATTTACATATAATAAATAAAATTTAAAAAAAAAAAAAAAAAAAAAAAAAAAAAAAAAAAAAAAAAAAAAGATGACAAAACAGACTTGAGTGTTTTTAAAGGGCAGTCTGTTCCTTTTGTGAGACTGCTTTTTGCTTTTTTTTTTTTTTTTTTTAAATTTTGTTGCAGGGTGTCACCGTGTAACCCAGAGTTACTACATCAAACACGCTGACCCTCAAACTCATTCTAGGCTAGCTTGACCTCACTGGATGGCCCATGCTGGCCAGCCTTGAGCTTATGGTGACCTTCCTACCTCAGCCTTTCAAACACCAGGAATCCAAGCATGTATCACATCACGCTGTGGGAATTTTACAGACCTGGAGCTAGCTAGGCACAGTGTGGGAAACTTGCTGTTGATCCGGGTGAGTGGAGGTCAAACCACAGCTCATCCAGCCCCGTGTGGTTCAGAGCCTCGCGTGGTAAACATCCTGACTCCCTGCGAGGGGCCAGGAGCTGAGTAGCTGGAGTCTGCCCTTGCCTGTCTCCTCTTATGTCTCAGAAACACCAAGGCGAGCCTGCCTTTTCCTTTGCTTTAATTCCTTTGCAAGGAATCACTGTGTGGTCTTTAAAAAAAAAATTGGGGGGCTGGTGAGATGGCTCAGCCGGTAAGAGCACCCGACTGCTCTTCCGAAGGTGATAAGTTCAAATCCCAGCAACCACATGGTGGCTCACAACCATCTCTAACAAGATCTGGCTCCCTCTTCTGGAGTGTCTGAAGACAGCTACAGTGTACTTACATATAATAAATAAAATAAATCTTAAAAAAAAATTTGGGGGGCTGGAGAGATGGCTCAGTGGTTAAGAACACTGACTGCTCTTCTGAAGGTTGTGGGTTCAAATCCCAGCAACCACATGGTGGCTAACAACTATCTGTAATGAGATATGATGCTCTCTTCTGGTGTCTCTGAAGACAGCTACAGTGTACTTAGATATAATAATAAATAAATCTTTAAAAAAAAATTCTGTGTATAAGTGCTCTGTCTGCATGTACACCCGCAGCCCAGAAGAGGGCGCCAGATATCATTACAGATGGTAGTGAGCCATCATTTGGTTGCTGTGGCTTGAACTCAAGACCTCTGGAAGAACAGACTCATGCTTTTTTTTTTTTTTTTTTTTTTTTAAAGATTTATTTATTTATTTATTTATTTATTTATTTAATGTATGTGAGTACACTGTAGCTGTACAGATGGTTATAAGTCTTCATGTGGTTGTTGGGAATTGAATTTAGGACCTCTGCTCACTCTGGTCAGCCCTGCTCACTCCAATCGACCCATTAGCTCCTGTCGGCCACTCGTTCAGGCCCAAAGATTTATTATAAATAAGTACACTGTAGCTGTCTTTAGACACACCAGAAGAGGGTGTCAGATCTCATTACGGGAGGTTGTGAGCTACCATATGATTGCTGGGATTTGAACTCAGAACCTTCAGAAGAGCAGTCAGTGCTCTTACCTGCTGAGCCATCTCTCCAGCCCCTCACTATGTAGTCTTAACTAGCCTGGAACTTGCTCCATAAACCAGGCTGAACCTTGAACTTGCAGAGATCCTCTTGCCTTCTGCCTCTGCCTCCTAAAGTGCATCACCATATTTGGCTTATAGTTTTAATTATGTGTACTTGTGTGTGCGTGTGCACAAATGCAGATGCCCTCAGAAGCCAGAAGAGAGAGCATGGGGTCCTCTAGAGCTGGAGTTATAGATAACTATTTTCTGAAAGAGTAGCAAGTGCTCTTTAAAAAAAAAAACCTTTAGCCGGGCGTGGTGGCGCACGCCTTTAATCCCAGCACTCGGGAGGCAGAGGCAGGAGGATTTCTGAGTTCGAGGCCAGCCTGGTCTACAGAGTGAGTTCCAGGACAGCCAAGGCTACAGAGAAACCCTGTCTCGAAAAACCAAAAAAAAAAAAAAAAAAAAAAAAAACCTTTATATTGATTTTTTTTTTTTTTTTTGAGTTTCACATCAGGCACTCCAGTCCTGCTCATCTCCCCGTCCCTTCAGGTTTGCCTTTTGCCCTTGTAACCTCCCCCTGCCCAAATAAATAACAGACAGACAGACAGACAAAAGCAAAGCATAGAGAACATCTATCTCTTTATGTCACAGTGTGTCCCACAATACCTCCCTGCTCTGTCCTCACATCTTCACTTGCAAATGTGCAAACGTTAATTGTTACGAGTCATCAGTCTGATCTAAGATATCTGGGTTCTGTGACACCATCAAAATTGGATCCTGACCTGGCTTCCCTCCAGTTACTCTGGTTGCTCTGTGTCATGGAGATCCCAAAGCTTTGGACCAGGACTGGCCCATGCAAGCATCCCAGCCATCCAAAGAAGGTACAGATTTTAGGGTGGGGCCAACTCACAGCCCAAGATCTGGGCCTAAGTGGCAGCAGCTGAGCCGGTCGGCACCGGCTCTCCCTTATTCACACCACCAGGGTGAGCATCCAACACTGCTCAGGCTAGCCCACCCAATGCTGCCATTGGCAGGAGGGGGGGTAGCTCTTAACGCCCTTGGGGCTGGCTCATGGGCACTCAGGTCTCCAGAGCCAGCTCCACTGTGCTGCCCACTCAAGGTATAGGGCCCAGTGTCCCAAGTGCTCCAGCCTGTGAGGGACTGTGCCAGCTCTCTCGCCTGCCTCAGGTGGCGAGGGGGGAGGATGAGAGAACACCGTCACCCCCCTCGACACCACGCCACCTCATGGTAGAGGTATGGCAGGCCCAGCTTTCTCTCTCTCTCTCTTGCTCACACCTTTGGGGTTAGCTCAACCACAACCCTGCCACCAGAGCCAGCTCGGTGCAAGGACTGCTCTCCTGAGAGCTGCAGCCGATAACAGGTGGGGCTGGCTCTCCTGAGAGCTGCAGCCAGTGAGGAGTGCAGCCTATTTTGCACAGTCCCTGGACATCCACATGGTCCCTTGGCAGCTGCCCCAACCAGAGATGTCTCCTGTTCTCTAGTGGTAATATAAGCCATGGGCATTGACACTGACCCCTGCTGCAGCATGGCCTGGGACCTCACCATGGCCTCAGGTGGCAGGGCTCAGAACAGGCTAATTCTCTCTACCCTCGAGTCTCCAGTTCTCTCTCTTCATAATGCTCAAACTGCACCACTTCTCTTTCTCTCCCATCCTGTCTGCCTCACACATGTACTGGCTCCCGTTGCAGCCTGGCCGGCCCCTGGGTGACATCCTGTGGCAAGCTTGTGTCTATGGCCCACCTGTGCAGTGCACTGGAGGACAGGTCTGTGGGTGGCATGGTGGACCACAGGTGTCTTGTCTGTCTGTCTTCCTCCTCCTGTGCTGCACTGCATGGACGTAGTAGATGGGGGGTCTGTGTGTCTGGGTCCTGCTTGTGCTATGGAGCAGAGATCAGGTCTGTGTGTGTCTTTCCCTGTAGAACTTGGTGGCATGGCGGAACACAGGTCCTGTCTGTCTTCCTCCTCTGGTATTCAACTGCCTGGATTTGATTGGATTGGATTTTTATGAGTCCTAGGCATAAAACAGCTTTGGCCACTAAGCCGGACACTAAACTAGCATGAAGAAAGGACTACCACCTTCTCTGCCCCTGACTGATCTAAGAACATTACCACCACCACCACAAAGATGCTTCTTTGCCTATTGCCAAGGGCCAGCAAGTGCTCTTAGCCACTGAGACATCCCTCCAGCCCCTTCCTTAGCACTTTGAATTTTTGTTTTGTGACAGAGTTTCATGATGCTGTCTAGCCTGGTCCTGAACTTGTAACCAGCCGTTCTGCTTTAGCCTCCCCCAAGGCTGGGACTCCAAGCAGGGCCAACCCACGCCTAGCAGAGCTGGGCTGCCTTTCCTCAGCAGCCTATGTGACATGCATCCTGGCTTTCGAGAATCTGTACCTAGCTTCTTTCTCCCCTGAGTAAGGTTAGGGGTGTGGATTTAGCTCCATCTGGGCTGGAGGACATGGGGGTGATTTTTAGGTTTCCCATATCATTAATGAGCCCATTGATGCTGATGTAACCCATAAAAATGGGTTAGTGCCATAAACAGTTGCTGGGCTTGCTTGTGGTGAGTGAGGTTTGACTATGTAAGGGTGAGCACAGGAATGAAAGAGGTTGGATATGCAGGGGTGAGCACAGGAGTGAGAGAGGTTTGACTATGCAGGGGTGAATGCAGGGGTGAAGGAGGTTTCACTATGTAGGGGTGAATGCAGGGGTGAGGGAGGTTTGACTATGCAGGGGTGAGCACAGGGGTGAGGGAGATTTGACTATGCAGGGGTGAGCACAGGGGTGAGGGAGGTTTGACCATGCAGGGGTGAGCACAGGGGTGAGGGAGGTTTGACTATGCAGGGGTGAGCACAGGGGTGAGGGAGGTTTGACTATGCAGGGGTGAGCACAGGGGTGAGGGAGGTTTGACTATGCAGGGGTGAGCACAGGGGTGAGGGAGGTTTGACTATGCAGGGGTGAGGGAGGATTGACTATGCAGGGGTGAGCACATGAGTGAGAGAGGTGTGACTATGCAGGGGTGAGCGCAGGGGTGAAGGAGGTTTCACTATGTAGGGGTGAGGGAGGTTTCACTATGCAGGGGTGAGGAAGGTTTGATTATGCAGGGGTGAGGGAGGTTCACTATACAGGGGTGAGGGAGGTTTCACTATGCAGGGGTGAGGTGGTTTGACTGTGGAACAGCCCTTCTCAAGCCAGATGTCTTCAGCACTCAGTATGGTTTTCAGTTCAGGGGTGAGACAACACCTCTTGTTGCTTTATTTATAGTTCTGTATCGATGACAAATGATGTTGAAAATCTTTTCTTGTGCTTCTTTGCCACCTGTCTATCTCTGATGAAATCTGTGTTCCAAGCTTCCACTGTTACCCATTCTCAATAAGTGAGTTTTCTCCAAGTTTTGAAAATATGTCAGTGGTGTGTGTGTGTGTGTGTGTATTGTATACAGATATATTTGATTTTTTTTCCCCTCTTGAGGTAGTGTCTTTCTACGTGGCCTTGGCTATTCTGGAACTCAATGATATCTATTTACTTCTGCCTTCTGAGTGCGAGGACTAAAGGCATGTGCCACCCTGCCCAGATCTAGAAATATGCATTCTTTAAAAGTTACATTTATTCTCTATTTATTGGGTTGGGCACATGTATGCCGTAGTGATTATATCGAGGTCAGAGAACAGCTTCTCTCCTTCCCTCAGGGGTGAATTCAGTACATCAGGCTTGGTGGCAAGTACCTCTATCTGCTGAGCCATCTTGCTGGTGCCTCAGCCTCCTGAGTGCTGGGGTCCTATGTGTTCTCTATCACATCTGGCTAGATGTGTTTTGTTAGCTCAGTTTCTGGGCTCTGACTTGTCTCTCAGTCTTCTAACTGTGTCTTTTGAGAGACAGATGATTGTGATCTTGATGAAGTCCCGTTTATCATTTCTTCCCCCCATCCCCCCAGCCAAACCCAATCCTGGGTGTGCTCCTCTTGGAACTGTCTGGAAGCTGGGCTAATGCGTGGGCTCATGGGCCCCATGTCTCTGAAAGTGCAAGGTTCTCCCGAGCAGCACCTGGACGAGAGGCTTGTGCGAGAGTCCCTGCTGCCTTGTGTGTCTGAGGTCTGGCCAGGTAGGTTGTCTGGAAAGCCTCCAGATGTGTATGAGCAGGCAAAGTGAGCATGAATTGGGAGAGGCCAAGACCGAGGATGGGAGATAAAGGTTAGGGAGAGAAGGGGCGTGGCCTCCTCTTCCGTTTTCCAGGCTCACCTGCTGTTAGCTACTTTTCCCTACACCTACCAGCAGATGGCGCCCTGTCACCAGCCGGCCTGGCCCTTGCTGGGTTTCAGCCCTCCCCGGGCCAGCTCATGTCCTGTTTGTGTACTTGTCTGATCCCTGTAGGGACCACGTGATCTGGAAACTCGTTGCTTGCTTCCTTTCCTCCCTCTCTTCTTGTCTTCCCTCCCTCCCTCCCTCTTTTTAGACTTAATTTAATTTTTTTATTTTTATTTTTGAGACATCCCACTTTGTAGCCCTGGCTGTCCTGGAACTCCCTATGTAGACCAGGCTGGCCTCAGACTCCATAGAGATTCTCCTTCCTCTGCTTCCCAAGTATACTCCACCCAGAAGAAACTACTTTTTTTTTTTTTTTTTGGTTTTTGGAGACAGGGTTTCTCTGTGTAGCCCTGGCTGTCCTGGAACTCACTTTGTAGACTAGGCTGGCCTCGAACTCAGAAATCCGCCTGCCTCTGCCTCCCGAGTGCTGGGATTAAAGGCGTGTGCCACCACGCCCGGCTTGAAACTACTTTCTTTAACGACAGAATTTACTATGCACTTGGTATGAATCTCACTGAAAATGAATGTCTCTCTCTATCTCTCTTTAAAGATTTATTTATTTATATGAGTACACTGTAGCTGTCTTCAGACACACCAGAAGAGGGCATCGGATCCCATTACAGATGGCTGTGAGCCGCCATGTGGTTGCTGGGATTTGAACTCAGGACCTCTGGAAGAGCAGTCAGTGCTCTTAACTGCTGAGCCATCTTCTCTAGCCCCCATGAAAATGAAATCGCTACTGGCTCTTTTACCAACAAATATACACTGAGCATCGACTGTATGCTCAGAAGAACTAGCTGCTCCAGGGGTGTCTGGGATGGAAACTGAGGCAGGTTCTGCCCCACCCGCTCCCTCTGTACACAGACACATTGAGGACCAGGGGAGCTGCCAAGGCTACAGCAGGGATGACCTTGTCTTGGCTGCGTGGTAAGACCCGGCTTTAGTTGAGGTTCGTTAGCCTACAGCTCCTGGAGTAACCTGTGGGTTTGGGGGTTGTCTGTTTCTAGCCTGTGGAGTCTCCAGAGTCTGCATTCAGCCTTTCTGAGGGCACGAGGGTAGGGCAGGCTCCTGAAGCATCCCTCAGCCTCCTGTTTCTGCTCCTCGAGAATGCCCAAGCCTTTACCCGACTTTCCTGAGTCCTGCCTCTTATGGGGACTACAGACTGGGTGCAGACCCTCTCGCTGTCTGCTGCAGAGCCCTCTGCTGCTCTCCTCGGGGACCCTGAGTACCTGTGTGATGGGAGCCCTCTCCCAGCTCTGCCTCTGCGTGAGTTGACATGGAGGGGTGTGAGAAACTTTCTATCTAAACTGCTGCTCTTTAGAGCTTTTCTCTCTCCAGAGCTAAGAACCCTTGAAAGGAGAGCTTTGTATCACAAATTGGGCGTCCTCAGTCCAGACTGGTCACTTCTGGGCTGAGCTGACCATTCACTGTGCTTTATACCCCGGCCCCACCCCGGCCCCACTCCGGCCCCACCCCTGACCCTCTGCCCCTGTGATCTGACCCAAAGATTCTAATGCCCCCAGTCCATTCAGGCTGCTGTGATAGAACACCACAGCCCAGGTGGCTGAGAAAGCAGCAGGAATGCTGGGAAGAGGACTCAGTGGTCACGAAGCTTGCCTGTAAGCATGAGGATCAAAGTCTGGATCCCCAGAAACCACCCAAAGTGGGGTGCTGTAACACAAGCTGGAGGTAGAGATAGGATGCCTGGGAGCTCAACGGCCAGCTAGCCTGGCGGGTGCCTCAGTAAATAACAAGAACGATGCGGAAGTGTTATGCCCAAGTCACAGGGACCACAAAGACCACCAAGGAACTATTCGGATGTAAACACGTAAGGGTCTTTATTATATAAGCTTGTGAGCAAGGACTCTCACCATCACCGTTGAGTCGGGTCAGAAGTGAGAGCCTGGAGTCTAGGGGTGTGGGGTGTTTATTGTGGTTACAGCCGCTTGGGGAATTTCCATACGGCAGGTCAACAAGTTAATATTTTAAAAACTGCATTTCTCATTTCTGGTGCAATCTGCAGGAACCAAACACCGGTGCAGAACCACCTGACAACATGAGCTAGTGCGTTATTGCGCTCTCTCTCTCTCTCTCTCTCTCTCTCTCGCTCTCTCGCTCTCTCACTCTCTCTCTCTCTCCCCAACCCCGAGTACTTGAGGTTTACCTGCCAAGGTCACCTAGCTAGGACAGGGCTTAGCTAAGTTTCAAGCCTTAGAACGCCTCTTGCTATCAAAGAGGCCTATCCTTGAGGGATGAAAGGGGCCACAGGTACCCTGGTTATACCCCACCTGCTGGCTCTGCCTGTCACCCAGTGCTACAACCAGTCATTACCTGAGCCAGCCTGAAAGATATCTTTCCTGAAGACCCATCCTACTGTTAGGTTTCAAGCCCTGGAACAAATGGTTGAGGTGCCTATTTCACATATCAAAAGCCGACCCTGGCAGCCAGGTTCTCTTTGCATCCCTCAGTCCCAATGTGATGCAGGGCCCTCTGGACTGGCATTCCCCACCCACTCCCCTAAACTTTTCCAGCTCAAGGACTGGGCTGCCTTTGCCCCAGCTCCCCTTCCCTATATAATCCAACCATTTCCTGTTACCTCATCCTTTGGGCCCCCTGGCTGCTGTATCTGGTTTCTCTCTCCCCTCTCTCCCTTCCCTTCCTCTCCTCACAAGACTGAAGGGCCTCCTGTTCACTCCGGACTCTGCCAGATGTGCTTGCCTCTGGCTCTGTTCTCCCACACATCTATAATAAGCTTCCCTCCAGCATACCCAGGAGCTGTCAAGGCCTTTCCTTTTTATTTCTTTTTTTCATTGAACTACCTACAGGGTAGGTACCTCCCCGGCTGGGTTTCTCCTTACAGAATGCTATGCATGTGAGGCCTTCTAGGCAGCCCTGAGTCTGAACAGTGCTGTAGGTGAATACACAGGGGGCTCACGTATGCCCATGAAATATATCACACAGTGATGCCCAGAACCAACTGGTTACGAGCAACCTCAGGGAAGCTTCCGAACGAGGAAGAAACAAAAAGGTTTATGTTACCATTTGTTTTAGCCTGTTGGTAGCAAGCTGTGTTCTGTGGCTTGATCCTTAGCTCAGCCCTGTCCTAGCTAGGTGACCTTGGCAGTCACTTCCCAACCCTTGGCCTGAGCATGTATCAGTTCCACCTGTGCTGAGGAACCAGCCCCCCTCTCCAAGATGCTTTGTGCAAGTAGAGTCTCGGGTCACGGGGGTCTGGGAAAGCAGGCTTGTGTGGGCTGGCTGCGGCTGCAGCAGCTGTCAATAAGCCTCAGAGGGTCAGAGGCTGTGTGCCTGGCAGAATGTGGCAGTGCAGAGAGAGCAGTGTAGGTGGAATCCTGGTAGGATGTGAGGGCATAACTCCGAAGCAAATAACCTCCTTGAAAAAGAAAATCAATAGACTCAGAGAAGCAGAGCTTAGCTTTACCACCAGCAAATTGGCCTGGCACCTAGGCCCTGCTGCGCATCAGTGCAGGGCCCCAGTTGAGGGCAGCTCTGGTTTCTGAAGCGTGCTGCCGTGCTGCAGGGACTGTGAATGCAGAGTGTCACGACAAGGCAGTGGGAGACGGGAGAGGGCTGGCAAGGTTCCGGTAAACCTCTGTCCTTTGTGTATTGTTTCTTTGTGCCGACGTGGTCCTGGGGCCTGCCTAGACCCCTCAGCCTCAGGTACGGAGACCTAGGGCAGGAAGGGGAGCCACTCTGATAGGGTGCAGAGATAGCCACTCTGGGGTTTGAGAGAGCATCACCTTGCTCTAAGACATTGGTCCTCAACCTTTCTAACACTACGATCCTTTAGTACAGCTCCTCATGTTGTGGTGACCCCAACCATAAAAAAGTAACTAAATCTGCTACTGTTGTGTGTCATAATATCTGACATGTAAATATCTGATATGTGACCCTGTGTTGAAAGGGTTATTCTGCTCCCAAGGGGTCGGAGACGAGACCCACGTGTTGAGAATCACCGCTCTAAGGTCTAGGTGTGGCCTCCACACCTGGAGGAACCCTTGAAACAGGCAGATGGTCAAAAAAAAACCCAGCAGCCGATGTGCTGGGATGTAGCTCATTGTGGAGAGTGTTCGCTTAGTAAAAATCCAGCCTGGTGGTGGACTCTGCCATCCCATCACTTGAGAGGGGTTGGAGGGCGGTGGTGGGGGGGGAGAGACAGAAGGATCCAAGTTCAGGGCCATCCTCAGCTACATAGTAAGCTCAAGACATATGAAACCTTGACTCAGAAAAACATCAGTAAAAACCCACTAACAAAAAACAACAACAACAAAACAGATGTCCAGCGTGGTAGTACTTCCCTGTAAGACCAGCCAGCGCCCTGGAGGTGGAGATCATGAGTTCTAGGCTAGCTTAGGCTGCAGCATGCTACCTGTCTTAAAAACTAACCCTCCACCCCACCCCCACCCCAACCAGAAAGAAAACAAAAATCAAAATCTAAGTACAAAAAGAAGCCGTGGGTAGTCCGTGGGTGCTGATACCAAGGCTGGGAAGGGTAGGCAGTGGGAAGCCAGGCTTCCCCCATGCTGCCCTTGCCCCACCCCATGCTGCCCTTGCCCTGCCCCATGCTGCCCTTGCCCCCGCTCCCACCCCCAGTCCCTTCCTCCCTGGCACAGTGTCTTGTGGGACCAGAAGAGCAGTTATGAAGGTACTGGGGCCAGACTGGCCGGCTGTGGGATTGCTGGGACAGAGAGTGGTCAGCTGGAGTCCTAAGCTGCCGCAGTTCATGGTAGTAGTGGTGAGAGAGACCCCGGAGCTCTGTGGATGTGTCCCAGGCCTCTCCCTCCCTCCGAGTTCTGCATCCTTTTGGAACTTTGAAAGCATCAGTAAGTGAGGCTCATTCACCCTGCTTTGACATCCCTGAGGGCTAGACTTCCCGATTCCAGGAATGGAAGTCAGTGCTCCAAGGACCTCAAGCCCAGGTGACCGATTGCCTACCTCTCTGGCTTCAGCTCCCTACCACGTTGCCACAGTCAGAGGACTTGCCCCAAGCCAGAGCCTGCACTGGAGAAATGACTAAAGCTCCTTTCACTTGCTCGCCTCCCCTGCAGCGTCCTTCTTCTGTGGTCCTTCCCCTGGGTTGTATCAAGAGATGCAGGTGGATGGGGGTGGTCCCTCTACAGCAAGGATGCTAAGGCCCAGATGTGGCAGTGATTCATAGAAATGCTGCAATCATCGGAGACAGGGCACCAGATGGAGAGGTGACCCCCATGGGTTGTACTGGCCTCGCAGAGGAGCAACTGAGCTGATCGGAACTTATAGGAGCTCTGCTTTTACCCTCCACACTCTTGCGAGCGTGCTCTCGCGAGCACACACAGGACTGTGGCTGGGCTGCATATCTGCATTATGGGCTTTGCCTAGAAGCTGCTGAGCCTTAGGGGCAAGTCAGGTGCAGCATGCTGGCAGGGGACCCAAGTAAGAGTGCACTGACTGTTCTTCCGGAGGACCTGGGTTCAATTTCCAGCACCCACATGTCAGCTCACAACTATCTGTAACTCCAAGATCTGACACCCTGGCACAGCACAGACATACATGAAGACAAAACACCAATGTGTATTAAATCAAAGTAAATGAATTAAAACAAAAAAGAGGTGCCCATGGGTAAGGGTGTTAGATCCTTGCCAGGAAGGGCAGGGCTGCACAGAAGGGTAGAGGAGCCTTGTAGGAGGTGAGGCGGATGGCCATTGTAAATAGTTTGTGCAGTGGGGTCCCACCTTGTATAGGGCCTGAAGATGGAAAACGTCGTAGGATCTCATTGCTGTGAAGAGACACAATGACCAGGGTAACCCTTATAAAAGGCAACTTAATGTGCTGTTCTACATCTTGTTCTGAACACAAACAGAAGACTGGCTTCCAGCCCGGTAGGAGGAGGGTCTCAAACCCACCCCCACAGTGACACACCTACTCCAACAAGGCCACACCTCCTAATGGTGCCACTCCCTGGGCCAAACATATACAAACCACCACAGAAAAAGTCATTTAGAATCAAAATGACTTGTAGATAAGAAAGAGCTTCCACAGCAGGGCGGTGGAGACGCACGCCTTTGATTGCAGCACTCAGGAGGCAGAGGAAGGCAGATTTCTGAGTTTGAGGACAGCCTGGTCTACAGAGTGAGTTCCAGGACAGCCAGGGCTACACAGAGAAACCCTATCTCAGAAACAAAAACAAAAAACCAAAAACAAACAAACAACCCCCCCCCCCCAAGCATCCACTTGCATCCATTTACTGTTCTTGATGGATCAGGCTATCTCAGCTATTGGACATGCCTCCTCTTTTAGTCATACCTTAGCTGTGCGATCTGATTAACCTTAGAAAGTGCCTGTGAAGCCTCCAGTTCCTTATGTACTGAGGAGAGTGCTTGGATGCCCCGTTTGGTTTCATGTATCCTAGATGAACACTGTACCCACTGGGTTACATTCTAGCCCCTAATACCCTGTTAACAGATGAGAAAACTGAGGCACAGGGACACTAAGCATCCTCCCCAGGCCATATCTTCCAGGGAAGTAGGAGGAGGGGGTTTTAAACCCAGCCAGAGTTCTCTCTAGGATAGAGCACACATTCAGACCTCTGAGGAGACTGCTGTTCCTGTGTTTGGGAGCGCTTGAGGTCTCAGGTTTGTGGCCAGCATGTCCATGTTGGAAGGAAATAAGAGCCTTCCATGTCAGAGTCACGTACTGCCTCTGAAAATGAGTCAAATGATTGCGTAAGCTGCCTCTGCTGTTCCTGATCTGGGTGGTGACAGAGGTCCCTGGTGGCTTCTGAGCAAGAGAGACGTATGACCTGCTCTGGTCTAGAAAGGTCACCGCTGGGTGTAGGGCATGGGTGAAACCACCTTCTTGAACCCAGGCAGGAGGTGGCACTGCACCTTTGTGGGTGACGAGTAGGCAGTTAGGTGTGCTCTGTGGGACCTGGTTATGCTTTAACCAACAGGGAAGCTTGGGTTATATGGGGTTGGCAGTAATGGGGAGTTGTAGAATTGTGATGAGTTTGGGGACCTTGCAGGACATTGTGGGGAAGCTCACAGCAAGGAACTGGACAGATGGCTTGGACAGATGGCACTGGGGATCTGTGCAGAAGAAGTACTGCCCCAGGAGCCAGCCCCACCTCGTTGTTGTTCCCTCCCTTGAACCCACAGACCTGTACAACTCTTCAGGATTGCATGGCTAATGATGCAGCTTCAAATAGTGCGTACTGGCAGAAGAGGGAGAACGCCTACCTTCAGAAATCAGCAAATAGATCATTTCACAGCATCAGAAGCTCACGTTGATCAGGCACGAGAGCATTAGCCTTGGGCACTCAGCTTAATGAAGAGGCTGCGGAGTTTATTAAAACCAGCTCTCTCCACAAATACACACCTGACTCCGGCTGTCAAAGTGGCAGGGGATGGAGGAGGGGACTGGCCAAGCCAGCAGTTCCGGAGTCAGAGCCTCCTCTGGGCTCTAAATACAATCCTGAAGATGCCAGAGGCCATCTCTTGCCTGGTAGGGTTGAGAAATTGCACTTGCTTGAGGAGATGGTACTGTCCAGACTCACTCTGGAAGGCAAGGATGAGATTAAGACCACTGGAGTTATCCTGCTTCCGTTGAACGTGGATTGCCAAGATGATGTTTCTGTCATGCTCTGGTTTATCTGGGAGGAATCTTACTTTGTCAATCAAGTCCTTGCTTCCAAACAGTATCTGACCCTGTGCCATGTCTGTGGGCATTGCCCTGCAGAGGATGGACCTGTGAAGGTGCTGGAGGGAGGAACTAATTAGAGAGCCTGGAGTGCACTCACTCCTTGTTCCTGCCCCCGAGGCCTGCCTAATTTCTGCTTCTGTGGCCTGCTGTCCCTCACACACTTCCGTTTCCTGTGGACAGGTACAATTGGCCACCCTCTTGCGTCTGTGTCTGCTGGAGCAGAAGCCAGCTCTTCACAGGCACCGTTGAGTCTCACTTACTCTGTGTCTGTCTTAGATAGGGTTGACAGAGTGGGTGCCCAGGAGAGACTTCTCAAGTGAATGAATGAATGAGTCAAATGAAATAATGATGGATTTCAATGGGTGGTACTTTTGCCTCACACAAAGAAAAGAGAGGTATATGGAGGTATATCTCTCTAGGTTGCTAGTTCGAGGCCAGCCTGGGTTATATAGAGAGAACTATATAAAAAACAAAACCCCTGAAAACGCCCCCCAAATTAGGGGTGTAGTGTACCAAACAGTTGCCTGGCATTTGCCAGGTTCTGGGTTCAAATTCTGCCACTGCAAAAAAAAAAAAAAAAGGAAATGGAAGGTAGGGGTTGGGTTCAACTCTCGTAGCCAGCAAATCTGGAGCTGGAGTTTGAACTTGAATTTGTTGGCCTCTGATGCACTGTTTTAACATGCTGTCTGCCTCAGTAGAACCCAGTCCTAACCCTTGAGGATTTCTCTGCCTGACCAGGAAGAGACAGGCACATTAATAATGCCCTTTTGATCATTATGGAGGAAAAGTTAGAAAAGAAAAAAAAGAAATGCTTACATAAGGTACTATGGGACATGGGGAGGTGGCCCCTTGAGTAAAGTGCTCACTCATGTTCATGTATGTTCATGTATGAACATGAGGACTTACTGCCACATCACCAGTGTACACAAAGGTGACCCCTGAAGCTCTTATCACCACAGTCTCCCCCACTTCCTCTCTCCTTTTTGCAGTGTGAGAATGGGAACCCAGAGCCTCACGCATGCTAGGCAACTGGGTACCAGGGTGGAGAGATGGCTCAGCGGTTCAGAGCACACACCGCCTTCCAAGGGCACTTTGACTCCCATGCACACACCTGTACACAGACAGGTATATGTGCATACAAATACAAATCAAATCCTTGAAAAGAGGCTGGTATAGTAGCACACACCTGCAGTCTCAGTGCTGGTGGGTTGTGGGGATTCAGGTGTGTTGTGGGCTCACTGTCCAGTTTGTCTGGCAAATGGAACTCTGTTTAGTGAGTCCAGTGCTATCTACTTAGTTTTATAGACAATGATGTCTGTAAAATAAGGTGACATGTGAGAGAGGAAGAGATATGGGAGCATATGTATGCCAGGTAAGCGCATACACACACACACATACACACACACACACACACACACACACACACACACACACACACACACAGTGTAAGAGGGGAGGGGCCTGCCCATGTTCACCTATAAAGAGTAGCAGCAGATTAGGATTTGGGTCCCCAAATCCTATAAGGCCATGACCTCAAGAAAAGGCACATACCACCCGTTCCCTATTTAAGATTTTGAGAAAAAAATTCAACTCCTCTAGCCTTAGCCTCATCTGCAAAAGGGGACGTCTCAGACGTCCTGTCTCGGACATGGTCGTCAGGTTTAGTCTAGTGATGTTCAGATTGCTGGGCCCTTATAGAAGACCCTAGGAGGGTGGTTCTCAACCTTCCTAAGGCTGCTACCCTTAAATAAGTCAGCCTCATGCTGGGCTGACTTCCCAACCATAAATCTATTTCGTTGCCACTTCGTAACTGTAATTTTGCTACTGTTATGAATTGTAAATATCTGATATGACCCCTGTGAAAGAATTGTTTGACTCCTAAAGAGGTCACAGACCCACAAGTTGAGAACCACTGCCCCCCAGGGCCTGTGCATTCCGTTCCAAGACTGGCTAAAGGCCCCTGCAGAGCTGTTGATGTCTCTGCTGTAAGCATCATCATGGCTGCTGTTCTGACTCTTAACTGAGGCTGGGATGAGTCACTGACTAAATTAAAACAACTGTCTCAAGTCATAACCAGTGTGTCATTTATATATTCTGTGTTTTCAAAGGAAACTTTATTTTTAGTTCTTAATTGAATATTGGTGATTTTTTTTTTTTTCTTAAAATAGCAAACAGGCTTGTCAGGGAGGAACAAGGGTTATTTTTTTTCCTTTCCTTTAAAAAAAATTTAAAAAAAAATGCTGTTTTTATTAATTCTTTGGGGATCTTTTACAGTGTGCTTGGATTATATTTATTCCTCTGCCCTGCTGTTGCCCAGATCTTGCACCTTTCTACCCACCCAACCTCATATTCTCTGTTCATATTTCTCTCTCAAACCCTTCAAGTCCTGTCCATGTTGGCTGACTGTTCCTGAGTATGGGGTCTGCTCTGGAGGGTGAGCAGTAAGCCAGGTGTCGGTCGCATCAGTAGAGGCATCAGCCAGAGTCAGCACCAGTATCTTCTCAGCGAGGATGAAGCTTTATGTCCACTTCCCTTTACGCTGGGATTTGGGCTGGCTCGTGCATGCTGTCACAATAGCTGTGAGCCCATACATACACCTGCCCTGCCGTGTTCAGAAAAGGCTGTTTTCCTTGGATAGATCCCTGAACCCTTGTGGGAGGGGGTATAATATAAGATGTTCCATCTAGGGCTACCTACTCCAAAGTCTCTTACTCTCTGCATGTCAACCAGTTGTTGGTTTTCTGTGTTAACTGCCATTTACAGCAAAAAAAAAAAAAAGGAACTTTCTATGAGGCTGTAGAGATGCTCCAATCTATGGATGTAGCAGTATGTTATTCAGAGTCATTTTTAGTATTCTATCCATTTAGCAGAATAGTAGTGGTCTTAGGGTCTCCCCTAGAGACATGCTCTATCTAGCCACAGGCTCTCGGCCTGGCCAGCAGTGTCAGGTATGAGTTCTACCTCATAGAGTTGGGCCACAAAGTGGTTGGTTACTTCAGATAATGGTTGTGCCATTGATGTGCTGGTTGGCATATCTTACTTACAGAGTTCAATAGGGGGGTGAGGTTCATGGGGGGTGAGGTTCACAGGGGTAAGGTTCATAGTGGGGTGAGGCTCATGGGGGGTGAGGTTCATGGGGGTGAGGTTCGCAAAGGAGTAAGGTTCATTGGGGGTGAGGCTCACGGGGGGGTGAGGTTCATAGGGGGATTGAAGTTCATAGGGGGTGAGTGAGGATCATGGGGGGTTGAGATTCATGGTGGGGGTGAGGGTCAGAGTAGGTGAGATTCATGATTATTTTTCTTCTCTGGTTCTGTGCACAGCACTTTCCAGTCCTGTAAGAGCTAGCAAGTAGGAGTGAAGCTTTCCATTGAGTGTCAGCTAGATTCACCATATTCTGTGTCTGACTCAAGTATATGATCTCTTCAGCAGTAGGGTCTTCTTACCACCGAGTTCTGGAGGGAAATCCAGCATTGGCAATAGCTTATATTGTTTGGGGAAGTTGTATGTGGACTCAATTGGCCAACAACTCAAAAAGAAATAACCCATTTCTGGCAATGTGGTTTTTATTTGGTAGCGTATAGCGTCTAGTTGGGGTGTTGTCCCTCATTGCAGGGTAACTCCATTTAAATTCTTTATATATGTGTGTATTTTCATAGTAGGTTCCTATGGATTTTCTTTCTCTTTAAAGATTTTAAGATATGTTTACTTTTATGTGTACGAGCGTTTTGCTGGCATGTGTTTATGTCTGTCACATGTGTGCCTGGTGCCCTGGAGGGCAGAAGACAGCAGTGGATCTTAAGGATCTGGAGTTAGGAAGGTGGGGAGCTATCATGTGGGTGCTGGGATTTGAACCTGAGTCCTCTACAAGAACAACTATTGCTTTAAGCCACTGAGCCCTCCGTTTGGCTTTTCCAAAAAGTCCCCAGTGTTCATTACCCCTCCCCATATTCCTTCCTCCACCTTGATTTCCTGTTCTCCCCCACCCCCATTTCATCCTTCCAGTTCTCCTTTTTTTTTTAAAAAAAAAAATATTTTGGGCTGGTGAGATGGCTCAGCGGGTAAGAGCACCCGACTGCTCTTCCGAAGGTGATAAGTTCAAATCCCAGCAACCACATGGTGGCTCACAACCATCCTTAATGAGATCTGGCGCCCTCTTCTGGAATGCCTGAAGACAGCTACAGCGTACTTACATATAATAAATAAAATAAATCTTTAAAAAAAATATTTTATATATGAGTATACTATCACTGTCTTCAGACACCAGGAGAGGGCATCAGATCCCATTATAGATGGTTGTGAACCACCGTGTGGTTGCTGGGAATTGAACTCAGGTCCCCTGGAAGAACAGTCAGTGCTGTTAACCACTGAGCCATCTCTCTAGCCCCCCCCCCCCAGTTCTTCTTTATCTCTTATAACACTATGTTCTCTGTCCCGATTCTGGAAATATCCCCTCTCCTGTGGCCCCTTACTGCTTACCTGACTTCTGTGGGTTCCAAATGAAACACACATGTCTAAAACTTATTTTTATTTTATTTGTTTGTTTATTTATTTGTTTATTTATTTATTTATTTATTTATTTTTGGTTTTTTTGAGACAGGGTTTCTCTGTGTAGCCCTGGCTGTCCTGGAACTCACTCTAGACCAGGCTGGCCTGGAACTCAGAAATCCGCCTGCCTCTGCCTCCCAAGTGCTGGGATTAAAGGCGTGTACCACCAATGCCCAGCTTTTTTTAATTTTTAAAATGATTTTTGTATGTATGTATGTATGTATGTATGTATGTATGTATGTATGTATGCATGCATGCATGTATTTTATATAGATGAGTATTTTATCTGCCTGTATATCTGCATACCAGAAGAGGGCATCCTATCCTATGGGGCTACAGTTATAGATCATTATGAGTTGCCATATGGATGCTGGGAATTGAACTCAGAACCTCTGGAAAAATAGCTAATAGTGCTCTTTTACTGCTGAAACATCTCTCCAACCCCATAGCTAAAATGCTAACGTCACGCATGAGAGAAAACTTGTAGTGTTCGTCTTTCCAGACCTGGGCTGCTTTACTGAGGATGAATATTTCCAGCAAGGAAAGGATTTTGGTTTGTTCGGTTTTTTCCTAAGAGTTCCCTATCCTGGGGCCTGGGGAGGTAGCTCTGTGGGTACCGAGTCTGCTGGGCAAGCAGGAGGACCTACCTGGGTTCAGTGCCCAGAACTCTGGTGAAATGCTGGCTGTGGTGGCAGTTTGCTTGTGTATGCCTGAGCAAACAGCCAGCCAGCTGAGCTGAAGCAGTGAGCCGCAGGTTCAGTGAGGGGCCCTGACTCAAGACAGTGGATGGAGAACAATTGAAGAAGACATGCCCCCCAACCCCTGCTCTTAGCATCCGGGAAGTGGACTCAGGAGGATCAAGACAGAGGCCCGCCTGAGCCATGTCACCAGAGACCCAGTGTAAAAAACACAAGGAGCTGGAAAGATGGCTCAGTGGACAAGTGTGTGTTCAGATCCCCAGAGCCCATTTAGTGTGGAGTGGGTGTGGCTACTTGTAGTGCTAACACTCAAGGGACAGAGACTGTGTATGGGGGGGCGGGAACAGGAGTGTGTGTGTGTGTGTGTGTGTGTGTGTGTGTGTGTGTTCGTTTCCTGGGGCAAGCTAGCTATCTTAGATTAGCCAGAGTTGGTGAACTCCAGGTTCAGCAGGAGATGTTGCCTCAGTTGATGAAGCGGAAAGCAATGGAGGTAACCATACCTAATATCAACTTTGCACTTACACTTTTACGCACACATGCATACACCCTTACACATGTGAGCATGCGTCCACACATGCACACATGGGCAAGAAAAGGAAACCAAAGTTGGAGGGGGGAAGGAAACCAACAAACAAATGAAGATCACCCCCAATACACTCATACATACACAGACAGACGCACAGAGACACACATGCTTGCACACACAGAGAGACATATATATACATAAGACACACACACACACAGATACAGACATGCACAGACATACATACAGACATACGCACACAAACATACACAGACATACACACAGATATATATACACACACAGGCATACATACAGACATACACACAGACACACAGATATATACACACACAGACACACAGATATACAGACATACACAGACACACAGATACACACACACAGACATGCCTATATCACTTCATTCCATAGCATTGAGTCCAGCTTATAATATGCAGACTGCTTGGTGGGCACTGTGCCAAGCACCTTGCGTCAAACACATTATGTTGCATGGCCATAAATTGGTGGTTTTTAGTGTAATTACAAGATTATAAAGCCATTACCACTGTAATTCTAAAACATTTCCATCACCCTCTATATGAGCTTTTCACCATTAGCTGCAAGCCCTCATGTCCCTATTTGCCCTATTCCCTGGTTTCCACTAATCTGCTCTGTCTCCATAGACTGGCCTTTTCCGGACATTTCTTATATATGGGAAATCATATATTGTTTATCCTTTTTGTGGCTTCTTTCACCTCTTAGAAGCTTTTCGCAGTTAAGCCACATTGTAGCCGGCATTCAGTCCAAGTCCACCACACACATACACTGTAACCCTTTTCCCTGTTCCTCCATAGATGGGCATTTGTCTGCTTCCCACTCTCAGCTGTAGTAAATGGTTCCCCTGTGGACATTCACAAACAGGTTTTGTGTGGCCCTTGTCCTCACCGTATTGCAGAAGTGTCTTTGCGAGAATCTGTGTCTGAGTTAAGAATCGGTCCCCAGAAAGAGTTGTTGGTCTCAGAAAAGGTTTGGTTTAAACCTTCTCGGGCCTTTGTCACCCCTGCTGTCTGGAGAGCATCCTGTGGGTATGAAGGCCCTTGGCCTGGATCCATAGCTAAGCCTTTGGGAAAGACACCTACAGTCACTTTGCCCCCGTGTGAGGAGGGAACTTTGCATTGGTGGCTGAGAAGGCACTCGGGAGGTTCAGGAAGCATGTGCCTAGTGCTTGTCATGCCAAGGGCATCAGTACAACCCTGGGCTGGTGGTAGTGTGCCACAGTGATGCTCTGAGCCTTGCTCTGCTGGGAGCGGAGATCTCCCATGTCTTCCTTGACAGCACTTTCTGCTAACACAGTCTTCTTGGCCCTGGAGCGAGCATCTTCCCCCTGTCAAGTGCTGTTAGGGTTTTTCTCTTTCATAATTAAGTAATTAAAATGTTATCCTATAAGTTTAGATTCATTCATTCATTCATTTATATATTTATTTAGCTTTGAGGTGCAGGTCTCACTATGATCCACCTGCCTCTGCCTCTGAGAGCTGGGATAAAAGGTGTATGCTACTACATTTGAGGTTAGATTTATTATTTGTATTTTATAAATATGAGTGTTTTGCTTACTTGCATGTATGTGTACCGTGTTCTAACCTGGTGCCCTTGAAGGTCAGAAGAGAGTAGGATCCATTGGAACTGGAATTACAGAAAGTTGTGAGCCGCCATGTAGACTCTAGAAACCAAATTTGGGCCCTCTACAAAAACCATTGCGGAGCCATCTCCCCAGGCCCTGGAGTATATGTATCAACCAAGGCTGGAGAGATAAGTCATCCTTGACTATATATGGAATTTGAGGCTAGCCTGGGCTACATGAGACTCTGGTCCCCTCCTCTCCCCAAAGTCTCGGGCCATGTAAGAGAGAGCCATTATCTTTTTACTTTTAAAACCCTTTCAGGACTGTCTTCTCACCATGGCAGTATTGTATAGACTAATAGGCTTTATGGAAAGATCTTAGGCTTGGGTTGGGCCACTCTGGGCTCAGGTTCCAGTTCTGTTTGGCCTGGGTGATGACACCCACAAGTCACATAATCCAAACCCCATTTGGGGCTGGAGAAATGGCTCAGTGACCCTTGCTGCCAGGCTGACAAGCTGAGTTCAGTCACTGAAACCCACAATGGTGGAAGGAGGAACCTGGCTCCGAAGGTTGTCCTCTGTCCTCCACACATGCACCTCAGGACGCGCTCCTGAGCGCATGCGCACACCCAGGCCCCATTTAATAGGTGGGAGCTAAGACAGAGCTGAGACTGGAGATCTCCGAGGCTCAGTGGCTGACCGTAGAGGTGCCAGCAGGAAAACTTAGGTTTCGCCCAGGCCAAAGCTTAGGCCTCCTGTGTTTTAGCCCAGGGCTACTTCCATGCCAAGGGCCATGTATGCATGAGTTCTCTGAGAGACAGAAAAGGAGGAGATGGTGTCTCCCTCTTGAAATGGTCTGATTTAGGGGTTCAGCATGAGACCAGAAATTAACATGAATTAATCCAGAGTCCATCCACTGGCATGGAGGAGCCAACACTCAGAAGTTCTTTCCAGGGGACGTAACTCGGGTGGGAGAGCAATGGCTAGCATGTGCGAGGCTCTGAGTTCAATCCCTGCCACTGCACAGAGCTGAGTATGTTGGCTTATGTACTCCTAAACCCGACCACCAGAAGCAGGGAGATCAGAAGTTCAAGGTCAACCTCAGCTAGATCTGATCTCAAAAAAAAAAAAGTTTCAGTTTATTCAATCTAACTACCCTGTTAGCATGCAGCAGAATAAAGCCACCCAGCTGGAGGGAGACCTGTTCTCTGTGATTCTCAAACTAGCCACCAGATACCCTTCAAGGGCCCTGAAGGCACAGGTGCCTGGGCTCCAGTCCCTATAGGTCTGGGGTGGAGCCTGGGAATTTGCTTTGCTAACACGTTCTGAGATGATACCGTGGATCTGGGATCCCCTCTTCCGTTGGCTCTCACTACAGTCCTGGGACCTGTTCAGTAGAAACCCAGACTCGCCACTGTCCTGCAGTTTCCAGGTCTGTGAATGTGCAGTGCTGCAGTGGCCCTGCTCTGCAGCTTCAGGGGGGGGTGATGATGTCACTACCTTCATAGTGACTGCGTGGTTTCTCTGAATAGCCCTGGCTGGCCTGGAACTCCCTCTGTAGACCAGGTTGGGCTTGAAGTCACAGAGATCCACCTGCCTCTGCTTCCTGAATTAAAGGTATGCACCACCACATCTGACTTGATTGATTGAGTGATTGTCTATGTATGTGATTTAGTTAGTTAGTTAGTGTGTCTCTGTGTATGTGTCTGTTGCGGTGTGTGCACATGTGCAGGTCAGAAGAAAAACCTAGTCAGCTCCCAGGCATTATCAAAGTCTCCATGCGTACAAGGCAAGCTGGCCTCCTGGACCTTATTTTACTTTTTTTTTTTTTTAAATTAGAAAAATCATTTATTTCTGCTCCTTTCATACATCATGTTTTCCAGGAAACAAGTCTCCCATATGCATCTGAAATGGCAGAGTAGCACACACACCATTTAAAGGCAAAGCACCACTGCATAACCGGCCAGTCGTCCAAATATCTCAGCTCTCACCATATACTTCTCGATTTGCATTAATTTCTGAAAATCAAAAATACCATGTCCAAAACCTGATGACGGGTTTGTAAAAAAAAAAAAAATAATCACTTTATTCAATACCAAAGTTTTAGGAGGAGTATATTTTCTTTAAGAAATAAAAAAAAAACTTAAAAAGATGCCGTTTAACATAGCTGTTACACTGGGGTAGGTCATCAGGGAAAATACTGTAATGATCTTGTCTCTGATCCCGTGACATCCAGTCCTAGCTCTGCTGTGTCTGCTAGGGTGTCGCTCAGTGCAGTGTGTACACTGCTTTTCTTTCGTTGCCACATTGCACAAGGGAGGGGTTCAGCCTTTAAAACTTTATCAACAGAAGCAAATCCGGGATCCACTAATTTCTTCTCAGAAGACACTAGCCCATCAGGTAGCCCGGCAATTTCATTCTCATGAATACTCTAGCCATGAAGAAACTCAGTAGAACCCAGACGAAGCCAATGAACAGAAGAAGAGACCTATTGAGTTTCGGTATATTTGGTGCATTGGATCGGTCCAGGATTATGAAACCTAAACCTCCCATTGGAAACAGAAAGCTAGACACAAGTCCTTCCATAATACAGTGTCCGTTTACTCTGTAAGCCAAGAAAGCTACTGGTCTCCGATGCCCATGTTCATCTGTCATTGAGCCAACACTTGGAGGTTCAACGATAACATCGTAGATTATTCCTCCGGTAATGAGGAAGTAAGATACCACCACCAGGGCGCACACTGTCATAGCCTACAGCATGTGCACCCAGGGCGGTTTCTTCAGCTTCAGGTTGGGGCATTCGAGCACTAAGAATGGGACTTGTTACAGAGTCTTCATGTCCCCAGCGGTAGGGCCAGCCCTCTGGCCTCCAGCCTCCCGAGCTGCCCTTATTTTACTTTTAATAGCACTGTGCATGCGTGTGTGCAGGTCAGAGGACAAGTTTGTTTTTGTTTTTCTTTTTTTTGTTTGTCTGTTTGTTTTTCTGCTATGTGTATGTCCTGGGGATTGAACTTGGGTCCTCAGGCTTGGCAGCAGACCCCTTAATTAGATGAGCCACCTGGATAACCTTTAAAAAAAAAAAAAAACCTGTCCAATAAATCCTGTGATCGGAGCAAGCCATTTCCTCTTCTGTTTAAGTATAAGGAAGCACACAGCTGTTCTGACAGGGACCAGCTGGTGCCTGAGGTGATAACAGGCCCGTGGCCCAGCATGGAGCTCAGCTTCAGTGAGCCATGGCATTAGTTTATTCTGGATGGAACCCTGCAGGGGAGGAGCCAAAGTCAGAGAGTGGCGGCTCCCGCCTGTCTGAGAGGAGCATTGGGGACCATGGCAATGCTTCTGCCTAGACAAAAGTTTCTGATTTTCTCATTCCCCGCCCCCCCCCCCCCCCCCCGGGAGCCAGCAGCTGGTGGAAGAGTAGGGGACAGGTGTCTAATAAGCACATAGCTTCAGTTGTGCTAGGTTCAGGCATTCTAGAGATTGATTACAAAGCACATGACTTTACTGAGGGCCACTGAACAGCAAGCTCAAACATGGTAATAGTGGCAAAAAAAAAAAAAAAAAAAAGGATTCATTTGTTTTTTTGTGCAATTTTAAGTTTGTAGCAAAATGGAGAGGGAAGTAGAGTTTCCACAAAACCTCCCCCAGCCTCCTCCCTGATCCATATCACCAGAGTGGTCAGCTGCCTTTCTGATTGCTGGGAGATGTACCCAACAGGAAGAGAGCTTTTACTTAGCTCTTGTCTAAGGATATGGCCGGAGGCCGCTGATCACATTGTATCCACAGACAAGAAGCAGAAGCAGATGAACGCTGGTCCAAAGCTTGCTTTTTATGCGGCCCAGGCCCCCCTGCCCATGGTTAAGGGTAGGCCTTCCCACCTCAGTTAACCCAGCCTACAAGCAGCACCCACAAACACGGGCAGGAAGTTTGTCTCCCAGGTGAACAGAAGTCTTGTCAAGTGGATAGTGTTAACTATGGCAACTGTTGCTGGGTTAACTGCTGGCATGTATCCCACCATTGCAGTACCAGGCAATGCGTTCCCTCTGTGCTCTGCATAGCCATCCCCCACCCCAGCCTTTGGCAGCTCTGATCATCCATTCTTTTAAATTATTTTTACTTTATTTTTAGTAAAAAGAAATTTTAACACCCGCATGTGTGCACACACGAACTATCTTGCGGAAATGTGACGCTGTTTGGTGTGGTGTGCCAGTCAGAGAGGACAACTTTCAGGAGCCCTCAGGGCTTCTCCTTCATCCTTGCTGAAACACTTTTTTTTTTTTTTTTTTTTTAATGTTTGAGATAGAGTCTCCTGTAGCCCGGGCAGGATTCACATTCACTGTGTACCTGAGGATGACCCTGAACATCTGACCTTCCTGCCTCTACCTCTCTACCTACTGAGGACTGGAACTGAGTACCACCACATCCATTTTTTGCATGCTGAGGAATGCCATCATGGCCCCCTGCATCTTAGCAAGTAGTCTACCAATCAGCTGCCCTCCTAGGGCAAGCCTCCCCAGCACACCCGACTTCCAGCTGGCCACGCTGCCAGCTTCTCAGGTTTTGTTCATTGGGACCCATTTCTGCCTGAGGTTGTGTGTCATTCACTGCCGGAATGAATATGTTGGGTAGCCTTCCATAAAGTCCCAGGGCTTTGGAAATAGAAGGCCTCTTTATTAACACAAAGTACTGTTTTAATTAGAAGTTTGGGGGATGGGTGTGCTGCTCAGCCTTCTTGCAGTATGTGTAATTACAAGGATAATTATGCCTGATGTTCACTGGTACTCTCTTCCAAAGATGCCCAGCTAGGTGCAGCAGGGCATGCTGGGAAAGGACCCTGGAGCCCGGATGTGCCCCAGTATTGATGGAGGGGCTCAGGGTCGCCCCGCTGATTCGTTACCCACCAGCCTCCACAGCTCCTGGCAGCCCTCTGTGGATAAATGCCACCAGGCAGCGCAGGACTTGAATGGCAGGTGCCTTCATCTCTAGGGCAAGAGGAAGCCTGGGAGACCAGAGAAGGCAGACCAGGAAGGTGGGGACCTCACAGAGAGAGCTCTCAGCGTCTTTGCCTATTCTGTTTCTTTCCAAGGTTACCTTTCCCTTGTCTGTCTGGGTCAGTCCCCTTCGATTAGCCTGAATTTAGGGTGGTTCTAAGCACCGAAGCTTGAGGGGACACAGGACTCTCCATTACTAATATTGGGGAAGTCTTGAGCGTATAACAGCTGCACATGGCTCCGTTGGTCGCCCTGCTTGAATCTCTGGTCTGCAATCTTCATGCTGATTTATTAGCCCGTTGTCTTACCGGAGTGACAGTGGATGACAGTACAGCTTTAATCTTCCCATGGAGTGAAACCTCCTAGACAGGTCTGGGAGTTCATGGGTCACAGTGCAAGCGCTCATTGCTATCGGCAGCATGTCTTCCACTGGGTACTGGGTTGAATGGGGACCTTTGAGCTCACCAGCTCAGCCCCTATCTGCCATAGACATCTCTGCTGACCCTGGCCTGGGCCTGGCCTGTGGTTCATCCTTCCTCACTTTCTTTATGACCTGGTGACCTCTTAACCCAATCTCTCTAATTTGAGGTTCCCCCGACCCTCACCAAGAAAGGGATACCTTTTTTTTTTTTTTTTTTTTTTTTTTTGGTTTTTATCAAGACAGGGTTTCTCTGTATACCTGGCTGTCCTGGAACTCACTCTGTAGACCAGGCTGGCCTTGAACTCAGAAATCTGCCTGCCTCTGCCTCCCAAGTGCTGGGTTTAAAAAACATGTGCGCTGTGGGACCCTCTTTTCAAAAAAAAAAATTTAGTTACATTTTTATTTATTTATATTGTGTCTACATGCTACAATGTGCATGTGAAAGCCAGCGGACAACTCTCCCTTTGAATTTCCTTTTCCAACATGTGTGGGTCCTGGGGATTGAACTTGGGTCATCAATTCTGGTGGTAGATGCCTTTACCAGGTGAGCCATTTCCTCAGCCAAAGTATCACCTGTGCACTGTTATGTTTTTGTTTTTGTTTTTGTTTTGAGACAGGGTTTCTCTGTATAGCCCTGGCTGTCCTGGAACTCACTTTGTAGACCAGGCTGGCTTCGAACTCAGAAATCCGCCTGCCTCTACCTCCTGAGTGCTGGGATCAAAGGCGTGTGACACCACACCCCGGCTACACCCGTGCACTGTTAACTCGGCGTTTGCAGGGCTTTTTCTTTGTTTCTTCTGCTGGAGATTAACTAGTGTCTCGTGCCTGCTGGTCAAGCGCCCCACGGCTGAACTACATCCCCCGGCATCAGAATCTCCTCCTAAGGGTGCCATTCTGTCTGCAGCCTAGATTGTCCCTTCTCTGGTTGAAGACCCTTTACTTTGTTCTTAGTTGAACCAGATCACCACCTACATCCTGGCCATATCTTCTGGAAGCAATGCCTCGTGTTTGCATGACCCAGGACCCAACGTTGAATTTGGCGTGGGTTATGGGGACTTCTAATCCTACACAGAACCATGGTGGGCAGAGAGTGCATTCAGCTTCTGAATTAAGACTTCAGCGAAACTCAGAGAGAGCAGAGAGCAAGGGAAGCTCTCCGGTCGTTCCTGAGACACACTAATGTCTTGGGGTCACAGGCTTTGAGCTGGAAAAGCCTCCAGGTTTGTTGGTAGCCGCAGCCACAGTTTCTCACTGAAGTGCAACCTTGATTTCTCTTGTATCTGTCTGACCTAGAGGTAGACACCCAGGCATGGCCTTGAACCAAGCAGATGGTCTAGCAGAGGGCTTGAGACAAAGATTTACTAGACCAGCCAGACAGCTTAGCTGGTAAAAGTCATCAGGCCTGATGGAGCTAAGTTTGATCCCCAGAACCCTCAAAGTGGAACAAAAGAACCAACTCCCACAAATTGTTCTCTGTCCTCCTCACAGGTACCCACCTGCCCTCAAATATAAATGTAATGACCAGGCATAGTGACACTGACCTTTCATCCCCGCACTTGGTGGGGTGGGGAGGGGCAGAGGCAGGTAGCTCTTCGTGACTTTAAGACCAGCCTTTCTTTGTCTATATAGAGAGTTGCAGGCCAGATAGAGAGCTCCATAGAGATAGAGAGACCCTGTCTCAAAAAACCAAACCAAACCAAAGTAAATGTAGTAAAATCTTAAAAAAGAAAGGAGGAGGAGGAGGAAGAGGAGGATTAAGAGGAAGAAGAAAGAATAGAGACTCTTATCTACCTAATCTGGGTCCAAATCCCCAACCCTCAACTCCCAGCTCTGTACCCCAAGCTAAGGAATGGTGTGTGTGTGTGTGTGTGTGTGTGTGTGTGTGAGAGAGAGAGAGAGAGAGAGAGAGAGAGAAAGAGAGAGAGAGAGAGAGAGAATGAATATATGTGTGTGTATGTGTTTTGTGTGTGTGTCCTGGGAATCGAACCATGTTAGATAAGCACTCTCCCACCAAACTATGTTTTCCAGCCCTTTAAAGTCACTGGATAGTAGTTTCCTTGTGTGTATGGGTGTGGGTGTATTTGGGGTTTTGGTGTATGTAAAGTAATAAATGATAGATGACCATGTGGCCACTGTCCCTAAGTGCATAAACTCAAAGATATTGCTTCCTGTGTACTGACAGGAAGATGACTAGACAAGGTAGAGGTTTGTTCGAGGATGGCCGGGTATCAGGATGTTCATGTTCTTGTCCTGAGAGCATGACTTCTTCCCTCGGGAGACGATGCTCTCTGCTGAGTGACTGGTGACACAGCCGGAATGATGCATGTTTGCATCAGGTCCGGTGGACTTGTTGAGGGAATCCTTTGTGACCTCTGCTTTCAGGAGCAGCCAGAGTACCTGTGCCTCTGGTAGGCAGTTTGGGGTTACAGGGTTCTGGGAACAGATGTGACAAAATCTCAGGAAAGGGACAAGCTATGAAGCCACTAGATGAGGGGCCGGCACTTAGAGGAGCCTTAGGAGTTAACGAAGGGAAGATAAGGGAGGCAGGCATTGGGGTGACATTCCTAGTTCTTATCATCCCTGCAGTGTCAGAATGGGTGCACTAGTGACTTCCACCAGGTAGCCACAGGAAGCTTCAGAGACAATGTGTGTTGCTCACAGTCTGGAAGAGTAGAGGGAGAGAGAACTCCCTCCTCCTTCCTATCCGGTAATTGTCTCACCGTGGAGAATGGATGGACCTTCCACAAAGGGTGAATGAAATAAAAAGAAGTTTCATTTGTGTGGGAGTGACAGCTTGAAGGTGAAGTGATGGCTCTTAGTGGGGGGGGGCACCCGCAGTGTCAGCTGACAGAAAGCTGTATGCCAGTGAACGCTGACAGCTTTGAGCTCTCACAGGCTGACTGATAGGGGAAGAGAAGTGAAAAGAGATAGCCAAGGACCTTGGGCTGCTAGCCGGGAGTGCCTCATCAACAGGTAGCCATCAGGGGAGCTGGAGTGAGCGAGCAAGTCCTGGCCCAACTCCAGGGCGAGCCAGTTGTTTGAAAACAGAATCATCTCCCCGCCACAAGCCCGACCCAGGCATTTAGATAGGCTCAGGTGGGTTCTGACTGGCTGAGTGTCTTCAAATTAGGGAAAAAAAAATAAGGAGCAATCATTGGGTCAGTGGGAAGCTGGCCCAACCCTCGGGGAGATTCTCAATTACAGCTGCCACTCAGAGAGCTCTGGCTGTGGTCACAGAACTGGATAAAAAAAATGAATAGAGGAAAGTGGGTTAGCTCCCCCCGCCCATTCTGCCCCAGCACACAGGTGCAAAACCCCACTCCTTTCCAGTTTTGTGCCTGACTGCCAGCTCTGATCACAACTGGGGCCCTCCTACCGCTTTTAGTGAGAAAATTACCCAGCATCCATAAATGCATGGAGGAAGGACTTATTGTTTCTGACCATCCTGGTGGGAGAGCATGGCAGAGCAGCTGATTCTGGGAAGGGGGAGCGGGGAGTGCAAGGGGTGCTAGGGGGCTTGCTCCTTTCCTTGCTTTTATCCTGTTCAGGCGTCCAGCATGGACTAGAGCCATCCTCGGCCGAGCATGTCTTTCCCTAGTAGAGCCTCTCTGGACTTGCCACCCACGCGCTCAGACGTGCTGTACTAATCCTAGGCACCTAGCAAGCTAATCAAGTTGACAGTCAAGATGGACCGAAACAGTGGTGGAGCGTGGGGTTAGGGCTTATAGATGTCTTAATTCGGGTTTCTGTGGCCATGAAAAGACCACAACCACTCTTAACAAAGGAGAGCGTTGGATTGGGGCCGGCTTACAGGTTGAGAGGTTTAGTGTGTTACCGTTATTGGCAGGACATGGCACCATGTAGGCAGACGTGGTGCAGGAGAAGGAGCTGAGAGGCCTGTATCTTGATCCTTGGGTAGCAAAAGGAGACTGTGTGCCACACTGGGCTTAGCTTGAGCATAGGAGACCTCAGAGCCCGCCCCCACAGTGACATACTTCCTCCAACAAGGCCACACCTCCTGGTAGTACCACTCCGTATGGGCCAAGCATTCAAACACATGACTGTATGGCGGCTATCCCTATTCAAACCACCACCATAGACATATTAATAAAAATATACCTCAAACAAAAGACTATGCCCTGGAGCACAGGTGGAGATCTGAGGACAACTTGGTTAAGAGTCAGTTCTTCCTACCTTTGCCTAGGTTTCAGGTTCAAATTCAGACAGGCAGACTTGTACAGCAATCACCTTTACCCACTGAGCTGTCTTGCTGGCCCCGGTGCCCTATTTCTGAAGCCCAACAGCTCTGTTTGCCGCTAACACCCAGTTCCCGAGCCCGGGTTCCTGCGCTATAGATCCAAAGTTGATTAATTCCACTCATGGTTCCCACCGTCAACAAACTTCCTCTCTGAGTGGTGCCCGCTTGTAATCATATCCAATGGCTGTGTGCTTTCTGGTGGCACATACTAGCGTGTGGTTTCGGATACAGTAAGTAATGGGCCGTCCCTATAACTCCTCAGTGACATTGTGTCCAGAAAGCGCCTCATTATATGCCATTCTGTCTGCCTGAGCGTTGACACCTCCCTAGATGGATTTCTTCAAATCACTCAAGTTTTTTAAAATAGGATTTTTAAGTCTGTGCCAGTTGAGGAAGCCACCTGAAGGGCAGGAATAAGGCTAAACCCAGCAGCAGTTACAGACGCGGGAGGAGTGATACCAGGGTGATTTGCAGACTGGACTGGTTGTTCTGCCCTATCAGCAGCACACTCCCATCTCTTGCTGTGCCTGCATGGCTCTCCACTGAGCTTAATTTTACTGAGAAGAAAGTGACTGCCTAGTTTATCTTCAGATTTGCCAGGCTTTCTCCCACCCCCACCCCCCATGACAGTTCATTTTGTGATACATGTATTTTTCTGTGATGAAAGTATCACTTACATGTGTTTTTTTCTGTCGTGAAAGTATCCCCATATACACCTGTATTTGACAGATTGTCTTATTATAAATATATAGTAACATTTTGCTTCTGTAAAACAAACATTGTGGCCAGGCAGTGGTGGTGCATGCCTTTAATCCTTTAATCCCAGCAGTTGGGAGGCAGAGGCCAGTGGATTGCTGAGTCCGAGGTCAGCCTGATCTACAGAGTGAGTTTCAGGACAGCCAGGGCTACACAGAGAAACCCTGTCTTAAAAACAAACAAACAAACAAACAACAACAACAAAAAACCCCAAAAAACAAAACAAAACAAAAAACCAAAAAAGAAAACCCCAAACAAACAAACAAACAAACATTGTGACTGTTTATGGTAACAAACAATTAAATCCTTTCAAATAATTGCTGGTAGCATTCTGGCTATTTTTCTTCTCATTGTCTTTCCAAAGCCTGTATACTTTATATCTAGTTGCAACTACTGTGTATATAGAATTTTTTGTTTTGTTTTGTTTTTTTGTTTTTTGAGACAGGGTCTCTCTGTGTAGCTCTGGCTGTCCTGGAACTCACTTTGTAGACCAGGCTGGCCTCAAACTCAGAAATCTGCCTGCCTCTGCCTCCCAAGTGCTGGGACTAAAGGCGTGCGCCACCACAGCCGGCTTAGAATTTTTTTTTTTTTTGAGACACTATCTGGCTGTGTTATCCTGCTGGCCTTGAACTGCTGGCCTCAAACATTCTTCCTGCATCTGTCTTTCAAGTAGCTGAGACTTCAGGCACATACCTTTACACCCAGATTAATATTAATGTTTTGTTTCAAAAAATTGCTGCCCCTGGGGCTAGAGATGGAGAATCCTGCCCAGCAGGTATGAAACCCTGGGTTCCATCCCTAGCATAGCATAGTGGCATCCACCTGTCCCAGCAGTTGGTACATAGGAGGATAGAAAATTCAAGGATGTGCTCAGCTGCTATACAGTGTAGTAGAGGCCCAGCCCTGTACAGAAAAGGAAAACGAAAGAGCAAAAGCAAATATCCAATCTCTATAATGTCAACTATGAAATTTGGAAAGTGTGGTGTGAAATCTGAAATTGGGATAGACTAGTAACTGTGAAAGTGACCGACAGCAGAGGACCGAGAGTCGCTGGTGAAGGGGCTATCCTCGGCTTTCAGAGAAAGACCTCAAGAATTGCATCCAAAATAACATAAGTGAGCAGAGTGTCCCATGGGGCAAATCAAGACGGTTAATTGGCCATAAAATATAATTAGTCTTATTACCCAAGGCATTGCAGATTAGACCAAGGGATGCCACTTCCCCTGGTCATATTACCAAGGTATGTTTTTAAAGCACAGGCCTATGGTTGAGTAGATTTATAAACTAACATAAAGTTCTAGAGAGCAGCTTGCAATCCACGTGAGAGCTGTGTATTTGTTTCTGGCCTATATTTTCTTTGTGAAAACTATCTTATATTCTATTTATAGATTAGTCTTAATTTTTCTTTATACTATTATCTAAGCATTTTTATATTATTTATCTTAGAGACTTTTTTGCATAATCCATTGTTTGCCTTATTTTTCTTAAAAAGATTCAAGTGTGTGTGTGTGTGTGTGTGTGTGTGTGTGTGTGTGCGTGTGTGTTTGTGTGTGTGTGTGTGTGTGTGTGTGTCTTTGTCTTTGCATGTGCTATGTCTGTGCAGTGTTCTTGGAGGCCAACAAGAGTATTGGATCTGCCGGGCGTGGTGGTGCACGCCTTTAATCCCAGCACTTGGGAGGCAGAGGCAGGCGGATTTCTGAGTTCAAGGCCAGCCTGGTCTACAAAGTGAGTTCCAGGACAGCCAAGACTACACAGAGAAACCCTGTCTCAAAAAAAACCAAAAAAAAAAAAAAAGGGTATTGAATCTCTTGGAGTTGGAGTTACAGGTGGACGGGAGCTGCCAGGGAGGCGCATGGAGGGAGTTAACTGTGGGGCCTCTGGAAGAGCAGCAGGCCCCGTTAGCTGCTTCACCACGTCGCCAGCCCCTCATCTATCTTTTACAACATTCCTGCATTATAGACTTTCTGGGTTTAGAAAGATACCTTCACCTAAGAGCTTACATAGATATTAACTCTACTGATTTTCTGTTGGAGAGAAAAGATTTTGAGTCTTTAGTGAGTCTTTTGTTTCCTCCCAAGCTATTAAATGAGCGAGCTGGTGAACACTTTTTTCCCCCAAATTCATTTGTAAGGCTCCCATTGGTATTATTAAATTATGACATGTTTTCTTCTGGGTTAAACGTCCGGGCTCAATGTTTTCTTTGTATGATACTTGTCCTTTTGCCCTCTCTTAATTAGTGTGACTTTGAGAGTGACTGTAACCCAGCCTTGTTTCTCAGATCATTCTGTTTATTCACTGAGAAATAGGATTTGTGTAGAAAGCACAGCAGATATTCTTTTAAAAAATAGCAACATGGTTCTGAGCCATGGTGGTGGTCACTTTTAATCCCAGTACTTGGGAGGCAGAGGCAGGCAGATCTCTGTGAGTTCAAGGCAAGCCTGGTCTCCAGAATGAGTTCCAGGACAGCCAGGGCTTCAGAGAGAGACCTTGTCCCCAAACCAAACAAACAAAAAAGGCAACATGGGCTGGAAAGATGCCCCAGTGAATTGTTAAGCACCCTCGCTGCTCTTGCAGAGGACCCAAGTTCAGTTACCAACAGCCAGGTTCGGTGGGTCACATCCGCCTGAAACTCCAACTTCCGGAGATCCGACCCCCTCTTCTAATCTTCTGGGGCGCCTATACATCCATGCATGTATATACACAAAGACACACACAGCTGCATAACTTAGAAGTGGAATAAAATTCCTTTTTAAAAAGCAGCACCACTTAAGTATTTTACCTTGTCATCCGTGAACATATTGTCCGTCTTCACATAGAAAACTATTCTAAATATATCCAAGCGCAGACACAGAAAGGTGCTAACAAACACTAGGATTAAGTAGTCTCAGTGACACTGCATGAGACTCCAGCTGTTCAAGCATCTGTTCAGGGCAGCGAGAAGGCTTCATGGAGCAGGTGCCATTGGACTTAGCATTGGGACAAGAGTAGAGATCCCTGGGCAGTTGCTCGAGAAGGGCTTTAGTTATATGATAAGTAATCATGGCTGTTATTTGATCTCCATGCGCTTTGTATTATTGTTGCTCTTAGGAATAGGAGTTTCAAAAGCCACATTTTCCTACTGGAAATACAGCACAACGGTAGAGGGTTTGCCTAGCAAGCCCAAGGCTGCAAGGGTCAGCTCCTGGGGCTGCACAGCAGACAAACGACAGTGTATGAAAGCTCTTACTTTATTGCTGGTACTTGGGATTATTGTTGCCCTTTGCATAATTATTCTGGAACCATCTGCAAATGCCCAGCAACCCAAGAGAGCCACCTCTTCTGTAGAGAAGAAATGGGGTGTCGCTGCCACAGTCCCCGAGAGTGCCAAGGGCTCAGAAGACAGTCACAGGCAATAAGGAAGCTCCAGAAAGATCCCCAAAAGAGGTGTGGAGGGAGCCAGGCTTGAAGCAAGTCAAGGGTTTGAACAGAGTGGAGGAGGGGAGGGTAAAAGGTGGTGGGGATGTCACTGTAGTACGCTATCTTTGTGAGTTAGGATGTTATCACAGTTGGTCTTCTTGACAGCTGTCAGTCAAACACCACTGCCATCGTTTTATACAGATGTGGAAACTGAGGCACAGGGAGCTCGGGAGAGCCGGATGGCCTAGTAGCGTAGCCTCTGCCCTTCTGCCCTTCACGTCTTTCTCTGCGTACAGCTTGATGGTATGTGCCGTAATCCACGTGCCATTATAGTTCCTCCATGGGAAGTGAACCTTCCGAGCCTGGCCACGTGGCCACGTAGGTGGAGTACTACCCCAGCCTACGCAAAGCTCTGAGTTCGATCCCCGATATTCTGTGAGACTGGGCGTGGCAAGGCTCTGCCTGTGACCCGTGTCTCCAGCCCTTAGGACACGGACACAGGAGGATGAGAAGTTGAAAGTCATCCTTGGCCACGGAGGGAGTTTGAAGCTAGGCTGCATGTGTTACATGAGACAGTGAAGAAAATGGAGGAAGGAAGGAGAGGGAAAGAAAGAAATCCTTTCCGTGGTGTAAAGTTGCTGCCGCATTGCGCAGACCCCTCCCCCAACCCCCTTCCCCTCCCCCACCACTCTCAGACCCTCCAGCAGCCCTTGCTGTGAAGACTTTTATCACTCTACTTGCTGTCTGAGTGGATTTGGTTCTTCTGAACAGTTCATGCATGTGGAGTCAAGTATGTGTGGTGTTTACGGCTGACTTCTTTGGCTAGGCTGGCTTGTGACTCCCAGAGCTAAATCTTCCTAGTACAGGGATTATACACACACACCACCATAACTGCCTTCCCCTCATCCCATGGGCTTTGGGGGATTATACACAGGCCCTTGCGGCTGCAAGGCAAACACTTTTCCAACTACACCACCTCCTCAGCCCCTATAGCATTTTTCTTTCCTTTCCTTTCCTTTCCTTTCCTTTCCTTTCCTTTCCTTTCCTTTCCTTTTTAAAGATTTATTTATTTTATGTATGTGAGTACACTGTAGCTGTACATATGGTTATGAGCCTTCATGTGGTTTTTAGGAATTGAATTTTTAGGATCTCTGCTCACTCCAGTCAGCCCCTCTCACTCAGCCCCACTTGCTCCGGTCAACTCCATTCGCTCAGTCTCTGCTTGCTCCTGCCCAAAGATTTATTTATTATTATACATAAGTACACTGTAGCTGACTTCAGACACACCAAAAGAGGGCGTCAGATCTCATTATTGGAGGTTGTGAGCCACCATGTGGTTGCTGGGATTTGATCTCAGGACCTTTAGAAGAGCAGTCAGTGCTCTTACCTGCTGAGTCATCTCACCATCGTGCCCTCCCTCCCTCCCTCCCTCCCCCTCCCCCCTCCCTCCCTCACCCCTCCCTCCCTCCTTCCCTCCCTCCCTCCCTTCCTTCCTTCCTTCCTTTCTTCCTTCCTTGTTTTTTGGGTTTTTTGTTTGTTTGTTTTTGCACGGAGATACTTGTCTTTGTGGCCCCTGGGTGTATATGTAGGAAGGGTGTGTACTGACTGGTTTTGTGTTTACTTGATACAACCTAGACTCATCAGAGAGGGAAGGAGCCTCAGTTGAGGAAATGCCTCCATGAGATCCAGTAGTAAGATCTTTTCTCAGTTAGTGATCAATGGGGGAGGGCTCAGCCTGGGCTGGTGGTCCTGGGTTCTATAAGAAAGCAGGCTGATCCGGGGCGTGGTGGCGCACGCCTTTAATCCCAGCACTCGGGAGGCAGAGGCAGGTGGATTTCTGAGTTTGAGGCCAGCCTGGTCTACAGAGTGAGTTCCAGGACAGCCAGGGCTATACAGAGAAACCCTGTCTCAAAAAACCAAAAAAAAAAAAAAAAAAGAAAGCAGGCTGAGCAAGCCATAGGGAACAAGAAGTCAGTCAGCAGCACCCCTCCATGGCCTCTGTATCAGTTCCTGCTTCTAGGTTCCTGCCCTGTGTGAGTTCCTGTCCTGACTTCCTTTGGTGAATAAACCTAATTCCTAAGCTGAATAAACCTTTTCCCTCCCCCAACTTTCTTTTTGGTCATACTGTCTCATCACAGCAATAGAAACCCTATCTAAGGCAGGTGTCATCCCTTGGTCATATCATGACTGGTTAGCCATTAGAGGAGTTGCTAGCCTGTTCTGCTCAGCAGGTTCTCTGTTCCAAGTCTGGGAAGATGGTCAAGACCACAGAATCTGAGCATCACGTGCACCCAACACAGGCAATCCAGAACTGTTAAGAGGCTACCTCCTTGTCAAGTGTTTGACTCCAAAGGAATCGGTGCTGTAAGGGAACGTTCAGAACAGTGCCGCCCTGAAGGACATTATTATTGTCACTCGAAGGTTCTTTTGCTTCTTGGAGTCCAGCTAGGAGACTGCGGTAATAGACATGGAGACAAACCCAAGGTTCAGAGTATGAAAAAGGGACAAGAGAGCTATAATGCTGATAGGGGTATGGCCCAGGTAGGAAAGCACAGAGGCTGGAGAGAGGGATGGGTTGGATCCACATGGGTCTGGGGCAGGATCTTCGGTAGCTGTGTCTCATGGCTCTGATCTGTCTTTGTCCTTTTTACTGCAGACCTGGCCGACTGCAAGCTTGTTTCTTTCCCTATCTGCATCTACAAGGTCCTGAGGAACGTCTCTGACCAGATCCATCTCATCACGCTGGCCAACAATGAACTCAAGTCCCTCACCAGCAAGTTCATGACCACCTTCAATCAGCTTCGAGGTAGGCCACCGGTTAGCTCAGGCAAGGAGAGTATGACACCAGCCAGTCCTTGACCTTCAGGGTCTCACCCCATCTAGGGAATGTCCCGAGAGCTAGCCTTGGTTCAAGCCGACCTATAAAGTCATTCCCAGGGGTAGCCTTGGAAGATAGACCTGTGCCTGGAGGTCTCTGGGTCAAATTCTGTTTCCAGCTGGTTGAATGGAAGATTGGCTGAAGACAAGAAGTCTTGGCTGGACTCTCTGATCTGATGAGACCAGCTGGCCCAAGGACATGAATGACTGATCCCCTTCTAATCCCTAGCACGACTTGCTCTCTTTCTCTTTCTCTCACACATTCCTTTCTTGGTGCAGTTTGTGACAGGTTCCAACAATGTTGGCTTATCTCTCTGGCACACATAGAGTGAGTGGAAATGGTTCGTGGAGGATGTTAGTTAGGCAGGAGGCCAGCAGGTGGGCCGTGCAGATCTTTTGCAGTGGTTTCTCTGGTGGCTGAGCATGATGTGCTGAAACTGTGGTACCATGGTACTCCCTCTCTCCATCCTTCTGGTTCATGGAGCAAGACCCTTGTGTAACAGTAGGATGCTAGGTTAGGAGAGGTCAGGGGGCACAAGATACCTGAGTAAGGCGGGTCCTGCCTCCTAGGGCACTCTGTCTGTGTGGGTATGAAAAGAGTCCATGATTCCATTTAGAGAAACAAGCATAAAACACTGCTCCTGTATGAGGAATTAGCAGGCAAATCTCAGACCCCCTGATCTTGGGTGGGGCAGGCTTCCTCAGGGAGCCGTGGGTGCTGGATGGAGACCAGGAAGCAGAGACAGATCTGGACGGGCAAAGCTTGGTCCAGCAAGCAGGAAGGACTGGTGTGATGGCTCAGGGGGAAGCAGACAAGAGCTTCTCGGTGCATGCGGATGAGCAAGGAGGCTGGAGTAGTCTGGGTGGAGGTTACAGAGCCCAGTGAGCTGTTTCGGCAAAGCCCCAGTGCTTGTGACTGGGGAGTGGGAGGGGCCTGGGAGTGGGAGGGGCCTGGGAGTGGGAGGGGCGGGAAGTGCGAGGGGTCTGGGGCATGGGAGGGGTCTGGGGCAGGGATTGTTTCCCCAGAAGCACATGTGTGTGTATACTTTGACCTAGCTGGTTTCTCTTCTTAGTCCTTTCTGGTGTCTACCTCTTTCCATAGGTGAGGTGGGACCTCACAGCCAGCAGGCTTCTTGGGCTGTTAGCTCATGCCCCTAGCTGAAATCAGAACCATCCTAGGAACTTCTCTGTGCACAAAATCACCCCGAGACTAGATGCGTCGGACCATCTGAGTCTAGGCCTTGGCATTCGTGCAGGCCATTCTGAAGTGTTGACAGCTAAGACTTGAGACCCACACAGTTCAGGGCTTATCAGCACAAATGTCTAAGAGACTAGCCTGAGAGTAAGGAGTGGCTTGTATTGAGCACGAGGCAGTAGGGAGTAATGGGGACTTACCCACCGACCACTAGTATGTCTGTCAGCTGGGTTGGCACTAGAGAAGATGGGCTGGTGGCGTCTGTTCTTCTGATCATTTATCCAGTTTGGTTTTCCTGAGACAGGGTCTCTTGTAGCCAAAACTGTTGTCAAACTAACCATGGAGCCAGAGATGATGTCGAATTCCCAGTCTTCCTCTCTCTACCTTCCAAGCACTGGGATTATAGCCATACACTCCCATGGCTGCCTCCTGAGGATTACTCAATAAGCAGTTATTAAATAAGCAGTTTGCGAGAGTTTTCCCAAGTGTCATGTTACGTGAAAGTCGGTAAGGATGCATTTGCAATGTAGATCTAGCTTGTAAAATATCAGCACAGTCTCCAGCATCCTACTTCATGGAAGAGGATGAAGAATCAAGGAGGGAAGGTGTCTTAGTTCAGTTTCATTGCTCTGAAGAGACACCATGACCAAAGCAGCTCTTATAAAGGACGACATTTCACTGGGGCTGGCTTATAGTTCAGAGGTTCAGCCCATTATCATCTTGGTGGAAAGCATGACAGCATCCAGGCAGACATGGTGCTGGAAGGTCCTAGAGTTCTACTGCATCCAGGAGGAGGTTCTCTATTTTGCACTGGGTGGAGCTTGAGCACTTGGAGTCCTTCAAGCCCGCCTATGCAGTAATACACTTCCTCCAGCAAGGCCACACCTTTTCTAACAAGGCCACACCTCCTTGATGTGGGCCAGGCATTCAAACCACCACAGAAGGACTTGGCTAAGGTCCCAGAGCAGAATCTTCGGGACTTAGACCCAAGTGGGACTTAGACCCACAGTATTAGATCAAAGGTTTTGTAATGTTATGCCCAGCAGTAACCCCCACCACACCCCAACAAAGTCTCACGTAGCTCAGGCTAACCCAACTCTCTATTTGGTTGAAGAAGACCTTTTTAGCCTTACAATCCTTCTGCCTCTGTCTTCTAAGTGTTGAGATGATATGTCCATCTTCTGTGGTGCTGGGGCAGGGGGAGGGGGGCGTGTCAAACCCAGGGCTTCATCATACTGGGTAAGCCACACCCTCAGTCCTGGGTGTTTGCTCTAGAGAGAGAGGTGGTGGGGATGTCCGAGTCCCAGGAAGAGCACATGGGCAGAGGGAGATCCTGTGTGCTTATTGTTCATTTAACACTTAGGCACCTGCAGTCTTCCAGACCTGGGTCTGAAGCTGGGAAAACAAAGGGAGCCAGCAAGCCATGCGTCTCCTTGAAGGGGCCCTGGGTGTGTGCTCATCCACACCTCTGCCCCACACCCTGAGGGCTCAGACACTGGCAAGGGCAGACTGCACTGCGGGAGAGTAGACTGCTGGGCAGAGGAACTGATACTTCCCAAGAGCCGTGGTGGGGGCTGGAGGAAGAGATTTCAGAGAGCCCTCCACAGCAGCTTGGGAGAAGTGCTGCCCAGAGCTAGCCGGCACCCCTGCATTCTCTCTGATACAGTTGTATCAGACCAGAGGCCTGTTGAAGGATGCCGTTTGAACTCTCATCTCTGCCCCCACCAGCTGCTAACTCCTGTATCCCTCAGCTTGGCGTTTCAAAGGGAAAGGCAGCTCTGCTAATTGGATTTCGTACAGTGGATTGTAGGCCGTAGTGGCTAGGAGCTGGGGGGTGCGGGGAGAGCGAGTGTTTGAGCCAAGGCCCATCTTGCTCTTAGAGATAGCTCTGAGCCCAAGTCTTTGTTGTGATTTCTCTTTCAACAGTGCACATGCACACACTCATACTGTGCTTTATAAGTGTGAGGAAGGAGGAGGTAGCAGCATTGTTGACAAGACTCCTGTGCCACCTTCTGGGCTCTTGACAGAGCAGTTTGCATGTCACTTGCCCCTGCCTGCCTCACAGGCTCCCAAGGGTACCCTAGGGGAGAACTCTCTCTGTGAGGCTCTTGGCTTCCCAGGGTTGGGTATCTTTGAGTCTACCCTTCCATGTCCCTCACTCATTTTGTATGAAATGAAAAGGCAGGACTTTGTTTGCAGTGTCCTAAGGCTCAGCTGGTTGGCTGGATGTCTAGCATCTAGGACACCTTAGGTTCAGTCCCTAGAAGTGTATAAACCGGATGTGGCAACGTGTACCTGGGATCCAAGAACTCCAGGGCTAGAGGCCAGAGGATCAGGAGTTCAAAGTCACTTTCTGCCATCTGGCCCGTGGGAGGCCAGCCTGAGATATCATAGCATGTCTTGGAAACAAAACAGGGCGGCCTGAGTGAGGGAAGGAATCAGATAGAGCCAGTGTGAGTGGCAGGTGACCTGGGGAAAGGATCTCAGTGACTGGGTGTGGCTCTTCTTTGTGCCTGTCCACTCGCTTGCTCTTTGCTCTCACAACTCCCTTGATTGATTGTGTCCTGGACTTGCTAGGTAGGAGGAGTGTGAGACATCCCTAAGACATGCCTAAGAGATACATATGTGTGCCCCCACCCCCATGAGACACTTGGCGATCCCTGTCCTTGTAATGGAGGTCCCTGTTCTTGTAATCTGCTATAGAGCAGGAAGCCAAGTCCATCATGTGCACTTGGCAGAGGCTGCAGAGCAGGTTGGGGACCAAGAATGCTTCAGAGTGGAACTAAAGCAAGGGCTTCGGTCTGAGTGACTGCTTGGGCAACTGCTAATGGCTTGCTAAAAGCAGGCATCCTTGGTGATAGTCTGGAGTTAGATAGAGGTAGGTTTAGCTTCCTCCTCATGATTCACAGTTGGATATGGAGATAAAAATCAGGGCCGCTTACCCAGGTGTGATAGCTCAAGCCTGTAAGCCCAGTACTTGGGAGGCACAGGCAGAAGAACCCAGGGGTTCAAAGCCAGCCTCAGATACATTATGAGTGTGAGGCTAGCCTGGGGTAAATGGGATCCTGTCTTAACTCATTTATCCTGCCTCCCACCCCCAATTTCAGAAGCTGTGCATTATTGAGTCCTGGCCTTTCAATGCTTGTTATAGGGGTTATTGTTTTGCTTGTTGAACCGTTGTTCTAGACAACAGTTCCTCTGATGTCTGACTTAAGTACACAAGTCTCAGCTAGGGTTTCTATTACTGCAACAAAACACCATGACCAAGAAGCAAGTTGGGGAGGGAAGGGTTTATTGGGCTTACATGTACATTTACACTGTAGTCTGTCACTGAAGGGAACCTGCTTTCTTACAGAGCCTAGGACCATCCCGGGGGTGCCGCCACCCACAATGGGCTGGGCCTCCTTCATCACTCACTAATTTAAGAAAATGCCCTATGGCTGGATCTTATGAAGGCATTTTCTTAATTAAGGGTTCCTCTTTCCAGATAACTAGTCTGTGTGTCAAGTTGGCATAAGACTAGCTGTCACATCAAGTGCCCTGGGCTAGTAGGTCCAGGAAATTGGCTTCTTGTGCTACAGGTTGTGGATCAATATTCTGTTTTATGCTGGCTTTCACTGTTGTCAGTAAATTCAGTCTTTTGTGAGGCAGGAGTGGTAGTAAACACCTGCAACCCCCTTTGAGAGATAGAAGCAGGAGAAATAGGAGTTCCAGATCATTTTCAACTGCATAGAAAGCTGAAGGCTAACCTGGGCTATGTAAGACCTTAAAATACAAAAACACAGCCGGGTGTGGTAGCACACGCCTTTAATCCTAGCACTTGGGAGGCAGAGGCAGGCAGATTTCTGAGTTCGAGGCCAGCCTGATCTACAAAGTGAGTTCCAGGACAGCCAGGGCTATACAGAGAAACCCTGTCTCAAAAAGCCAAAAAAAAAAAAAAAATTAAATCTCTCACACCTTTGCCTTTGACCCAATTCAGTAGATACTCACAAGTCTCTGGATCACCTTGTGGGATGTTCAAAAAATAATAGAGAGTACAGGAACCCACATTCACTGGGCACTCAAATCTCCTGGGCCCAGGGGTATGGATTTATTTTTCTTTTTTAAATTTCATTTTATTATTTTGTGTGTATGGGTGTTTAGCCAGTGTATACGTCTGGCCAGCACTTGTATACCTGGTGCCCAAAGAGGCCAAAAGAGGGTTTGGGGTCCTCTGGAACTAGAGTTACAGACAGTTGTGAGCGGCCATAAGGACAATAGATGGTTCCCTGGAAGAGAAGACAGTGCTCTTTTTTTTTTTTTTTAATATTTTATTTATTAATTATATGTAAGTACACTGTAGCTGTTTTCAGACACTCCAGAAGAGGGCATTAGATTTCATTACGGTTGGTTGTGAGCCACCATGTGGTTGCTGGGATTTGAACTCCAGACCTTAGCAAGAGCAGTCGGCGCTCTTAACCACTGAGCCATCTCGCCAGCCCTTGAAGACAGTGCTCTTAACCTCTGAGCCATCTTTCCAGCTCAGCCCCCCCTGCCACACCCCCCCCTATGATTTGTCATCATTGTAAGGCCAGCATCATTTGGGAATGACAAGACTTAAGAACTACATAGCCCCCAAGGTCCTCACTGTTTGACAGGGGAGGCAGATGTGCAAACCAGCAACATCAAAACTTAAGGAGTTGTCTGCTGATGGGTGGCTGGTGAAAGACTCAGAGGCGTGGGTGGGATCTCAGGAAGCTCTAGAGAAGTAATTTAAAGTTGGGATTGATGGATGAGGAGGTGTTTTCCTGATAAATAAGGTGGAGTTTCTGTAGCTGCCTTCAGTAGCCTGAAAGGTGTGTTTGACAAATGACTGTTAAAAATGTTACGTGTTCTCAGGGACTGGCTTGAGGAAGCTAGCTGCTTAAGCAGGAACATTCCCAGAAGGGTCCCAGCAGGATGAATTGGGATTAGAAAACCCAGTAAGGGACATTGAGGACAGGCAGGTCCTAAGGAGCCTCTGAGGTGATGGGTCTCCTCCCCTCAGGCAGGGCCAGCTGGGAGTATATTGTTATGTACAAAGTTGGGCCAGGAGGCTTGGGCTATCTGGTCAACCATCCGGGATGCCTCAGTAAAGGCTAACCCAAAGGCTCTATTGTAGGGAAAGCAGGCTTGGGAGAGCTGGGCTCAAAGATAAGGCTCTGTCTGGATTAAGTATCAGGGAGTGGGGTGAAGGGTAGTGTGACACCTGACCCTTGGAGTGTGAAGCGGGGATGTGTCACGAGTTCCACGGTGATGGACTTGTTTGCTTGTCCAAGATCGTCTCACGTATCCCAGGCTGACCTCCAACTCTCTATGTATCTAAGGGTGACTACTGACTCCCAGTCCTCCTGTTCCTACTTCCTCTGTGTTTCACTAAGCTCTCCAGCTGACAGAAGACCTCTAGGTAGTTGGCACACCCTGTGAAGCTTGAAGCTGTGCTCCGAGTACTCAGGCTTGCAGGTCCCCCTCGGAGCCTATCTGTTCAGGGCTTCTCAGCTCAACAGGCTGCCATCATTCTCACCACAGGGGCTTCCAGGCAGGGACTCCTTTGATTATTGCCAGAGAAAATTACAATTTACTTCATTGCCTCAGCCAAGAAGACAGGAGCACGGGGAGCTTCGTCCTTTCTCTCTGGCAAGCCACCCATGTGAGAGGGCTGCGCTGTCCTGCACTGGGAGCAGGAGGCTTAGGGGATTTGAGGGGACTGGGACAATGTGGACAGTGTCCTAGGATGGCTTATTTCCCTCCCGTTGTTCTAGAAAAAGGAGGCTGGGCGTGGGTGGGGGGAAGGGGAGGTGCTCTGGGGCGTGATAAATCTCCCGAGCTGCAGATGGATTGATTGATCCATCCTCACATAGAGCGTCAGATGGCAGGACCAAGTGCGACCAAAGTCGCAGGACGTTCACTTTGTGCTCTCCATGGTCCCTTGTGCTAACTTTTCCTCAGCTCCGGTCCTTTAGCAAAGGAAAAAGGCTAGGATAGAGAAAGGGGCGGGGCCTGCTGGCCAGACACAGAAGGACCACTGAAGTGGGGTGCTCACATCTTAGCTGTTTCCAGGGATGAGTCAGAGCTATTGTCGGGGCACACATATTCCACTTCTGCAGCATAAATCCTGATTAGAGTCATGGAGCCCAGAAGGACCCCTCTCCATGGGATAGCCATCATCGCTATCCCTAAGAATTCCACCAGGACCGGAGGAGGTGACAGAGGTACGTGGTGGTCTCCTGCTTTAGCCCGTGCTTTCTGTTCTCACAGCTGTCTGATCCTTGGTAAGGCAGCAGAGTACAAGTTTAAATGTTTGTGATAACTGCTGTGAGACAGAAAGGTCGTCTACAGAGGCAAAAAAGGCCTGTAGAGCTGAAAGAAATCAGTTCCCCTCACAAGGGAGCTGTGCCATCTGCCACTCATGCACCTCCATCCTGCTCTCTGGCTCTCTAGCCAGGGACAGTGTGCTGGCACACAGGGAGAGGAGAGGCTCACTGGGAACACAGGGACAGTGTGCTGGTACATGGGGAGGGACACACCCAGAACACGGGGACAGTGTGCTGGCACACAGGGGAGGGGCACATTGGGAACACAGGGACAGTGTGCTGGTACACGGGTGAGGGGCACACCCAGAACACAGGGCCAGTGTGCTGGCACACAGGGGGAGGGGCACACCCAGAACACAGGGACAGTGTGCTGGCACACAGGTGGAGCACACCCAGAACACAGGGGGAGGACACACCCAGGACACAGGGCCAGTGTGACTAAATTATTTGTCTTCCATCTCAGTTCCCAAGCTCACATTTTCCAACCCCTGAGTGACAAAGGACTTTGCATTTATCCCCACCCCCTTTCCCCGAGTTCTCTGCACAGATTTCCTTTGCTGCTATGCTCCAGGCCCCTCCGTGCTCTGCCTTCCCCCACCCCCTTCCATTTCCCTCTGGTTGCTCCCAGCCCCACCACATCTGCAGAGCTCCACCACATCCTTTGAAAGAATGGGTCCTGTCTGCCTGTTTATTTTTGAATAGGCAATAGACACACAATGCAGTGGTCCAGTCAAAGGGAATAATAGGGGGAAATAAGTCTCTCCTCCCCCCCCCAGAAATCTAATTCCCTGCCCAGCAGCAGCTGTCTCTGCCAGCTCCAGAGATGTTGCTAACCCATGAAATAGAAATTTATCTAGTATTAGTGACATTTACAGCGTCCCAGAGCAGAACCCCTTCCAAGTATAAATTGCTTAAAATCTTTATGACCCTCTCACCTCTTTCCTGCCTCTGCCTCTGCCTCTGCCTCCTCCTCTCCCCCTCACGGTGTTTCTAGCTCTCCTGATAATTCTTCCTTTCTCTCAGAGAGCACAAGGATTTTACCCAAGGTCATACAGCAAGAGGGTGGGGCTGAGACCATTCACTAGAAAAGGATACATGTATCCTTTTATGTTCTAGATATTTCTTTAACTTGGGTGGATGCTGGTCTAGCTAGGGGTGTAGCTCATTTGGTAGAATGTTCCTGTGGGTGTACACAAAGCCCCAGGTTTGATCCCCAGCACCATCTAAACCTGGCATGGTGGTGTATGCCTGTAGTGGTAACACTTGGAAAATACAGGCTCAAGAATCAAGAGTTCAAGGCCACCCTCTGCTGCCTAGGGCAATATGAGTCTCTCCTGGGCCATAGGACATGGGAACAGTACTACCTTATGAGGCTGTCTTAGTTAGGGTTTCACTGCTGTGAACAGACACCATGACCAAGGCAAGTCTTATAAAGGACATTTAATTAGGGCTGGCTTACAGGTTCAGAGGTTCAGTCCATTATCATCAAGGCAGGAGCACGGCAACATCCAGGCAGGCATGGTGCAGGAGGAGCTGAGAGTTCTACATCTTCATCTGAAGGCTGCTAGCGGAAGACTCACTTCCAGGCAGCTAGGAGGAAGGTCTTAAAGCCCACGCCCACAGGGACACACTTCTTTCAACAAGGCCAGGTCTTCTAACAGTGCCACTCCCTGGGCCAAGCATATACAAACCTTTACAGAGGCCTTTCTGGTGGCAGAACAGTCAATACTTTCTTTTAGTCACAGACCCTCTTGCCGTCCCCACAGTTCAGTCAGGAGTGTGTTTTCTCGAAGCTTGCCCTGTTGCTTCCTCTCTGACTTAACACCCACGGGAAGCTGGGTGTGTCCCACCGGCAGCACACATGGTCCCTTGGAAGGACGCTTCACTGCCCCACTGACACCTAGCTCTGCCAGAGTAGGCAGGGACAGCTATTCAGGAATCCCGGGCCAGAGCCTCCTCGCTGGCTTAAATTGCTTAAAATCTTTACAGCCCTCTCCCCTCTTCCCTGCCCTCTCCCCCTGCCTCCTCTCCTCCTCACCGTGTTTCTAGCTCTCCTGATATTCTTCCCTTCTCTCAGAGAACACAAGGAATTTGCCCAAGGTCATACAGCAAGAGGGTGGGCACGTGCCCTTGCAGAACAGCTGTGCTGTCACATACAAGGCCAGCCTTTCCGTGTCTCCCCCCACCCCCGAACAGAATCATGTTTTTCTCTTCCTCCAGGGTTAATAGGAGTCAGCCCCGGCAGAAGTCCAAAGCATAGAGGAGTCTGGAGGGATAAGAGGAACTTGCCGAAGGCAGGTTTCATCTGACAAACACTGGACACCACAGCTCACAGGCGGGAGGGGGTCATTGAGCAAGGTATTGTCGCAGCTGGGGCTGAACACACCGGGGAATAGCTCCAGAGCGGCGTACAGCAGGCTCTTCTATCATGGGATTCCCAAGTTAGTCCAGCTCTGACCTCTAAGACAGTCCTTCAGACCTGAGCCCCTCAGCCAGGAGACACTGGGCAAGTCATCTGGGTGCTGTGATCCTAGCCTGAAAAGCAAAGCCAGGCATTGGCTCTGGCCATGTCTAGGTAGAAGAAATGTCAACACAATCAGATCAAGTGGCTAAGCGCTGTTTTCTCTGACAGAGAAACAGTAGGCAAAAACAAAACCAAACCAAAACCCCACAGGGCCCCAGAGCAGGCCGTATGGAAGACAGAGCGGAGCAGTAGACAGCTTTGCTGGCCCCAGTTGGGTCTCTCTAAGCCTCACTCTTTCCTCTCCACCAGTCTGTTTTGTGTTGCCCTAACGAAACACCTATAGCCGAGAAATTTCCAAAGTGAAGAGGTTTGGCTCCCAACTGAGGCGGCTACAGCGGTTTGAACAGTAAGGCCCTGGTGTCCTACCTAGGGTGCCTGCCTGGTTGCATCGCAGTGTAGCTAAGGGGCAGAAAGGGAGCTGGCCCTGTGCAGAGGGAGTCGAAGCATTGGGTAGCTTCAATGTAAAGTGACTTACACTCTTGAGAACTATCCCACCCTGCAAGAAAGGCACAGGTCCCTTGATTCACAGTGCCCCCCCGTGCACCCCTTTCCCCATGATAAACACCTTGTACTTGGTGCCCACCCCCCACTTTCTGAGACGGTGTCTCTCCATAGCCTTGGCTGGCCTGAGACTTGCTCTGTAGACTCAAACTCGCAGAGATCTGCCTGCCTTTGCCTCCCCAAGTGCTGGGATTAAAGGCACACCTGGAACACTGGCTCTACATCTTAAAGTCCCCTACCCCAGTATCCTCCTTCCCCAGGGCTCAGGCTTACAGCACAAGCACATGGGGGACACTCAAACCCAGTCTGAGCCGTGAGCATGGGGAAGCACTCACTCCACGGTGGGTTGGGTGATCCTGTGAGGTTAAAGACAATTTGTTCCGTGCTTAGTGGCCATCATCCCTGTGACAGGATTCAAAATCACCATGAAACACACCTCTGGGCATTCCTGGGACGGTCTTCTCAGAGAGGTTTAACCGAGGAAAGAAGACCCACCCTGAATGTGGGTGGCACCAACCCCGAGTCCAAGTAGAATTTATCCCGAGGCCAGCCAGCCGGAATCTCTTTCTGGTTCCTGACCCTGAACACGCTGTGCCCTTTCATCTCACCTCCTGCTACCATGCCCCGCCCTCTCTGCCACGATGTAGTGTTCCCTCAAACTGGGACTCACAACACACCCTTCCTTAAGTTGTATCTGTTGGTTGTTCAGTCACAGTGACAGAAAAGCAGCCGGGACACCGGTGTGGCCACAGGGACCATTTTGATGAGCTGTGGGTCAGGATAGAATGACAGTCACCCTGGGAAGCATATTGCTCAGTCACAGAAACAGGCTCCTGCAGGAGAAACTTCAGCAGCCCCTGAGCTGAAAAGAGTTAAGTCTTTAGGGGCTGGAGGGATGGCTCAGTGGTTAAGAGGACTGGCTGCTCTTCTAGAAGTCCTGAGTTCAAATCCCAGCAACCACACGATGGCTCAGGACCATCTGTAATGAGATCTAATTATCTCTCCTTGTGTGCCTGAAAACTGGGCACTCATATACATACATAAATAAATCTTAAAAAAAAAAAAGATTTAAGCCTTTAGAGATGGGGAGACAGACAGAAGCTCAGGTGACCCATCTGACCCACCACGGGTGAAAGCGGTGGCTCCCTGGATCTATGGTCAAGATCTATGCCACAGAAACAGGCACTTTGGTCAAATGCTAGTGACAAGATTGTCTTCAGCCATTGAAGCGGCTCACTCACCTTCCTTGCAAACTGGGTTCACAATGCTGGTATTGAGCTTGCTGTAGTCTCCAGAGTTAGCAGAGACCATGCAGGGAAGGTGCAGGGAAGGCAGTTAGTGTGATACAGGGTCTGCAGAGGTGCTTGGTGATAGTCCTTCCTGGTTTGGAGCATTTTCAGGGCTTTGGACATGGAAAATTCCAGACAGAAGCCAGATGTGTGTGTCTTACACACTAGTTCCTAGATTTGACAAATAAAGCATTAGCTCCGCAGTTAAGTATGAATTTCAGATTAGCAGTGACCGAGCTTTCTAGAAAAATGTGGCCCATGAGACATATGGTATGAACTCACACTTTAAAAAAAAATCCTTTGTTGTTTATCTGAGGTTTGGCCTTAATCAGATGTATTGCGATTGATCCTGAAACTATCCTGGTAGCTGTAGCAGTTGTTGCTCGGTGTCCAGTCTCCGGTCTCTGTGTGTTCCGTCCAGTCTCTGGTCTGTGTACGGTCTATCCAGTCTCTGTGTGTTCCGTCCAGTCTCTGGTCTGTGTATGGTCTATCCAGTCTCTGTGTGTTCCATCCAGTCTCTGGTCTGTGTATGGTCTATCCAGACTCTGTGTGTTCCGTCCAGTCTCTGGTCTGTGTACGGTCTATCCAGTCTCTGTGTGTTCCGTCCAGTCTCTGGTCTGTGTATGGTCCATCTAGTCTCTGTGTGGTCTGTCCATTCAGTCTCTGTGTTGGATGATAGCTCCTTTGGGCTAGCCCTTTTGAAGTTGAGAGTGAATCACCAAAGCTTATTGGCTTTGTGAGGACATTCATGTCTCAGCCGTTAAGAGGTTTTCCCTGGTCAGACCTAATCTTTCTAAGTTCTGTTGGTAACCATATTTTTTTTTCATTCCCTGTAGATACAGAAGCATAACCATGTCCCCATCTTAAAAGTACTGCAGGCTTCCATTCTAGTGTCAACACGGCCTTATAGTGCTCTGGTTGACTTAGTTCCTCCAGGTTTTGTTTTTGTTTTTGATAACCTGGTGTCTCTCAGCTGCCATTGTCCCTTTTTTTACCAACGTTAAGAAAGTTGAGAGTTAGCAAAGCATTGCTTAGTCTGTCCCTTAGGTTTTTTAACTCTCCCTTTCTGTGTAATAAACATCTCTTTTAAGGTTCAATTGGCTCTTTCTAAATTACTTGTCCTGTGGGATTGTGTGGTATACCAGTGGCATGCTTTGTATTGTAATATACAAAGCATCACTTTATCTTATTGGATACATATGCGGGAACACTGTCAGTTTTAATTTGTGCAGGTATCCCCATAATTGCCATTATTTCCAATAAGTATGTAATCACACAATCAGCCATTTCAGAATTTAAAGCAGATACCCATCGATGAAACACTGAGCACAAGCCAGTAGTATGGCATATATATATATATATATACCTTTGTTTTCCAAACTCTGCAAAGTAGAAAACATCCATCTGCCAGATGTCATTTCTTTTGGCACCCCAGGGATTACTACCAGCAGGTAACAGAGTTGGGTTGCGTGGAGAACAGGAAGGACATTTTATTATTATTTTTTTGGCTTGTTGCCAAGTGATGGAAATGTTTCTCTTTAAACTTTTCCCATTACTATGATGTTTCTCATGAAACTTTGAGGCTTCTAAGACATTTCCTATTAGTAATTGGTCAATTTCACCATTCCCTGGAGCTAATGTATGGTGAGACTGAATGTGGAGTAATATATAATGGATAATTTCTACTTCTGACGGCCTGCTGCAATTGCATAAATAGCCACTTTGATTACGAGTTATCAGGTACAAATTCAGCAGTCTCTAGATGCAAAACAACTTTTTCTGCATATAAAGAATCAGTAGTTATGTTAAGAGATTCCAGGTAATCTAATAATGCCATAAGGATTGTATACAATTCTGACTTTTGAACTGGACTTTTGACCACCTTGCTTACTTTATGATTTATAGCATACTACCTCATCTTGTTGGCATCTGTGTAAAATGTTGGTGTCTCTGGAATTGGTGTTCTCTTTTTCACCCAAGTAATTATTGCAAACTTGTTGCTAATCTTCGTTGATCACCCATAATGACATAATCTCGGCATTTGTGAGAGATACTACACTATCGGCCCGATCTGTTCCCGACAGTTGATGTAGTCTTACTCTACTTTTTAGAATTAATTCAGAAACCTTTTCTATATATGCCTTCAATTTTTTCACTCTGTTTATGAGCTAGGAAAATCCATTCCATAATACTATCTTCCCTTTGCATAATGAGCCCAGGAGGAGAATGAGTTGAAAGCAAAATGACCAAAATACAATCAAGTTTAGGATCGATTTGATCCACATCTGCTTCTTTGTTCTACAAGTGAACCCTTTTTCTGCTTCAGCTGTTAGACATCTTGGACTGTTTAAATTTGAATTTCCTAGCAATGCTGAGACAACTTACTTAACTCATATATCCTTAATCTAATTGTAAACCTCAGCCAGTTAGCATCTCCCATTAACTTTTGAAAATCGTTAAGAGTTTGCAATTGGTCGCTACAGATCGTTACTTTTTGTGGTCCAATTTTTTGTTGACTGATTCTGTAACCCTAGCTAAATTACATGGTTCTATTTTTATGGCTTCGTGTCTCCACCAGGACAACCATTGTCATGGTTGTAAAGCATTTAATACAGCTGACACCAGTCCCTTCCAGTCTTGTGGGATCACCCCATGCTGCATAGCCCAGATATCTAGCGTTTCTTTTTTTTTTTTTTTTTTTTTTTTTTTTTTTTTTTTTTTTTTTTTTTTTTTTTTTTTTTTTTTTTTGGTTTTTTGAGACAGGGTTTCTCTGTATAGCCCCGGCTGTCCAGGAACTCACTCTGTAGACCAGGCTGGCCTCGAACTCAGAAATCCACTTGCCTCCTCCTCCCGAGTGCTGGGATTAAAGGCGTGTGCCACCACGCCCGGCTCTAGCATTTTTTTAATGGATGGATTCCCTGACGGTGTGACCTGGACTTGTTTCCCTGAGCATGTGAGGGAGGGTAGGTGCCGTGACCTTCATTTTCATCTCCCCGGCACCAGGCAGAGCCTTCTTGGCTCTAACTTCCCCCATTAGAGGACCCTGCTTCTGCCATCCCTGCAGTGATTGATGGCAGAGCTGTAGAGTTGTGAGGAAAGTGAGGTCTCTGATGAACAGAAATGATGTTTCAGTGGCTACAGTGGTATAGATAGCCTGTGGGATGAGACAAGAGATACAGAGACAAGAGGAGATGGATGGATGGATGGATGGATGGATGGATGGATGGATGGACACTTGATAGATACAGTCATACTGTTATAGTTTGTATATGTTCAGCCCAGAGAGTGGCACTATAAGAAGGTATGGCCCTAGCCAGGTGTGGTGGTGCACACCTTTAATCCCAGCACTCGGGAGGCAGAGGCAGGTGGATTTCTGAGTTCGAGGCCAGCCTGGTCTACAAAGTGAGCTCCAGGACAGCCAGGGCTACACAGAGAAACCCTGTCTCGAAAAACCAAAAAAAAAAAAAAAGAAGGTATGGCCCTGTTGGAGTAGGTGTGTCACTGTGAGTATGAGCTTTAAGACTCTCTTGCTAGCTGCCTAGAAGCCAGTATTCTTCTAGCAGCCTTCAGATGAAGATGTAGAACTCTCAACTCCTCCTGCAGCATGCCTGCCTGGATGTTGCCATGTTCTCGCCTTGATGAAAATGTACTGAACCTCTGAACCTGTAAGCCAGCCCTAATTAAATGTTGTCCTTTATAAGACTTGCCTTGGTCATGGTGTTTGTTCACAGAGTAACACCCTAACTAAGACACATACATAGACACATACATGTGTATATATACATATAGACATAGAGGGATATAGACAAAGATAAATACAAAATAGAAACATATATAGACACAGACATAGGAACATAGCTATGTAGATACATAGAGAAAAAGACACATAAACTAGGTAATTGCACACACTACACACACACACACACACTCGAACGCCTGCTCTTATATATAGATAGAGATGCACATACAGAGAGAGACGTAGATACACACTCTGGCTCCAGGGCGACCTCCCAGGCTTATAATCTGCCTTCAGGGATGCACACTTATATGTCTGAGCCACGCTGGGGCTCTGATTAGATTCAGGCTTGAATTGGTTTGACAAAGTCCATCATTTTTCCCCCTCAATAACAGTTGTGATCATGTCAGGAAATTACAAGTAACAAAACAGAGAGAGGGGAGTTCTTCCCAGCCTCTGTAGCATGTGCACCTCTTACCCTGCTGAGGTAGGTGTGTGTGTGTGTGTGTGTGTGTGTGTGTGTGTGTGTGTGTGTGTGTCTCCAACTATCCATCTAGAGGACGGGGGCAGCAACAGGTCTGAGACCCTTCGCATGGACATACTGTATGTGGGAGATAGCATGGCTATTTTATTAACTATCGCAAACACTTGCTCCCATGTTACTTGGGACATGGTAGGACTCAGCTCTCTTCTCAGATGCCATTAGGGGTACAGAAAAAGAGGTAGCTGGTGGCCCCAGCATCCAAGACTGTTTTTCTTTTTTCTTTCTTTCTTTCTTTCTTTCTTTCTTTCTTTCTTTCTTTCTTTCTTTCTTTCTTATTTGTTTCTCATTAAGGATGGTTGAGAGCCACCATGTAGTTGCTGGGATTTGAACTCATGACCTCTGAAAGAGCAGTCAGTGCTCTTAACCACTGAGCCATCTCTCCAGGCCAAGTGGAAGCACTTTACTAATCCACAGGCCCAATACACACACACACACACACACACACACACACACACTCACCATATCCCGTAAATAGTAACAGTAAATCAAAATTTTTGAAATTAAAATTTAAAAAAACCTGGGGCAGCAATATGATTCCTTAAGACAAGCTTGAGAACCTGAGTTTGATCACTAGAACCTACAGCAGAAGGAGAGAAGCAGCCCCCAGAAAGTAGTCCCTGGCCTCTCTTGGGAGCACCCCAGCACACATGTGCCCACACCCTCATGCACACGCACAGTGCGCACACACTGAAAATAACAATGTCTTCAATGGCTGGGCATCGCATTACCCCTGCTGTGTGTACTGCTACGCAGGGCCCGCTCCTATGTGGCCCGTCTGGCTTTACTGGCCAAAGAGAGGCATCTGGGCAAACACTGCACAGAGCCTGAGCAACCTGAGGAGGTGGGCTCACCCTCCTGGGGATGAATACCCAGCTGCTGAGATGCTCCAGGGGTCCACCCCTGGGCGATGACCTCATCACCTTCCTCTGCTGTCATCTGCCTGGGGCCTTTATCTGGCAGTCTTCAGTGAGACTTGAATAAGGGTACTTTTTATAGCAAGCAATAGTAGTTATTCTTTTGTTCTCTTTGGTGAAAAGAACAAATCAATGTAAGGAAGAATGACAATGTCCTCGGAGCTGCGGTGCTACAGGATGTTTCAGCAGGTGATGCTGAAACCCACTCCTTGCCCATTTGTTTACCCTCCCAGCATTATCCAGGGCTCACTGTGGACTGAGCACTCGGGATGCTTTCCTAGGGCAGCTTATGTCCTCGGGAAGCTACACTTAGGAACCGGTGGCTCTCCAGAGGCGGGTGCTGATGGAGGGGAGGGGGTCCTGCTTTAGATGAGGTGGTGCATAAATCAAGTGAGGCAGCAGGCCTGGCATACACACAGCAGAGAAGAACACGATGGAAAGCAGGGACTGAGGCCTCCCGTATCTCCAGCACTTTAGAAGCTGAGGCTAGGTCATCCTCAGCTACCTGATGAATTTAAGGCTAGCCCTGGCTGCAGGAGATCCCATCGCCTCAAAAGAAAGGGAAAAGGGGAGGAGAAGAAAGGAAAGGAATGAAAGAATCAGTCTGTCGATCAAACTTGAAACGTGAGGGCCCCGAGACCCTACTCAGCAAGAGAAAATGTGGCTTGTCGTGGCACAGTGGGATAGATGTTGAATATTGCCCCCAACACTGTAACCCCGGAACCGTTAACCAGACAGCAGGGTTTGGGAGACATGGGATTCCAGATCACTGAATTGAGTGCTCTTCTTTCCTGAGCCTCCTGGGTACTGACTGACTGATAATGGACCCTTGGGCACTACTAATTGGACCTTGGGTTCAAGATGTCACCAAAGAGAGGACATTGGGAGGTACCATGTGACATCCTTTCCCATCACTCATTGGATACTTGCTGAATGATCATGTAAGTCCTAAAGGAGGCTGGACAAAGAAACAAAGAAGAATCACGTGAAGTTCCTGCCTTAGCAGAGCAGAGCAGAGCAGAGGACTTCCAGTGTAGCCAGTGGGTGTGGCATGCGCGGGCAAGTGTGCGTATCTGTGGGTGTGTGGTGCCTCTGTGCACAGGCATGCACGCGTGTGCACACACACACACACACACACACACACACACACACACACGCGCGCGTGCGCGCGCGTGCTCGCACACCTATGTGAGCATATGTGTGTGTATCTGTAGGTGTGTGTGTTTATGTGTATATATGTGTGTATGTGCATACATGTGTCTGTGCACAGAGGCTCTGCAGAGGGGAACAAGGTTCTGAACCCTCACTGTGGCAGACCTTAAGGTGAGCTGTATGCATCTCAGGGCAGGCCATAAGCCCAAGTCCTACATCACAGGGGCCCTATGAGAACAGAGCAGAGAGGGCTGGGCCTGCTGCAGAGATAGTGCCAGCCTTGGGTTCTGGGGGAAGTGCTGTAAAATCAACAGAAAGCTTTCTCCAGAGGCTGCCACTCATGTAGCTTGCCTGCTGTGCTGCCTTTCATTTGCTGGTTAAAGTCAAAGTAAAGAAAAATAACGACTTAGGGTGAGTCACACCCTTCATCTTCATGTCACACAAAACCTGTTTGAAGGGCAATTTACGGCAGTTAGCTCACGGGCAAAAGCCTGGAATTAGACGACTCGTGCTTTATCACTGGCTTCCAGAGGTGCTGTGAGTGGGCCAAAGAGACCCTTCCAGCCAGGCTCAGGAAGGTAGAAAGGAAAGTCGGCCATTCCCTGCTCTGGACCACCCATGATGCCAGGTGCCAGTATGTGTATGGTCAGGCCTCATAGCGGTTGTCCTGCTCTTAGCAGATGCTAGACTACCACAGTTCACACTGGCCAGATGTCTCCCTTAACGGAGAGGCCTTCCTGCCTCCCCCACTTGGAGAAGTCAGACAACGCCATCCCTCTATTTTTAACTCTGGGCATCAAAACCTGTTTGGTACCTGGCACCTGGGGCAGGGATGTCTAAGGGTCACTTATGCCAAGATTCAGTCTCCAACTGGCCACCCACACCAGGTACACTAAAGTACTGCAGCCCAAGGTCCCTGGGCAGGGGTGGGATAAGGGAGAACTACCTTATCCCAGCCTGAGACAACACAGGGTACCCAAGCCTGACTGCTACTTCCTACTGGAGATCGAGGGCTGCAGAAGTCCAGAGCAAAGCCTAGCACAGGCCAGGCAGATCAATGAGTCCCAAAGGAGAGGGAAGGGAGGCTGCAGACAGCCCAGTGATGGAGGCCGACCAACTTGTGAACTCAGCTCTCACAACTCAGCTGCAAGCTTTCAAGATGACACGTGGGAGCCAGCCATGCTGGGACACCCCTGTAACTCCAGAGCCTAGGAGGCCGAGGCAGCAAAACAGACAAAATGTAGCATATTGGCATTCCACTCCAAAGGAAAGGAACCCTATCCGACTGTGTCGGTCACACGTTCACAAACTCGGCTCTGGGTAGAAAAACTGAGGGACTTGGTGTGACATTTCAGGGTCTCCATTTCCTTTGGGCCAGACAAGAGTTGGGACAGTCATATTGTAGAAAAAAGCCTACTGTAAGGTCACATGTGGATGGCTTTGTGTTCTTGCTCCTGGAGTGGCCTGTCCCCATGCCAGAAACAGAGACCCTTTCTTCTCTATCTCAGCCTCTGGCCTCCTCCATCTCTCTCAGCCTCAGCCCTGCTCCATCTCTCTCAGCCTCTGGCCTGCTCTATCTCTCAGTGCTGTCTAAGCCTCCTCAGGAGGGTCCCTTGAATAGGCCCTTCTCCCCTCAGGGGAAGAACCTGTTCACATCTGTTTGGTAGTAGCTATGTGGGAAATAAGGACACATGACAGAACCAGGCTTCCACCAGCAGTCCGCGTGACGCTTGGGCATATCCTGACACATTCACAAGGCCCGTCTGAGGGAGCCATCTCGCTTGTATCTTTGAGCCCCAGCTTCTGTCAGGAGACCCTCCTACACTGCCAAAGTGGGGTACCTCTGCTGGGATAATGGCAGAAGAGGCCCTGGGCAGTGGTGGGTGTGCAATCAGACCAGGAGGCATTCTCTTGGAGCCTTCCTATGAGGTGGGGTCTTTCTCAGTGCCAGGAAAAGGCCTGGTGGCCTCTGGGCAGGCCTCCCTTCCCTCCTAATTGTCCCTTCTTCAATCCTGTTGCAGAGCTACGCCTGGAGGGCAACTACCTCTATAGACTCCCCAACGAGGTCAGCAGCCTGCAGCACCTCAGGGCCATCGACCTGTCCCGGAACCAGTTTCAAGACTTCCCAGAGCAGCTGACCACGTTGCCTGCACTGGAGACTATCAATCTGGAGGAGAACGAGATAGTGGGTGAGTGTGCGTGGCTACCGCTGCCCGAAGCTCTCAAGAGTGTAGACTGTTGGAGTTTATTATTTTTTTTGTGGGCACAAGAGAGGCTCGAGTTTGTTGAGCCAAGACACCTGAGCAGGCAGTGGCCTGGGTAGATAACCACTGAACAGCCCTGCCCCCCTGCAAGGTGCTAGCCTTCTATCAACAGCCTGGGTTTGAGTCTTCTATCTTCACAGTAAGTAACTTCCCAGTGCTGAGCGGGACCCACAAGCTAGGCATGCTCAGATCAGTCGCTCAGGGCCCCCACCAGGAGGAAGCAGCCTGACTGGTACCTCCTGTGAACAGCTGGCCCCCAGGCTGGGCTCTGCCAGGGCTTGGAGTGCGCTTTCTCTCTTCTCACCTCCATCACACCAGAGCCTCCCAGAACCAAGCGTCCTCTCCAGCTCGGAGCCTGATGTCTCCAGAGAGGTCAGGTGCTCCCTGGTCTCTGTATCCTCCTCTCCTTGGCTCTTAGCTTTTTAGCTTTTGAGTCCCCCCTCTCAGCTTCATACTCTGCCTCTTGTAATGCCCGCCACGTTACCTCTGATCCCCTCCAGCGCTGCTTTTATTTTTCCCTCAGTGTTTTGATGGCCCTTTATGCCACTTGATTAAAGGCGATGGGCTTTTGAGTGGGTTTGGGCTGCAACTGGGGAATGCCTGGTGCTCAGTGCTCGCCTGGTGTGGTAGTGAGTGCCTGAATACCCAGGATGCTGTGCGCAAGACTCCTGACCTGGGCAGGGTAAGGAGGAGGCGAGGTCACCTTGACCTTCTCAGTTCTAGGTCTGTTGTTTTGCTAGTTACTGTTAATTTTTAAGTTACATTTATTTGGTGTGTGTGTGTGTGTGTGTGTGTGTGTGTGTGTGTATGCATGCGCACCTGAGTGCATACCGGTTACAGAGCATAGGTGGAGGTCACAGGGCAGCTTGTGGGAATCAGTTCTCCAGTCCTCTCCTTCCATGTGCATATTGGTGATTGACCCCAGGTCATCAGGTTGACAGCAAGTGCCTTCACTGACAGAACCATCTATCTCGCTGGCTGCTGGATCTGTTCTTTGAGCGATGAGTTCAGTGAGCTTCAGAACGTTATAAAGGGCATCAGGTTGCATGGAGAGACTGCAGAAAATAAATGCCTGATTATGAACTTTAGTCTTGGGTCTATAGTGAGCTACCCCACCCCCACCACGTGTCTATAGTGAGGGCCCACACCCCCATCCCCCATCCCCACCCCCAATTCCCCTCTCCCTCCCTCGCCCCCCTCCCCCTCCCCATCCCCATCCCCATCCCAGTCACCATTCTTCTTCTCCCCTGCTTCAGTGAAGACTTTGGCCATGGGCACTGCCAAGGCCTGAGGTCCCTGAACAGCCTGGCCTGAGTTGGCTCACTTGAATGGTCTCTAAGTAGAAAGAGTGTCCCTTGGATACCCACTCACTGTGAGGTATCCCTTCTGTGCCACCACCGTCACCTAAGTTGTGCTCAGCTCTCTGTTTCATTGGCAGCTCTGCCTCCTCTCTCCCTCCTCTACCCTCTCCCTCCCCTCCTCTCTCCCTCCCCTCTGCCCTCCTTTCCTCTCTTCCTCTTCTCTCCCTCCTCCCTACCCTCCTCCCTCCTCTCCTCTCTCCCTTCTCTTTGCCTTCCTCTCCTCCCTGCCCTCCTCTCTCCCTCCTCCCTTCTCTCCTTTCTCCCTCCTCTCTCCCTCCTCTCCTTTCTCACTCCTCCCTGCCCTCCTCTCCTCGTTCCCTCCTCCCTTCCTCCCTCCTCTCCTCCTTCCCTCCTCTCTCCCTCCTCCCTGCCCTTCTCTTTCACTCCTCTCTCCCTCCTCTCTCCCGCCTCTCCTTTGTCACTCCTCCCTGCTCTCCTCTCCTCTCTCCCTCCTCTCCTCCCTCCTCTCCTCCTTTCCTCCTCTCTCCCTCCTCCCTGCCCTTCTCTTTCCCTCCTCTCTCCCTCCTCTCTGCCCTTTACTTTCTTGCTCACTCCGATACCTCTGTTTGATCCATGTGAGCCAGCCATCAGGCCAGGGCTCCTGTGCTCAGTGGCAAGTCCAGAACTGAGCAGGTAGGTCAGGACAAGTGCCAGGCAGCTCTCTGAGTGGAAAGCGCTATGTGGTCAGTAGTCACCCGGTTCTCTAAGCATCTCTGGCCACCCCAGAAGGTGATCCAAGATGAAAAAAAAAAAAGTCTCACTTCCAGGCTGGAGTGAGAGATCCGTTCTGGCTGCAGCCCATAAAGTGACTCACTGAGGCAGCCCTGGGGGTCTAGATTCTTTAATGCTTCCGCTCCCTCAGGGTCGGCAATCCCACTCCACAGAGCAGCCCCACAGCAGGGACAAGCCACTTTGGCTCACTGTCATATACACACATGTCTGCCTTTCTGTGGAATGACAGTAATAATGTCACCTGTGCTTAGTGCTTAGCAAGTCCCTAATGTATTTCCTCAAAGTCAAAGCTCTTAAGAGGTCCATTTAGCTTTCGGGGCCAAGTTCCCCACTGCACTCTTGGCCCGGTTAAAGAGAGCTCTGTGTGGAGGCTGTCTCCCAGTCAGTTTAAGTCCTTGTCAGAGGCCTGTGCTGGGGAATACAGAGATGCCAGTGTGGAGGAGAAGCTGTCTCTTTCTAGCAGACACCGCCAGTCGTCCCCCAGTAGCAACTGCTCTAGAGATGCCCAGTTAACCTCAGGTAGCCATTAGAGTGCTGGAGACTTGACTCTTCTCATCCAAAGAGAGGGACCAGACAGAGGCAGCTGTTATACCCTGCTGAGTCACCCCAGTCGCCCAGTGCTGCATCTTCCTGACCCATTCTTGTTACCCAGTGGATTTTCTACTTCCCAAATCTGTGGGGAAGACCATACTGCAGCCTCCATAGCTCTTCTGGAGCCAGGCAAGCCCCAGGCCAGGCCAGAGCAGGGCTGTGGGCAAGTGAACGCAAGGATTAGGAGTCCTGCAGTGGGAAAGAGCTTTGTGTGGTTTTATCAGCTCCAGCTCCTTTCTCCATAGGACCTCATGTGTGATGGTTTGTATATGCCTGGCCCTATAAGAGTAGCACTATTAGAAGGTGTGGCCCTGTTGGAGGACGTGTGTCACTGTGGGTGTGGGCTTTAAGACCCTCACCCTAACTGCCTGGAAGTGAGTAGAATTCTCAGCTCCTCCTGCACCATGCCTGCCTGGATGCTGCCATGCTCCCACCTTGATGATAACGAACTGAACCTCTGAACCTGTAAGCCAGCTCCAATTAAATGTTGTCCTTATAAGAGGTGCCTTGGGCCAGGCAGTGGTGGCACACGCCTTTAATCCCAGCACTGGGGAGGCAGAGGCAGGTGGATTTCTGAGTTCCAGGACAGCCTGGTCTTCAGAGTGAGTTCCAGGACAGCCAGGGCTACACAGAGAAACACTGTCTCGAAAAACAAAACAAAACAAAACAACAAAAAAAGTTGCCTTGGTCATGTCATATCATAGTGTCTGTTCACTACAGTAAAACCATAAGACATCATGGGAACAGTTATAGTCAGAACTTGGGATGTCTTCAAAGTGACTTACTTCACCCTTAGAACTTTATAAGGGAGTTGGAAGAAATAAAGCCACATTTTTATGAGAAGTGTTTTTTTTGTTTTTTTGTTTTTTTTTTTCGTTTTTTAAGACAGGGTTACTCTGTGTAGCCCTGGCTGTCCTGGAACTCACTTTGTAGACCAGGCTGGCCTCAAACTTAGAAATCCGCCTGCCTCTGCCTCCCAAGTGCTGGGATTAAAGGTGTGTGCCACCACGCCCGGCTGAGAAGTGTCTTTTTTAAACAAAATCTTTCACCCGCTGGACAGTGGTGGCCCATGCCTTTAATTCTAGTGCTGAAGAGACAGGTTGATTTCTGTGAGTTTGAGGCCAACCTGGTCTACAAAGTGATTTCTAGGACAGCCAAAAAAACTTTTGCCATGGGATTTTTATTACATTTATTTGCTTTATTATTACAGGGATTGGGGCATATGCCCCAGTGCACATGCAGAAGAACTTGCAGAAGTTGGTTCTCTCATGCCTGGCAGAGTAGTGCACACCTTTAATCCCAGCACTCGGGAGGCAGAAGCAGGCAGGTCTCTCAAGTTGAGACCAACATGGTACAGAGTGAGTTCCAGGTCATTCAGTCAGGGATATGTAGAAAGAAAGAGAGGCTGTCTCAAAAATAAACAAACAAGTAAACAAAAACAGCCGGGCATGGTGGCGCACACCTTTAATCCCAGCACTCGGGAGGCAGAGGCAGGTGGATTTCTGAGTTCGAGGCCAGCCTGGTCTACAGAGTGAGTTCCAGGACAGCCAGGGGAACACAGAGAAACCCTGTCTTGAAAAACCAAACCAAAACCAAAAATAAATAAATAAAATAAAATAAAACAAAAAAGGGAAGAAATTTACCGTTAGTCCTGGAGCTCAAACTTAGGTTGTTTGAAATACCTTTGAAATCTCTGAGTTACTGTAAAGATTTTACTCAGCAAGCAGAGTAGGCTCTGAGCCAGAGTTAAATGCTTAGAGGGATGCTCCCCACCCCCAGTCTTGAGGGCCACCTCCCAACCAGGCCTCCTATCTCGGTCCTGAAAGTCCAGTAGCATCCGTACTCAGCCCAGCCACCCTGTTTTACGGTGAGTACCACCATCTGATTCCGCTCTGCACTTGGCGCTGCTCTGGCCTGAGAGGAAGAACAAGGGCTTGGAAAAGCAACATCCTGGGCCCTCTGTGGTGGGCCAAGCCAACCGAGAGGAGTTGGGACGCTTCTGCCAGCTTTCTGAGGTTCAGGACGGGGTGCCACCTGTCCTCAGAGTTTTCCAGTGGCTGAATGTCCTCCGGTGTCATGGCTGGAAGGCATGTGGCTGTGATGGCTGTGTAGACGGGTCTCTGGTCTGTCTGTGACTTCTGCTGCTCTGTGCTCTTCCCTCTGTAGCATGCCTGCTACCCCATGTACACTGCACGTAGTGTCTGCAGATCACCGGTCGGGAAGCTTAACACCACAGGGCAGGGATTTGAAAGCCTCACAGTGCCCCCAAGACCAAGTCAGGCTGAGTCTTTCAGCTGCAGGCTGTGATCTACTGAGGAACTGTAAATGGTAAATTAGTGGTTTGAGACCAGAAGGCTTTTTTAATAGAGTAGAAAATATCAGAGTACATCACATGAAGCATGGTAAGTTGTTACTTTTGTGTCTTTTAATTTCAGTTTCACCCTGCGTACACTCAGGTGTGTATTTGGAGTCGTGGGGAAAAATTGTGTTTCTTACTGTGGGTGTGATCAAAACTACCAGGGCTGTCGAGGTGTAAGGCGCTTGCTACCCAAGCTGGTGAGAACCTGACCACCTGAGTTTAATCTTGGGGGCTCACATAAAAACTAGAAGGAGAAAACTTCACAGAAGGTTCTTTGAAGCTGAACATAGTAAACACATATCTCAGGGTTTGGGAGACAGAGCCATTTTGGTCTACATAGTGAGTTCCAGGACAGCCAGGGCTATGTAGAGACCCTGTCTCAAACCAACCAACCAACCAACCAACCAACCAACCAACACCAAAAAATTGCCCTTTGGCCTCTTAGCACACATACACATAATACTAATAAATCAAATCTTAAAAACAAACAAACAAACAAAAAAACCACCTAAAGATACTAAGTTGTCCTCCAGACAGCTGGACTGCTTCTCTTGGCAGCCTGGCCACCAATCCCCACGCTCCAGCTCAGGGTCTCAGCTGTACTGTACAGTCTTCCCCTCTGGCACCCTCTAACCCCTCTCTGGTCTGGGTGCTTAGTCTAGAAGGCCTTCTCCATGTCTTATTAGCCTCTTTGCCTGTGGCTAGGTTCTCCAGTCTGAACGCCTGCTTCAGATGGACAGGAAGCAGAGCAGGTAATGTTGGCTGCTGCCCCACCCTTCTCCAGCTGTCCCCCAATGCCTCCCATGAAGATGGGAAGCCTTCTGGATTTCGGGGAAACATGGATGTTTGTTCTGGGGGCGGGGTCTGTGTTTGTGGTTTAAGAATAATTTGTTCCACTGGGCAGTGGTGGCACACGCCTTTAATCCCAGCACTTGGGAGGCAGACACGGGTGGATTTCTGAGGCCAACCTGGTATACAGAGTGAGTTCCAGGACAGCCAGGGCTACACAGAGAAACCTGTCTTGAAAAAACAAACAACAACAAAAAAGAATAATTTGTTCCTTCTCAAGATAGATGATAGAATACTTTATCTAAGTTGTCAAATATAAATGGACTGGACATTATGAATATAACTCCTACCCAGTAATTCTCATAATTGTTTTATTTCTGTTCCTATTGTGTGATGCTTCTTATTGTAAGAGAAAGAGGCTTTTTATTTAGACAGGAAAAAAAAGGGGGAAATTGTTGAAGTTTGGTCTGTTGCTGTGTATTATAATGCCAAAATTTGTATCCCAAGGTTTATTTGCTTCAAGATGAGCAAATTCTCACATGTCAGTCTTTGTTGTATAAACCTAGCTCTTTAATTTAAAAATATTGGTTGAATAAAGAGGCCTGTAGCCTGTAGCTGGGCAGAAGAGAGGTAGGTGGGGCTTCAGTTCCTGGGCTTGGGATCTGAGACAGAGACCCTAAGAAAGAGGAGGAAAAAGGAAGAAGATACCATGGGGCATAGAGAAGGCTCTACAAAGGCCGATGGCTGTGCATGTACTTTTAGGGGAAGGACTCCAAAATTCTCCAGAGAGGGCTTCTGAGGGGGTGAAGTGTTTTAGACTGACTGTGAGTAGCGATGTGGGTTCCTGACAGGGTGCCAATCCCAGGAAGTCATTTTCTTCCCACCTCAGGCGTCTCCATGCGGGTTACAGTTCAGAGGGAGCACAGCTATACATCAGAAGGAGCACAGCAGCAATATATTCTCACTTGCCAGTACTCACTGCTCCCTGGCAGTTCGGGGCTGGAACATGTGGGGGTGAGGAGGAAAATCTTTCAACGACTTCATTTTGCTAGGCAGGAGACTTGTGGTTAAGTAAGAATTTGGCTTCTCATGACCCTCAATCCTACTGTTGTTTTTGCACCCACCCTGTTCCAGAGAGCAAAGAATCATGGGGAAATGACTTGATAGAAAGCCAGGCATGATAACATGCCTGTAATTCCAGCACTTGGAAAGTAGCTCTAAGATCAGGAGAATAGCCAACCTGTCATGGTTAGAATATGCTTGGCCAAGGGAGTGGCACTTGTTTATAGAGTTGTGGTCTTGTTGGAGTAGGTGTGTCACTGTAGGTGTGGACTTTAAGACCCTATTCTAACTGCCTGGAAGTCAGTCTTCCACTAGCAGCCTTCAAATGAAGATGTAGAACGCTCAGCTCCCTCTGCCTGCACCATGCCTGGATGCTGCTATGCTCCTGCCTTGATGATAATGGACTGGACATCTGAACCTGTAATCCAGCTCTTATTAAATGGTGTCTTTATAAGAGTTTCCTTGGTCATGGTGCCTTTTCACAGCAGTAAAACCCTAACTAAGACACCGTCACAATCATCCCTTGCCAACTTGACATACAGTCATATCTCCTATGTCCAAATAAAAACAATAACCAGGCCATAATAACGCATAACATGAAATAACTCTCCCTTGTACAACAGCAGACACATAGTAAATTTAGAACTGATGGCAATGTCCCTTGGGGAACATCATTTTTAGAAAGTGGAAGCTTAGCTGGATGGGATCTTGCCCCAAGGTCACCACTCCCTTAATTCTATTTAATATCTTTAATCTGTTTATCTCTTTGAACACAGGATCTACCTCTGTTCTACTCCCTGGTGCCCCTTTAATATGAGCACCATATAGTTTGTATTTTTTTCTTATACAGCTTGCTCTGTTTGCAAAACACTGTCTTTGTAAGAGGGACCCACAGGTCCAGAATCTGTCTATGCTAGGTTGTTTCAGGATTTTCTTTGTTAACGCAATTAATCTAAATCTCTTCACTTTAGCCTCAGGCAGACTCTTCAGACAAGGGCAAAAAAAACGGTCACATTCTTCATCAGAAGATCACAAGAACAGTCTCTAAGCAACATACTAAACATTATCCTTTGAAACCACTTGAGCTAGGCCTTCACAGTTCAAATAACTCTTGGTACCACTGCCTTCCATGCTTCTATTAGGATAGCCCATTAAACCCCACTTAAATTGTTCAACTGATTTTCTTCTAATTTACAGCCCCAAAGTCCATATTCTTCAAATCAAAAACATGGTGAGGCCTATTACAGCAATACCCCAATCTTGGTACCAACTCTTAATTAGAATATCATTGTTGTGAAGAGACACCATGATCAAGGTAACTCTTTTTACAGGAAAACATTTAATGGGGACTCACTTATATTTTCAGAGGTTTAGTCCATTATCATCATGGTGGGAAGCTTGGCATTGTGCAGGCAGACTTGATGCTAGAGGAACTGAGGTTTCTCTTGATCTGAGGGCAAAGCCTGAATACAGGAAACCTTAAAGCTCACTCTACAATGATGCACTTCTTCCAACAAGGCCACACCTACTCCAACAAGACCACACCTCCTAATGGTGCCACTCACTGTGGGCTAAGCATTCAAACATATGAGCCATTCCTATTCAAACCACCATAAGCCTCTAGGATTCAATCCCTGATACTGGGGAAAGGAACGTACAGGTATGAAAGTGGAGAGCCACAGGGCACCGGGCAGTGGTGGCTCATGCCTTTAACCCCAGCACTCGGGAGGCAGAGGCAGGTAGATTTCTGAGTTCGAGGCCAGCCTGGTCTACAGAGTGAGTTCCAGGACAGCCAGGGCTACACAGAGAAACCTTCTGTCTCGAAAATTCAAAGGGAGGGTGGGGTAGAAGCCACAGGGCAACTGTGCAAGGCCTTGTTTGGGCGGTGGGTGACTACCCAAGACAGAAACCCATTCTGCTACTGCAGTGACATCAGTTGCCAAGGCTAACTGCCAGGGTTCAAGAAAATGTGGGCTTGTTTTCCAGTTGTTTTTTTTTTTTTTTCCATTGTGTGGGTGTCACCATTTCCTGCAGTGACTAAAAGAATAGATTAAATGAATTCATTGTATCTAACTGATAGGCAGGAAGTTGTTCAGAGTTAACTGCAATGCAGTACAGAGTCAAACAGGGGCTTGAAGAATGTAACCGTGTTATCTTAGTTACTTTTCTATTGCTGTGAAGAAACACCCCGACCAAGGCAACTTAGAAAAGTTACTAGGACTCATAGTTCCTGAGGGTTAGAGTTCATAGTCATCAAGGCAGGGAGCATAGCAGTAGGCAGGCAGGCAGGCAGGCAGGCAGGCATGGTACTGGAGCAGTAGCTGAGAGTTCACGTCCTGATCCACCAGCACGAGGCAGAAAAGAACTAAATGGAATGGTGTGTGCTTTTGAAACCTCAAAGCCCACCTCTAGTGACACACCTCCTCCAACAAGGCCACACCTCCTAACCCTTCCCAAAGGGTTCCATCAATTGAGGGTCACGCATTCAACCTATGATAATGACTAGAGTCATTATCATTCAGAACACCACACAGAAGAGTTGTCCAAGGTCACACAATGTCTTTGCTCTAGCAAGTAAAGATCAGAGCCAATACAAGGCAGTACAGAATGGCATCAGCTGTAGATACCCAACAGTCTGTTGGCATGAGGGTCCCTTCTCCATCCCTCACTCCCTTCCCTTCCCTTTATCACATATACAGAAGGGATTGAAAGCCAGGGAGATGGCTCAGTCGAGCATGAGGACCTGAGTCCACTCCCCAGAAACCACCAGATACTTCTATCAGCAATGTGAAAGGAGAGAGAACTTCCACAAATTGTTCTCTGGTGGGCATGTTGATATGCTTATAATCTCAGCATTAGAGAGAGACACAGGCAGATCCCTGGCAATAGCCAGCCTGCCATCCTCGGTGAGCTCCAGGCCAGTAAGAAACCCTGTTTCAAAAACCAAGGTGGACAGCAGCTATGGAATGACACAAAATATTGTCTTGTGGCACCCGTATGTATACATGCGTACCTGCACACATGTGAACCCAAACATACATACAACTGAAAAAGGTGGGATTGGAGACAGCCCCTTAGCACTAAGGGAAGGGGATGGTGCCCAGTTCTCAGCCCCCACAAGTATTTGGCCAGTCAGAGATCCTTGGTCTGGCACATCTAGAAGTACAAAACCAAACTGCTCCTCCCCTTTTACCCCTGCATCTCCAAACTTGCCTCGGGGAAAATGGAGCTATCTTCCTGGCCTTGGAGTTTGAAATTTTCCCTGATTTTCCAGGTTCAGCGCTGCCTGGTAGCTGGGTAGGAACATCCCAGGACCTCAGAAGGACTGCACGCCCTCTTAGATGGTGTTTGCCTGCGTGTATACTTCACTGTAGTGACAGTCTTAGAATTTTGGTTTCTTTAAAAAAAAACAAAAACACACACAGAAATAGTATAAGAGTATGTTCTTGTTATAATCCCAGGTGTGGGATATGGGGCTGCTTCACACTGTCCACAGCAGCTGACTGTGATTTGTCTTGTGCTCTAGCAGGGGAGTGATTCTGCCAGCTGCAGATAGTTTCTGCTGTGGGTATATAGATGCTAGAGCCTTGAGATGGGTGTTGGGTTGTTGGTTGTTAGTTGGTTGCTGGCTGTAGTTGGTTGGGTAGTTGTCGTGTGCAAAGAAGAGACAACAAACAGACATTAGATATCCTGGCAGTGAAGATCAAACTTACCCCAAGGAACTCAATGCCCCCATCAGCAGGAAGCAGTCTAATATAAAGTCTCTCACTTTCCTTTCTGCCTTTTCTTTTCTCTCCTATCTAGTGTTAGGGGGTTAAGAGGGTGGAGAAGGGTGGAAGAAAGAAGAACCTTCCACAAAGAAGCAAACACCAGCTACACCTCACTCATTTGCCTGGTATCTGCAGAGCTGTGTATCTTGTCAGTGGTTGGTACTGGTGTCTATTTTGCCAGCAAGCCATCACTGGACAGGCAGTACAAGCTGTGACGTCAACAAATGGGATTCAACAGCAGTTAGTGCAAAGATGCACTGGCCCTGAAGCCCAAGGGTTTGCAGTCCTGACCCTGCACAGGTGTAAGGGACTAGCAAGGTCATGTCTAGGACCTTTCATACACTTAGTCTCTGCCCAAGTGGCATTCTCTGTATAGGTGAAACCTTGATGAATAAGAACCCCCATTTATCCAGGATATTATGGGCACTTTGCAAGAAGTTCTTTGACACTTGTTGAAAATGTAATTGAAGGCTTGCAGGGTCTAGGAGTGTGTTAGTTCAGATGGTAGAGTCCTTGCCTGGCATGTGCAGACCCTGATTTGACCCTTAGCAGCCTGCTATCTAGGTATCATGACATCTACGTGTAGTCCCAGCACGTGGGAAATGGTGGCAGGTCAGGAGTTGGGGAATGGTCAGGAAGGCGAGGTTATCTCTGGTTATGTAGAGATTTCCTTAGGCTCCACTTTCCCACTGATCTACCAACCCCTCCCACTCTCAGCTCCGCCTAGAGTGCTGGAGGGGGCTGTGTGATGGTCTAGGTCAGTAAGCCCAGCCTTGCAAAGGTCCTACCCAGGGCAGAAGCAGTTCGTTGGAGTCACAGATATAGGGGTCTAACCAGGGTACATTAACGCTGCGCCAGGCACTGAGCAGAGACACAAAAGCAAATCTCGTTGCTCATGTGGGGTTCCAGGCATCGTGGCTTCCTAAGTAGCCGGTACTGACCCATTGTCCACTTCATGCCTAAATGTTTTCTGAGGGCTTTTCAAGAATATGCTCATTTAATCCCCTCTGTAACCTTTCAGAACAAAGAGATGGTCATACCACCTGGACAGAGCAAGCATTCTGACCCAAGCTCCCTCAAGTCACCCCTGCCAGTACTTTGCACAGGAAGAGGGGATTTTGATGTTTGTTTGTTTTTTTTAGAACAGAGAGCCCCGGGAAAGCTGTGGTCCAAGCACAGAACCCTGGCTGAAAGGGAACCCCAGTGAAGTGGAGAGAATATGTAAGGCAGACTCTAGAGGCATATCCTGCCAGCTCCTGGCTGCTCCTGTGTGGGACCTGGTCAGCAGGGCAGCATCCCAGGATGGACACACCCCATGAGCATCTCCACCACCTTCTACTGAATTCTCATGGAGAGAGGAGCTGGTGCCCACACTGGCTGTACCTTCGAGTCATCCATTTTAAACAAATCAAATTGGGATCACATCCCACACCTGTTAAACCAGACTCTCTTGTGGTGGAGTCATGATTTGGAACTTTTTAAAAAACTTTGCAGATGAGGTTCAGGAGGTGGCTTGGAGGATAAAGCGTTTACTGAGCTCGTGCAAGGACCTGAATCCCAAGCCTGAGAACTCACAGAAAGCCAGATGCAGTTGTGTGGTGCATCCGTAATCCCAGCACATCTACAAAGGGATGTGAGGCAGAGACAGACGTGGAATCACAGGAGCTCGTTCACGAGTACCCCACCCCCACCCCTCACCCACACATCATACGCAGTAGAAAAAAAACAGCGCTCCAGATGATTCCAGTATTCAGGCAAGACTGGAGCTGAGCTAGGCCAGGCCTTCTATCAGTTGAGCACACTTCTGCCTCAGGATAGGGTCTCTTTCTACTCAGAAACACATGCAAACTCAGACAGAACCCCATTTCAGTCCCTGGAGAAGCTATAACTAACCCCCCACCCCACCCCAAACCTCTGGAGAAGTGTGTAGTTCTTTGGGAAAAGAAACACTAAACCTGGTCATGGGAGGTGACATTCTGCAGGGGGACAGCAGAGTTGAGCTCTGTGACATGTATCTTACTCAACTGAACCATCTCCTGGACCCTAGGTATGGTGCTGTGCTGACCCACCCCCACCCCCTGACGCCCCAGACTCACGGCCTTGGTTACTTACTTCTTTCTCTTGCAGCCTGTCACCTCACCATCCTAGGCATCGAGCTTCTGACAGCCCATTACCCAGTTCCAGCCCTCCAGTTAGAGCCCACAAGCGGAGAGAGTGGCAGACACTTGAGAGACAGAGAAACTGTCTCACTCTCTGAACAGCCAAGCTGGAGCCCTGGTGGGTTGGGGCTGAGCAGAGGAGGGGAGAGTAGGCCAGGGCAGGAGTAATGATGAGCTGCTAGCCGATGCTTTGAGTTTATCGTTCCGATGTCTCCAGAAGCAGACTGTTATTTCTAAAGAGAACTGTTGCAGCCAGACTTCATTGCTTGTCAGATCCGGGTACAGAGACTTTAAGGAAAGTCTGCGTCTCTAGTGAGTGGCCTCCTTTCTGCCCACTCGGCCACCTTCCGTGTCGGCCTGTGGGAGGAGGGTGTCATAGAAGCCAGGGCTTTTCTTTCTTTCCTTTTCTTATGGCTCAGACTTCTGACAGGTTGCATCTATGTGTAGGTAGGAGAATGTTCTAGGTTTCTTCTGAATCCTTATGAAACTGCCAGCAGCTGGACGTGGTGGTGCATGTCTTTAATCCCAGCACTGGGGAGGCAGAGGCAGGTGGATTTCTGAGTTCAGTACCAGCCTGGTCTACAAAGTGAGTTCCAGGACAGCCAGGGCTATAAAGAGAAACCCTGTCTCGAAAGAAAGAAAGAAAGAAAGAAAGAAAGAAAGAAAGAAAGAAAGAAAGAAAGAAAGAAAGAAGAGAAGGAGAGGGAGAGAGAAAGGAAAAGGAAAGGAAAGGAACTGCACACTCCCCCGCCCCCCCATCCTGTCCAAAGGGTTGCCTACCACATACCCCTCAGTAACTCCCTCATCTCTGGAAAACATTTCATGGTCCTCTTGATGTGCCCATGGCTGCACCCAGCAGGCAGTGAGGCACCAGGCTATCTCAGAGAGGTTAAAAACCAGGCACTGTGGCATGTGGTATATTCTGTAATCCCAGCCCTTGAGAGATAGAAGTGTTAGGGAGTTTAAGATCATCCTCGGCTACCTAGTAAGCCTGAGGCAGTCATGAGCTATCTGAGACCCTAAGTACACACAGGGGTTGGGGGAACGGCTGAGTCAGCAAAGTGCTTCCCTTGCAAGCATGAGAACTCGTGTTAATATCCCCAGCACCCATTAAAACAAAAAAAGGCCAGGCATGATTGTTCTAGTTTGCTTTCTGTTGTGATAAAACACCATGACCAAATGCAATCTAGGGAGAAAAGGGTTTGTTTTAACTTACAGGTTATATTCCATCACGAAGGCAGGGCTCAAGGGAGGATCCCGACGCTGTAACCAAGGAGAAAACAGCCCAGACTCTCCTGCCTAAGGAATGGCACCTCCCACGGTGGGCTGGGCCCTCCTTCATCAATTGTCTATCAAGAAGATATTCCACAGACATGCCCATGAGCCAATCTAATGGAGGCGAGCCCTCAAGTGAGGTTCCTCCTTTCCAGGTATGTCAAGTTGACTACTGCCAACATTACCTGACAGATGGTGTTGCACACCTATGATCTGAGCTCTAAGGAAACAGAGATGGGCACCCTGAGGCTCACTGGCCAGCCTGGCTAGCTAAATGGGTGACCCTCCAGGTTCAGTGAGAAAGAGCCATAGAACAAGACATCTGATGTGGCCTCTGGCCTCTACATCATATGCATGCACACACCATATGTATGAAGACGTACACACCACAGGCCTGGTGGTACACATCTCCTCGGGGAAGGTGCAAACAAGACAATCTTGTTTTGAAAACCAGCTGGTAAAGCCTGTATTGGCCAGATTCACTATGTAGCCGTATATGAGGCTGATCGGGAGACTGGGTTCTGGGTCTCAGGCCCCATCTCTTCAGTAGTGGGTTTAGGACTCCCCATCATACATAGCCTCCCCAAAGGCTGGAACCCAACACGAGGGATTGTCAGAAACCAGCTTTGTGCTTCTTCTCCATGAAGTCAAGGGGGCTGTTCTGTTTCTGTGGGCTTCCTGCCTTTGTGTTGGTGTTGGGGAGGTGGGAGAGGCCTGGTTGCTCCCCCACCTGGCTTCCAGCCAGCCACTAGCATAGTCTGAGGAACTGAGTGTGTCCCAGATGCAGCCCTGTTGTAAGCACCATACCCTCCCCCTACTTTTTCTCCCCCCTCCATCCCAGCTGGGTCACCTGATTTTATGTGCCTGTCTGTGGCATTTTGAGTGGGATGCGAAGCTGTACTCTGCATGGCATCCTTCATCTTACTTGGTTTAGTTTCTAGGCACCAAGAGTTGCTATGAGGCTTAGATATGAAACCAGTCCCTGCTTCCAGACAGCCTGGATTTCCAAGAATCTAAAGTCATTCCAGATACACTAAACTCCACTAATTAACTCCATGCTAGAAACTCACCACCCCTCTACACTTATCTGTACCCAGTCTCCTCTTCCTCATCCTCCTCCTCTTCCTCCTCCTCTTCCTCCTCTTCCTCTTCCTCTTCTTCTTTTTCCTCTCCCTCTTCCTCCTCTTCCTCCTCCTCCTCTTTTTCCTCTCCCTCCTCCCCTCCCTCCTCCTTTCAGCATCCTTTTGGGCCATGGGGTCACACAGATGAAGAACATTAGTCAAAACATTACTTTGCCTCTCAGCCGGTCCCTCTGAATTCACACAACTGGTCAATAGTGCTAATGACCAGCAAGAGGAAGTCAAGCTGGCTTCAGGGCAGTGATGTCTGTAAATTCTGCCCACTTGGAATGCCAGTGGATTGATCACCCAGGCCTGGATTGATTACCCAGGCCTCCCATCGATAGAGCCCAGGAAGGAGCATCCGGGAGGGCAGGGCATTTATCTTTCTCAGCAAGGTTTGGCAAGTCTTTGGCTACCTCCCCCACCTAGGACACAAGGCTTTGCAACTCCTTCCATACACGAGTGGACCAAGAGAAATTTAAACGAATCTGTCAGGTTTTTGTTCAGTATGTATCTCAGACTGGCCTCGAACTCCTAGTCCTCCTGCCTCAGACATTCCCTTCTTTTGTGACAGATGTGGCCTTACGGAGGATGACCTTAAACTTCTGATCCTCCTGTCTCTACCCCCCCAAATGCTAAAGTTACAGATGAGTACCACCTGAGCTGGTTATGCAGTGCTGGAGATAGCCTGGGGCTTTTCCTGCGTGCCAGGCAGGCACTCTGTCAGCTGAACTACATCCCTACCCACCCCCCACCAGAGCCCCACAACTGCTGGCGTTATTCAGCATATTCAGGTGGCCCACCACACCCGAATTCTTGGAGAGTTTTTCTTTGGCTTCATGAGAGGATTCTAGAACCTCATCTCATACATCCTCCAGCTGAAGGAAGACAGAAGCTGCCCCAGAATGCAAAATGTAAAAGGAGAATCTGGAGGGGATGGTTCAGAGGTTAAGGGCATCCATCTGCTCTTGCAGAGGACCCAGGTTCAATTCCCAGTACCAACATGATGGCTACCAACCATCTGATTCCAGGGTATCTGATACTATTGTCTGGTCTCTGCAGGCACTAGGTACATACATAGTGCACAAATACACATGTATACAAAACATCTGTATATACACACAATAATAGTAGTAGTAGTAGTTATTGTTATTTTAGTAAAAAGAAGCAGGGTTCAGTGGTGCATACCCATAATCCCAGCACTTGGAAGGTAACAGGGAGGCGATTAGGAATCAGACAGCCCTGGTTACATACTGAGTTTGGGGCGAGTCTAAGCTACCTGAGATCTTGCTGCAGAAAGAAAACAGGAAGCTGGGAAGATGGCTCAGTGATTAAGAGCACTTGCATCCTTTCCCGGAGACCTGAGTTTGGGTCCCAGAATCTATATATGGCTCATAATTGCCAGTAATCCCAGCTCCAGGGGATCTGATTCCATCTTTTAGAAAAGGGTGCGCGCACACACTTAAAAAAAAATCTTTTAAAACAGCAACAAAATGTTATATAAGAGTTGGGAGGGAGCACCAAGGAGCATGGCCGGAAGTGGCCTTTGAGCTAGAATCATAGGAGCAGCAAGATGTGGGGAGGTCCCCAGCTCTGAGAGGAAGTGCAGGCCAGAGTGACAAGGCCTTTTCCATTATTAGTGATAGAGTGGCATGCTCTGGCCCAGGGAACCACATTTGGCACAGACACACTTGGCATTCTCATCCCAAGGCACAGACCATTCTCCATTCTCCATTCTCTCTCCACCTCGGCCTCTCGTTCAGATACGGGAAGTATAAATGATCTTTCCCAGAGCTCCTGACTGGCATCTCGGGCTTGTCGCCTGTAGTGAGACTGCTCCGGTTTGTCAGTTGTGCCAGCGTTGACAACGGTCTGCAGCTCCACAGCTCCTACCTCAGAGCTGCTTGTCACTCTAGCTGGAGAGCAAGCCAGCCGCTCTGTGCTTCAAGAGGATTCAAAGAAAGGCTTAGGCATGCAGGTAGCTGTGGAAGAAGCAGGGACCAAAGTAGCCAGCCTCTCGCTGGGCCTGGAGTGTCCCTAGCTGTCCTCCAAAGCTGGGCAGCACCCAGCAAGCTGTGGCACTGCATTACAGGGACACCAGCCACTGTGCGGACCCCTTGAGTCCCAGGCGGAGGGACAGAGGAGTCATGAAGTCCACCATGGAGACAGGTCCTTAGCAACACCCCAGCTCAGTCCCCACTAGAGAAACTGAGGCCAGAGCTTTGGTCTCTAGTGTCAGGAAGAATAGGATGGTTTAGCAGGTCTGAGACCCGTCTCTGAGGTGGGAGCGCTGTGACAGTCAGGGTTACAAGGCTCAAGCAATCTGTCCAGCATATTTGCCTTCAGGAATAGAGAAAGCCGATGAGTGTCTCCATTTGGCCCTGTCCCCTCAGGTGGGTGTTAGGATCAAGGTCTGTCCTTCCTGTTTGATACCCTGCCTTGATGATCTTGATCTCCAAAAATCTGGGGCTCAATTTCTTTATCTGTGAAGTGGGTCTATGGTGGTTTGAATAAAAATGGCCCCCCAGGAGCCATGGTAGAGGAAGTGTGTTGCTGGGGGCAGACGTTGAGGTCCCAGATGCTCAAGCTAGTCCCAGTATCTCTTCCTGATTGCCTTTGGATCAAGATGTAGGACTCTCAGCATCTTCTCCAGCACTACGATTGCCTCGAGGCTGCCATGCTCCAGCCATGATGATAATGGACTGAACCTCAGAACTGGAAGCCCAGCCCCAATTAAATGTTGCCCTTTGTAAGAGTTGCTTTGGTCATGGTGTCTGCTCACAGCAATGGAACCCTAAGACAGGATGATTGTGAGGAACCTTTTAGAACAGGGTGTCAGCCATTCGTTTCTAGAAGTATCTTTCTGCTAGGTCCTCTTAGAGAAGCTGCCACGCTCCTGTGTGACAGGCACTTAGAAGCAGCTTTTGCTAAAAGGATTGACTTCCCACTTGGACTTACAGGTCACTCAAAGCAAGACAAAAGCCTGACATCTCTGCCTTTATCTGTGTCTGTCTCCTTGACTTTTACTCCTGTCTGACAGGCTTGTTAATCACTTAGGAACGCTCGCCGAATCCAACGCACAGGCACACACTCGCGCGTGTGCACGTGCGCGCACACGCGCACGCACACACACACACACACACACACACACACACACACACACACACACACGCTCTTTGAGGCTGACAAACACAGAGATGAGTCACTCTCCTACCTTGGATTCAAGGAGCAGCAAAGGCTGGCAGGACAGACAATCCCCTCCATCCTCCTCCCCAAGATATAGTAGGCATCTTCAACTGGGAGCCTGTCATCTTTCCAGAACTGTATGGGTCCCAGTCAGTGGTGGTTGCAGTTGACAGTTGAATAATTCATTCATGAGACCCCACTGAAGGACCAGAGTGAGAGATAAGTTTCACCAGGATCCCTTAATTATATGCATGCTTCTTGTCACTACCACAATTCGTTCTTTATTCAAATGTAAATGTCTCATTTGTATTCATTAATAAGGGATATGGACTCAAATCTGTAACAGAACTCTATAAATGAAGACCTGTCTGCCTATGCCACCATGCTCTGAAACCTTTTGCTGTGGCTAGGTTTTTTGTTTTTGTTTTTTTTTGTTTTGTTTTGTTTTTTTGTTTTTCGAGACAGGGTTTCTCTGAATAGCCCTGGCTGTCCTGGAACTAGCTTTGTAGACCAGGCTGGCCTCGAACTCAGAAATCCGCCTGCCTCTGCCTCCCAAGTGCTGAGATTAAAGGCGTGCGCCACCACGCCTGGCTTTTAAAGTTAGCTCTTTTTTTTTGGGGGGGGGGGTGTTGAGACAGGGTTTCTCTATATAGCCCTGGCTGTCCTGGAACTCACTTTGTAGACCAGGCTGGCCTCGAACTCAGAAATCCACCTGCCTCTGCCTCCCGAGTGCTGGGACTAAAGGTGTGCTCCACCACACCCAGCTCTGTGGTTAGTTTTTAGTTATCGTTGGTTTTGTTTTACTTTAAATCATCAGGCCAAGAGCTAGGTCGGGCCCATTTATACTGCACAGGGAGACTGGATGACATTTGAAAGAGTATAAGCTGATATTTGCTTCCCGTGGTCTGAGAATCAACTTGGCCTCTGTTTTGTTTTTCGGGGGTTTTTTTTTAGCTTTATAAAAATTATTATTTTTACCATTTTACATGAATGGGTGTTTTGTCTGCATGTGTGAGCGTTCCACATTTGTGCTAGGTGCCCCCCTCCCCACCGGGGCCAGAAGAGAGCTTGTGATCCCCTGGGACTGGAGTTATAGATGCTTGTGGGCTGCTGTGCTGAGGATCAAACACAGGTCCCCTAAAGAGCAGCCAGTGCTCCTAACTTCTGAGCCATCCTCAGCCCCAAGGTTTTTATTTTTAGTTGTGTGTTTATGGGGAGGTCTTCCTGCAGAGGTCAGAAGAGGGCCTTGGGTCCCTTGGAGCTGGAATTACAGCTGGTTGCAAACCCCCTGGGGTGCTAGGAACCAGATTCCAGTCCTCAGCAAGAGCATCAAGCAGATCCAGTGGCGAGAGGAAAACTGAAACAGGGTCTGTGAGCCTCGTTCTTAACAAGGAAAAGTCCTACCTGCCAGGGACTTGAGGTACAACCTTTAACAGGTTGTCCCTCCTTTCAAAAGGACTGTCTGTGGTAGGAGAGACAGTTTAGTGGGTAAAGTCACTTGCCACCAACCCTGATGGCCTGAGTCTGATCCCTGGTGCCCACATGGTGAACATAAAAGCTGACTCTGGCAAGTTGTCCTCTGACCTTCACAGGTGCCACAGTGTGCAAACACACACACACACACACTAAATAAATAAATGTGATAATTTTTTTTAAAGGTCTACCATAGTGGGTGAGCCAGCAGTTAGAGGGCAGTGATCCCGGACCAGCTTCGAAAGGGAAAGATTTACCATGCTGATGTCACAGGGAAATCCTAGATGACTGAGATCCATACTGTCAGGAACGTCGGCCACAGGAGAAAAGAGGGGTGATGGACGTGCATGGACCCACTTCTGTGCGTTCAGAACTGGGTCTGAGCGGAGAAACAAAATAATCCCTCCACTTTTGTGGGATAGGCTGTAAATTGCCATGGCCTGAGACCCTCAGTTGCCATGGCAAGAGGAGGCCATTTCTGCTCAAAGCTGTCCCCTAGGGAAGGCAGAGGTGATTGCTAAACTACTGGAGTCGAGAAAAGGCTGGGTCCCTCCCCAGTCAGGATGCTTGCAAGCGTGAACTGGAATACAAAAGCCCTCAGCAAACACGGGGGCGGGGGTAGTTGCATAAGAGAATTCCTTCCAAGGGTTAGGGTAAACTTCAGAGATGGCAGAGGACGTGGGGTATTAGAAGAACTGTTAGCATCATGTGATGGAACTCAGAGATGCCCACTTCTGTGGAGTCCTCCTTCAGCTAGGATGGGCCTCTTGTCAGTGAGGACAGCTCAAACCAATCCGTGTGTTTATAGATGACCAGGGCGAGCCAGCTTGTATGCCTGTTCCCATGGCTGGTGACACCCACCATGCCAGTGAGGGCAACCCAGACTGGTTGCTATTGGGTCCTAGGCTGTTTCAGTGACTTACTTAGCATATACTTTCTTGTCAGGAGTTCAAATGAAGGCAGCTCTGGGCATGGCTATAGCTAATCTTTTTGTCTGTTTTTGTTTTTCAAGATGAGGTTTCTCTGTGTAGCCCTAGCTGCCCTAGAACTCACTCTGTAGACCAGGCTGCCCATGAACTCAGAGATCCCCCTGATTAATCTGCCTCCTGAGTGCTGGGACTAAAGGTGTGCGCCACTACCCAGCTGGCTGCAGCTAATCTTGTTTGGCCTCTGTTCTGTTCTGATACATTATTTGTGTGGGATGTGCTTCCTAGGCCAGACTCAGAGGAGACCCAGTCAAAGTCTCCTCTACACTTGGCCAGTCTTCTTGTTGATGTGGTTTGGGTTTTGGTTTCTTTGATAACAGTGTTTCTCCATGTAGCCCTGGCTGTCCTAGAACTAGCTCTCTAGTCCAGGCTGGCCTCGAACTCAGAGATCGCCTTCTGCCAGGCGTGGTGGCGCACGCCTTTAATCCCAGCACTTGGGAGGCAGAGACAGGTGGATTTCTGAGTTCTAGGCCAGCCTGGTCTACAGAGTGAGTTCCAGGACAGCCAGAGCTATACAGAGAAACCCTGTCTCGGGAAAAAGAAAAAAAAAAAAAAAAGAGATCACCTTCTGCCTCCCCAGTGCTGGGATTAAAGGCATGGGACACCATACCTGGATACAGCTGCTCTATCCTTAATCTTGCCAACAGTTACTCTTTTTCTTTTTCTTTTTTTGGTTTTTCAAGACAGGGTTTCTCTGTATAGCCCTGGCTGTCCTGGAACTCACTTTGTAGACCAGGCTAGCCTCGAACTCAGAAATCTGCCTGCCTCTGCCTCTCAAGTGCTGGGATTGAAGGCGTGCGCCACCACCGCCCGGCCACAGTTACTCTTTTTATTTAATTTTTTAAAGATTTATTTATTTTATGTATGTGAGTACACTGTCGCTGTCTTCAGACACACCAAAAGGAGGGCATCAGATCCCATTAAAGATGGTTGTGAGCCACCATGTGGTTGCTGGGAATTGAACTTAGGACTTCTGGAAGAGCAGTCAGTGCTCTTAACCGCAGAGCCATCCATCTCTCCAGCCCCAGAATTACTTTTAGCTGTGCATCTGAAGGCCAGCGCTTTGGGAATGTGTCTGTGCAGCTCAGAGACTTCTCATCAAGCCTTTGAACTCTCTCTCCATGTTAAAATCGTACATTACTGATCGTGCTGATATTTGCACGTCTGGGCAAGTGGATGGTTACAGAAGGCCTTCTGTTCCCTTTCCCTGGCTTAGCATCCCCTCTCCTCCTCATCAGATCTTCCTGATGCTGATTAACTATCTCATCTCTTTAATTGGCTTACCAGACAGGGTGCTCGGCCTGGCCTGTTGGGACTGCAGGAGCATGGGATTTCACCCAAACACTCCAGTTACATCTGGGTCTTCGTTTCCCTTTGTGCCCCGTGGAAGTTGGTATCAGTGAAATGACTTAACCTCATTAAGCCAAAACACAAGGGGGTTTCCTGATTCCTGGTGATGGGGCGTAGGGGGTTGTGTTGCCTGGTTACCTCCTCTCAGCCACTGTCTAGAAAGAAATGAGCCTTTGTCTTCTTGCCATTATCCCCACAGTCAACAAGGGGCAGCAAGGAGCTTGCCAGGCTGCAGCAAGTGTTCATCTGGAAGTACAAGGAAGTGGGTGTGCACTGGCAGGTGTCAATCACGTTGCTTTCCATCCACTCTGGGGATGGGGGGTGGGGGACGGGGATATTTGACCTGCAACTGGCCTATACTAGTCTGTTGGAGATCACCCTGTCCTTCTGTCTGCAGTAGTTCCTACTTACCAGGCAGGAGGTGGTATCCAACATGTATCCTGTAGGCTGTCTGCTTGCTGGGGTTTCACTGTGCAAGCTAAGGAAGGCAGCACAAGCCATGTTGTAAAGCTGCTTGGGAAATGGCAGCCAGCCCACCCGCCCACCCGCCCACCTGCCCACCCGCCATCATACACCCCCTGCTCTATTACTTAGCTGCGTGCCCCTTCATGAGTCTTTTAACCTCTCTGGACTTTGTCCTACATGGAGGATCATGATAATCATGGTCCTGGGGAGGTAGTTGGGCAACTGAGATCTGGTTTTCACTTGCTGAAGACTAGAGTCTGGATATGAAGCTGTCAGTATTAAGTGATTCACAATACCTATATCTCCAGCTTCAGGAAACCTAAGGCCTTCTTCTAGTCTCCCTAGGCATACATACACACACTCTCCCCAGGCATGTGCACACGTACACATGCATGTGTGGGTATACACACACATGAATAAAAATAAAATAAATCTTTAAAAAAAAAAAAACACTGGTGGGCAGCAGTGGCACACACCTTTAATCCTAGCACTTGGGAGGCAGAGGCAGGCACATTTCTGAGTTTGAGGCTAGCCTGGTCTACAGAGTGAGTGCCAGGACAGCCAGGGCTACACAGAGAAACCCTATCTCAAAAAACCAAAAAAGCAAAACAAACAAAACAAATAAATCCAAAAAACTAATGGTACCCAGCTCATTCAGTTATGGAAAATGTTAAGTTAAAATGTTAATTATATATATATATATATATATATATATATATATATATGAATGTTTTTAAGCCAGGCATGGTGGCACACACCTTTAATCCCAGCACCCAGGAGGCAGAGGCAGGCTAATCTCTCTGAGTTTGAGGCCAGCCTGGTCTACAAAGTAAGTCCCATAACAGCCAGGACTGTTACACAGAGAAACTCTGTCTCAAAAAAAAAATGTTAATAATTCCTGTAGATCATAAATTAGCAAGCCCTCAGTATATTCTACCTAAAAGCCTGTAGCACCACTGTTAGATATTTTCTATAGCATACTTCAGACCCTGGCTTCAGTCCGCCAGCAGCGCATAAACTGGATGTGGTGGAGCAGATCTGCATTGCCAACTGTTGGGAGGTACAGACAAAAGGATCCGGAATTCCGTCATCCTTGGCTACATAGCACATTCAAGGCCAGCCTTCAATACACAAGGCCCTGAGTAAAAATAAAAACAAGTAATAACAACCAAAAATTCTATCAGCAACAAAACTCAGCTCAGCTCAGAGGTCTCAGAAGCCTATGTCATTGCAAAGTCCCATTTGGTTAGGCCTGTGCTGGCCTTAACTACTTTAGGGAAAAGAGGCCCCTGGGAAGTCCCATAGGTGTGGAGCCACCCACCTATCAGGCATAGAGCCTTTAGGTCGCTTTCTCCCAACCCATGCCTACAGTAGCACGCCCCTTGTAGAAGATGCTTTGGAGCAGGTAGCCCGATTCTTTGCCCCTGCTCTGCTCAGTAACCAAATATTCCCAAGCTGGGTTTTTCTGGCTTCAGGCTCCCCATCTGTGAAGCAGGCAGAGAGGCAGGTCCCTGAGCTGCCCTGGCTTCTTTGGCACCTAAACAGGGAAAGAGTGGCCAGAGCTGGTGGCTTCTCTTTGTTTTCTTTTCTTTTTTTTTGGTTTTGGTTTTTTCGAGACAGGGTTTCTCTATATAGCCCTGGCTGTCCTGGAACTCACCTTTGTAGACCAGGCTGGCCTCGAACTCAGAAATCCGCCTGCCTCTGCCTCCAGAGTGCTGGGATTAAAGGCCTGTGCCACCATGCCTGGCTCTCTTTGTTTTCATCTTAGCAACCGAGCCTAGAGGGGAGGGCAGCATCTGTTGCTCTGGGAGCCTTCAGGGTCCATAGAGCCATAGAGCCCTGGGCACTATGCATCACCCCCAAAAGGACTTACGGTGTGTATCAGGAGGGAGAACAAGGGACCTCGCTGAAGATCTGGGGTGTTATCTTTGCCATGGATATGGGAGCAGCCAGGCCTGACAGCCTCAGGGGAGGCAGGCTGACCAGAGCTAGGGTCCAGGAACCATCATCAAAGGCAGCCTTCACAAATCCTTTGATGGAGCCATTGACTGTGTTTCTCCTGGCAGGCAGCCAAAGGCATTCTCATACTAGTCTTTAAAGGCAACTGATGTGGCCTCTATGTCCATCGCTGGCAGAGGACAGGGGAAGAGGCAGCAAGGAACAGGCCATGGTATACTTGGCTGCAGCTCAAGCAGGTGATTAGATATGTTCAAAGCCTTGTAAATGGATCCCACAGCATGCCTTAATACATCCCAAAATGTTGGGTGCTTGCCAACCCACAGAGCTGGGGGCCAGGGGCGGAAGTATAAAACAGAATTCTTGCTAGTAAGCTCTGCGACCAGCACTACAAAATACAAAATAACAAAAGCCATCAGCCAGTTTGAAGGGGCTCCCGCAGGCCAGATCTGGAACAAACTGAGCAGCAAATTCATTAAACACGGCAGCCCTAAATCAGTAGAAGCATAGGGAGACCCTGTTAAGAAACAGATGGGCGACCAGGAAAGACAGCCCGTGTTATACAGCGCAAGGCTGAGCAACTCGGGGCATTGGAAAGCCGTCACCCTGCAGTTATCATGAAGATGGATATGGCAAGGACCGTCTGCGGACCCCAAGGCCTTGGCAATGGGTGGGAACCATTGATGAGGAGATGCTGCCTGCCTGTTCTTAAATTGTGTCTCCACAGAGTTCTAGTTATTTTAAAATGAGAAAGAATAAACACACACACACACACACACACACACACACCAAACAGCAGTTAATTATATAGTGGAGGAATCTAGCACCATACTGACAAGAGTGGTCACAACAACCTTCAAGGCGACTGTGTAACTGTGCAGCTGTGCACCTGCACAGGCTTACAGCTGAGCATCTGTGTCCCCGCAGAACCATGGGGAGAAGGAAAGTAAGGCTCGGGACAGGGCTAGAAATTACTGTGGAGGGAAGCTGGGCTGTCTGTGGGCTTGCTGATACATTGTATCCTTCATTTGTTTGTTTCTTTCTTTGGTGGGTTTTTGTGGGGGTTTTTGTTTTTGTTTTGTTTTGTTTTGTTTTGTTTTTTCGAGACAGGGTTTCTCTGTGTGCCCTGGCTGTCCTGGAACTCACTTTGTAGACCAGGCTGGCCTCGAACTCAGAAATCCGCCTGCCTCTGCCTCCCGAATGCTGGGATTAAAGGCGTGAGCCACCATGCCCTGCCTGTTTTGTTTTTTTTTTTTAATTTATTTATTTGTTTTGAGACAAGGTCAATCTGTAGAATCCTGGCTGTCCTAGAACTGGCTCTGTAGACCAGCCTAGCCTAGAACACACAAAGATCCGCCTGCCTCTGCTTCCTGAGTGCTGGAATTCAAGGCATGAGCTACCACAGCCTAGCATTATGTTTTGTGCTTATTTATTATGGGTGGGGTATACACCACAGTGTCCTTGTAGAAGTCAGAACTGGTGAATATCAGCTCTCTTCTTCCTCCACGTGGGCTCCAGGAACTTAACTCAGGTTCTCAGGTTGCAAATCCTTTATAAGATGAACTATATTCTCAGCCACCTCATTTCAGACTATACTGGAACTTAGATCAGGTCATTACTACCTATATTTTTTGACAAACTGCCTTCGGTGTGTTTTGAGGGAGACCCTGTTGTCCTTGGATGAATTGAATGTGTGATAACTTGAAACCTGATTTTGGCATCATACACATTATTAACATTTGGGACCCTGAGCTATGTACAACAGGGGAGAGTCTGACTCCTGAGAAGCCCAGCTTGTGCTTGACCATCCAGGGCACTCCTATAGGCATGTGACATGGGGGATGTGATGTAGGGAGTCCTGATGATGTCACATTTTGAGCCAGTATAGCCATGAAGGGCCATTGTCTTGTCCAGGTCCTCATGGCCTATAAGTGGTGACTGGACAAAGCATATTTCTGCTTTAGGGACTCCTCAAGGGCACAAGTAGCCCAGGCTAGCCTCAAAGTCCTTATGTAACTGAAGATGGTCATGAATTTTCTGATTCTACCACAGCTACGTCCCAAGTGCTGAGATCACAGATGTGTGTCTCCACAATTGATTTATCCATTCCTGGGACTGAGCTCACAGCTACAAGCAAGCTCGGCACATACTCTATCAACTATGTCACATCACCAGCCTCTAACCCGGCTTTTTTCTAATCACTGTATTGCAATGTATCACACGCCACACATTTCCTACATGGAAAGTGTACAGTTCGGTGGACTTCAGCATGATATATTACTAATTTAAAACCTTGTGCCACAGGGCTAGCAAGATAGCTCTGTGAGTAAAGGCATTTACTGCCAAGCCCGATGATCTGATGTCAGTCTCAGAGAGCCACATAGTGAAAGGAGAGACCAGTTTGGGATGGTTGTCCTTTACAAGTGCTCAGTTGCACTCACACATACATATACACTCACACATATATATATTCATATGCATATATACCCACATACACATATATACTCGCATGCATATATATACTCATATATACATATATACTCACACATACATATATTCTCACAAATAAGTGTCAAAAATGGTGGCAACTGTAAATGACATAAAATTTGCCATCATGACGATTTTCAGTGTTCCTTCAGGTAGCACTGACAGCTCCCGTGACAGTATACGGTCACACCACCATCCACTTCCAAGATGGATGCCTCACCCTGACTTCTTCTGTCTCCAGGAGTCTGTTCAGTGCTTGTTGTCCCTGACTGTTGAAGATGCCGAGTGGGACTCTGTACCCACCCACCCCCTTTCAGCAGCACTGTATTTGCAGAGCTGATTCAGGTTTAAGTGTGTGTCTGAATGCTGCTCTGTCCGCTCTGACAGTGGACTGCAATTCCATGTCATTCACATGCTCCTCTGTGTGTTAGTTCTAGACTGTTGTGATCAGCTCTCCTGTTTTCTTCATGCAGCAGGATTCTCTACTTCATTTGAGCCAACATAAGAGTAAGATCGTTTGGGAGGCAGAGGCAGGCGGATTTCTAAGTTCGAGGCCAGCCTGGTCTACAAAATGAGTTCCAGGATAGCCAGAGCTATACAGAGAAACTCTATCTCGAAACCCCCCCCCCCCAAAAAAAGAGTAAGATCATGGTTTATACGATGATTCTGTCTTTCAGACACCTGATCCAATTCCCCCCCATAACTACTTGCTTGGGGTTTTTTGTTTGGTTTGGTTTGGTTTGGTTTGCTTTGGTTTGATTTTTCGAGACAGGGTTTCTCTGTGTAGCTCTGGCTGTCCTGGAACTCACTCTGTAGACCAGACTGGCCTCAAACTAAGAAATCCACCTGCCTCTGCCTCCCAAGTGCTGGGATACTACTTGCTGGTTTTGAAACGAGGTCTTGTGTAACCCAGGCTGCCCTCAGATTCATTCACTATGTAGTAGAGAGTGACCTTGAACTTGTAATTTTCCAACCACTACTTCCTAAGTGCTCGGATTACAAGTATGTGCATCCATGCCCAACCTGGGTCCTCCTTTATTAGGCCCTCCTTTATTAGGCCCTCCTTTATAAAGGGATAGGACCCCTGAGCTGAGTCCATTCACAGTGGTCCATGAACATCAAAGGCCCTGGTCTCTCTGTATGTTCCAAGTCTTCCCATTCCGTCTTCCTTCCCACCCTGCTGGTCCTCATTCCTCTAACCTGTCCCCTCTCTTCCCAACAGATGTTCCAGTGGAGAAGCTGGCCACCATGCCAGCTCTGCAAGTCATCAACCTGCGCCTCAACCCCCTGAGTGCTGAGGTGCGTGTGATTGCCCCGCCGCTCATCAAGTTTGATATGCTCATGTCTCCAGAGGATACACGGGCCCCTCCGCCTTAGGACACACTCCTTGTGCTCACCCAGCAAGGGACAAAGGATAGTGGCCTGCCACCCTGAGAGGAGGAAGGCCCATGGGAAGCCAAGCTTGGGGAACGGGGTGGGTGAGCCAGGCAGCATACAGAGGGAGGGGCACAGCTAAGCCAGGGTGGGTAGCTTAGCTCTGTAGTGAGCCCTGGTGCTCCAGAGGGAGGAGGGAGGTGAGCTTAGAACCTAGTCCTCAGGGTCATCACAGCATCTGTGCTGACTCGGGTAGGTCTCTTGCTCTCTCTGAGCTTGGTTACTTGGGAGGAGGAAAAATTGCGGCAAGCCTTTCCTGCCTGGGACCCCTCAGAGGTTCTGTCTCCACGTCGTCGGTCGCCCTCTAAGCTCCTGGATGAGCTTCCCCGGGCATTTGATGGACCTTATGATTTGAAGCCTTGTTTCTAGTGTGAGAGCCAATCACCATTCTGAGAGGAGACCACCTCTGCCTATTTATCGCCTTCTGAACACAGTGACGCCCATCACGGTGCCATGTCCTGGCCATCAGGGTCCTTGGACTGATTAGAGCCTGAGCCCAAACATTGGTTGGGCCTTGTGGCAGGAGCATTTATGAAGAACCCCTTAGACATCTGGCCAGAGTGCAGAGGGACAACTCATTCTTCCTTGTCCCAAGACATTGCGTGAAAGACTTTGTACACACTCCATTCTATACCTCCCTGAGAATGGCCTGGCCTGGTCAGACATTGCCCACAGGGCCATAGGAGAGGTGGCCCAGAGAAGACAAAACCATCTGCATGTGATGACTGGGATCCAAGGTCCTTAGGTGACCTCCTTCACCCTGACCTTCCTCTTGTGACCTCCCTCTGATGACAACCTGGTTGCCTTACCCTGGTTTAGTACCATGAACCTCAATGCTATCATCATAATGACCTGCCATCTTGATGACCTTTGCCTGTGGTCTTAAGGGCCACCAGTTGTCCCAGTGTGCCCAGAACTGTGGCTGTGGCATTTCCCAGGAGGCAGCTGGGCCCTTGCCCCCTGCTAAGGCCTGTGCTTGGGGATATCCCTGACCCCCTCAATCTCCATGTGTCTACCTCCTCACCTGAGCAGCAGGCCTATCAGCTGCCCCCCCCCCCCCGCTTGTCTGGTCTACACCTTTGTGGAGGTCTGTGGAGGCCCCAGGACACAGGCAGGGCTAGGCCACTGTTTCTCCAACATTTTGCTGTTTAGAACTCAAACTGTTGTTCAGAGCAGAAACCCACCACGGAGTTTGTCCGGGTCCCCGTCTCTTCACAGTGTTCCTGGCTCTCAGTAGGGTTGCCATGGGAGCACGGCTGGTATCATGGCTGTGAATCCTAAAAGAAGCCTTGCCCGTTCCACTCTCATCCCTAGGCCAGCCGGCCAGATGAGGAGGTAGACACAGGACCCAAGTAAGGGCTGGATGCAGCCAGGACTGGACTGGCTCCTCCCTCCCACCCTGTGTCTCTGAGTTGGGGCTTTCACCTTGTAGAGGAAGAGGAATGCAAGAGCCTGGCAACTCTTTAAGTGTTGATAGGCTCACACCAGCTTGCTAGAAATGCAGCCTCCAGGGGTGTATACCTGTGATCCGGCACATGGTGGGGGCTGAGACTGTAGGATTGTGGAGGTGAGGCCAGCCTATGCTGCATAATGAGAGCCTATCTCAGCACAACAAAAACAGACAAAGTAAAAGAAGAGTGTTAGACATGGTGATGCCCCCTTATAATCCTAGACCTCCAAAAGTAGAAGCAGGAAGGTTGAGAATTATAGGCCAACCTTGGCCTAGAGTAAAGAATCCCCGGGGCTGGAGAGATGGCTCGGTGGTTAAGAGCACTGGCTGCTCTTCCAGAGGTCCTGAGTTCAAATCCCAGCAACCACATGGTGGCTCACAACCATCTGTAATGGGATCCGATGCCCTCTTCTGGTGTGTCTGAAGACAGCGACAGTGTATCTACATACATGAAATTTAAAAAAAAAAAAAAAAAAGAGTCCCTGAGCTATGTGAGACCCCATTTCAGTAAAGGGGAAGCTAAAATGCAGAGTCTTGGACCTCACACTGGCCTCCTAAGTTAGAGTTAGTTCGTGTCCCAGCAAGAACAGTAGCTGATTTCTTCCAGAAACGTCACAGTTTGAGCATTGGCAGAGGGCCTAGGCAGCAACCTGGGCATGTACAGAGTGAAGGCTGGCCCTCCTCCTCTGCTTCCATGCATCTGAGTCTATGTCCAGCCTCCCCCAGCTCCGCACTGGGAGACCCCTGCATCTCAGATCCTTTCCCCATCTTTGTGTCTCTACAATGTTGGAGACAGTGATCACTAGGTGATGGTTAGGCATGCCCTGTCTTCCCACCCTACCTCTGGTTATCCCTGCATGCCAAGTGGGGTTGCTCCCGGTAGTTGTTCTCTACGCTGCCTAGACATTATGATCTGGCCTGTCTGGGCAAGTTTGGGCAGTCAGAACCCTCCAGAACCAGGCTTACAGTGTGAAGAAGTCCCATATTTCATTCTGCAATAAAAGATGCTGTGCTAATCTCATCTGCTGTGCCTAGTGTATGGTTTTTCTTTCTTTTTTTTTCTTTTTCTTTTTTCTTTTTCTTTTTTCTTTTTTTCCTTTCTGAGTGTATATGTGTGGTATTTGATTTATTCTCCCAATACAAACTCCCAGGAATTATGGCTGGGTGTCACCTGCCAACCTTTAAGGGGAACTTCCTCTCTTGCCGGAAGCTTGAGCTACAGAGAGCTTGGTTCTCTGAACAACAGGACAGTGGCTATATGGTCATTAGATCAGCTGGCCTGCCTGCCTGCCTATGTCCTTAGGAGTAAGGTGTGGCCTGGGAGCGTTCCCTCAGAGAAGGAGTTGGTGAGGAAGTTCATCAGACCCACAGTGTGAGATACCACCCGAGTTCCCAGCCATTTGTATACAAGTATATAGGCTAGAGAATGTTAACAGAGAGGCTCCATCTCTGTGGTTACAAGGAAGCCATTATCCATGCTGGGTGAGGTCATCCACACTCCTGTAAGGGACTCCTCACCCACACTCTGTAAAGAAACCAAATACGCAGTGATTCCCCAGATTTAACCTTAGTGGAACCGGACTTTGGTTTGACACTGGTGGAGAGGTAGACATTGTTTACGTCTGCCCCAGGGGAGGAATTCTCAAAACCACAAGGTAAAGAAAGCTGCTTTGGGGCAGGCACACAGAATGGACAGCCTACAGTAGCTCCCTGCTGGAGCAGTAGGGTAGACGTGGGCCCGGAGGGGACTGTATTGTGGGAAGTCAGAAGGGAGCCCCTGAGCCCTTGAAACTGGAGTTACGGATGGTTGGGATCCATCAGGTGGGTACTTGGAACTACACTGTGGTCCTCTTCAAGAACAACCAGTGTTCTTAACCACTGAGCCCTCTCTCTAGCCCTGCCCCCAAGGGACCTGTGTGTCCTTGTCTGCTACAGCAGGATCCCTCTACCAGCAGACAGGGATGAAGGCGTGAGCCCATGACCAGGAAGCATTGTAACCAGGCCTTTAGGACAGGCTCTTTTGCTTCTGCCGGTCTGGGGTCTTTGGTATGAGCCTGGGCCTCTCAAGAGGCCCACTTGCATAGAAGTGACCAATGGCTTTCTTCAGATGGCCTGATCCTGGGGAAAGGCCCCTCTGAGCTTTTGCTTCCCCAGCTAATCATGAGAGCAGTTTCTGAAACACAGGTGGGTACATCAGTGTTATGCACCTGCCATGCCCTGAGATGGCCTCCCACAGCCACTTACTGCCCACCATCATGAACAAAAGCCCTCAGTGTCAAGACAAGAACATAGCCTATTGTTGCCACAAAGAGCTGCAGGACATCTATCCACAGGACATCTGGAAGCCGATAGGGAACCTTTCTTCATAATTCAGAAGCCTGCAAGGCTGTGAACTCCACACCTGGGAGGCGCAAGGGGATTATTGTGATGTGGATGCCAGCCTGGGCTACAGTGTCAGAACCGTGTCTCAAAGAACAAAAAGCCGATCAATCTATGAACACCTGCGCCAGGCTTCTGAGGTTGGTTGATGAGGCCCTGTGATTCTGTGGAGGTGGCCTTGACAGACCCAGCTGGAGCCCATGGTATTCCACATGAGCAAAGCCAGATTCCTACAAGCAAAGGCTCCTGTGCACCCTATTTTCTGTCAATGGGGACCACATTAGACAGAGGATCTTCCAGGGCGAGCTCTGAGGGCCTGTCTCACCACACAGTTCACAAAGCAGGTTGCTGTAGCTGACACCTTCCACTCAGAAAACTTTGAGATCAGGAGTTATGCCCCTGGGTGGTGTCAGAGGCCAGCCTGGTCTGCAGAGCAAAGTCTAGGGCAGTGAGGGATACACAGCAAAACCCTGCATCAAAAAAAAAAAAAAAAAAAAACAAGAGCCGGGCGTGGTGGCGCACGCCTTTGATCCCAGCACTCGGGAGGCAGAGGTAGGTAGATTTCTGAGTTCGAGGACAGCCAGGGCTACACAGAGAAACCCTGTCTTGAAAAACCAAAAAAACAAACAACAAAAAAAACCTGGGCATGGTGGCGCACGCCTTTAATCCCAGCACTCAGGAGGCAGATTTCTGAGTTCGAGGTCAGCCTGATCTACAAAGCGAGTTCCAGGACAGCCAGAGAGAGCTATACAGAGAAACCCTGTCTTGAAAAAAAAATTATATGTGAGCTATGTTAAGAAGACAAATCCCAAGGCCACCTGAGCTACCAGATAGGCAGACTCAGGAAGCTGGCTGTGCACCTTAAAGAGTTTCTGCTAACCATCCACACAGCACCCAGAAGGTCCTTCTAGATCCCAGGTCACTCCTTCTCCAAATCCTGAATGGCTCTCCATTTCCTTCTGGGTAAATTAAGAGCTCACAGGGGGTATTTTGGACCATGCATCGTCTACTGCCTGTTACTTCTCTAATGAGCCACTAGGGGATTGCTGTCACTTCCCTAGGAGAGAGACACAAACACACCCCTCCATTTCTTTTCTTTATCCATAGATCTTACCACCTTCTATATACCCAATGAGCATTTATCTATGCCCATTACTTACACTCAGTAGGACTCTTGAGCAATGCCTGGCACATAGTAGGTCTACAGTGTCTCTCCACTGAGGGCTGAACCATTCCATACGAAATCTCCATGTTTCCCACTGGGCATGTTGGCATCAATATTAGCCACTCCTCCTCACATGGGTCTTCCCAGACCCTCAGGAGCCAAGAGATTGTGGCTGGATTTTGTCCTAAGTGGAGTGGCCAAGAGTCCAAGTGCACAGCCCAAGAGAGGATGTGCAGCCCTGCCATACTCCCAACACACAGCACTGTGCTCTCCCCGCCCATCTGTGCTCTCTACCTGAGATCTCACGCTAAAGAGAAACCAGTTTCGGGCTGGTGAGATGGCTCAGCGGATAAGAGCACCCGACTGCTCTTCCCAAGGTGACGAGTTCAAATCCCAGCAACCACATGGTGCCTCACAACTAATCATAAGGAGATCTGACGCCCTCCTCTGGTGTGTCTGAAGTCAGCTATAGTGTACTTATGAATAATAAGAATAAATGAATCCTTGGACTGGAGAGAACAGGGACTGAGCAAGTGGGACCGACCGGAGCGAGCATGAGCGGGGCAGACCAAAGCGAGCAGGGTTGACTGGAACGAGGAAAAAAAAAGAGAGAGATACCGGTTTCCCACCAAGCCACCAACTAGATCCTTGCTAAAACTGTGGTCTTCAGCCAACAGCATCAGTAGAGGTGTGTGTGTGGTGTGTGCGTGAAAAATGTGGTACAGTATGTGTTTAACATGCTCAAATGCCTTGGATTCAAATCCCAACATATATACACACACACAAAAAAAACCAGAATACTTTCCTTTTCAGAATCTGCCTTCTACCAAGGTCCACATGTGGCCTGTGGACATTAGTGGTCCATGAGGCAGCAGCAGCCAGCTTGAAGATCTCCTCTCCCTCCTCTTTTCTCCTTTTTCCCCTACTTTCCTCCCCCTTCCTCTTCATCCTCTTCTTCCTAATCTCTTTTCCTTCTTCCTCTTCTTATTGGTGATGGTTAACTTCCATTGCCAACTTCACTGAATTTGGAATTACTAGAGGACACACCCTGAGGCGTGTCTATAAGGACGCTGGGCATGTCTGTAAGGACACTGGGCATGTCTATAAGGATGCTGGGCGCCGGGCAGTGGTGGCGCACGCCTTAATCCCAGCACTCGGGAGGCAGAGGCAGGCGGATTTCTGAGTTCGAGGCCAGCCTGGTCTACAGAGTAAGTTCCAGGACAGCCAGGACTACACAGAGAAACTCTGTCTCAAAAAAAAAAAAAAAAAAAAAAAAAAAGGATGCTGGGCATGTCTGTAAGGACACTGGGCATGTCTATAAGGATGCGGGCATGTCTATAAGGATGCTGGGCATGTCTGTAAGGATGCTGGAGCATGCCTATAGGATGCTTCCGGAGAGACTTACTTTAGGATGCAGGATTAACTCTAAAATGATGTGGCTGGATTAAAAAGGGAAGAAGAGAAAAAGAGCTGAGCAGCCACAGTTTCTGTTCTCCCTGACCACAGATGTGTGATATTCTTGCAGCCTTCCCCCATGTGATGGCCTGGACCAAAAAGGGAGCCAAGAGAAACCCTTCCTTACATTGCTTTTGTTAATTACTTAGTCACAGAATTGAGAAAGGTAATTAGAACAAAGCTGGCCTCCTTCCTTCTCCCCTCCTCCCTTTCTTCCATCCTCCTCTACCTCTTCCTCTTCTTCCTTCTTGTGTTGTTGGTGGTTGGTTGGGTTTTTTTGGTTTTTTATTTTTTGGGTTTTTTTTGTTTTTTGGTTTTTTTGATACAGGGTCTCCCTTTGTAGCCCAGGCTAACCTGAAACTCACTTCTAGTCTAGGCTGGCCCCAAACTCCTCCTAAGGTAATCTTTCTGCTTTAGCCTCCTATGTGCTAGGTTTATGGGCACCAGCCATTATGACAGGCTGCAGTTCTCTTACCTTATATAAATCAAAAAGTTTACATTCACTTCTTAAGATTTGTACCCATCAGAGTAATCAATCCAGCACCCACGTGACAACCCAGAACCATCTGTATAACTCATCCCAGGAGATCCTACCTCCTCTTCAAGATCTGCAGGCACCAACTGTGTAATACACAGACATTCGTGAATATAAAACACCCATTCACTTAAAATAAATGATTTTTTTTTAAGTTGAAGGTCAAGGAGTTTGAGGTCAGTCTGGACTACACGACACCTTGTCTCAGAAATAAAATTAAATTTAAGATACTGTATATCTGTGGCTACTCAAGTCCCCAGTTACTGTCCAAGTTTTCGTTGCCCCTACAACAGGGAAGGTAGTTAACAATCTGTGTTGTATTGTAGAGAAGACACAAGTGGGCACTGCAGTACATGCCTGTGATCTCAACACACAGGAGGAGGCAGGAGAATGACAACTTTTAGGCCAGTTTGGGCTATAGAAGTGAAGAGACAGGCTTAAAGACAGTGGAACATCCTGGGCGTGGTGGCACATGCCTTTAATCCCAGCACTTTGGAGGCAGAGGCAGGTGGATTTCTGAGTTCGAGGCCAGCCTAGTCTACAATGTGAGTTCCAGGACAGCCAGGGCTATACAGAGAAACCTGTCTCACCCCCCCACTCCAAAAAAAAGTTACATGTAATGGTGACACTCCAAATTGGAAGAAGAACTAGTTCTCAAGTCCAGGTCTTTGAACTAGTACCGTGGTTCTCAACCTGTGGTCCACAACCCCTTTAATCAACCTCTGTCTCCAAAAAGACTTTAATTACAATTCATAACTGTAGCAAAATTACAGCTATGAGGTAGCAACAAAAATAATTTTATGGTTGGGGGTCACTACAATATTCAGAACTGTATTAGAGGGTACAAGTCAGTGGATTACAGAAGACCTCAGCCACCTAAACTCTAGGAAGCCTGTGGGCTGCCCCTTCCCTCCCGTCCCAGACTGATATCCTGGTCCTCTAAAGCCTGTGATGTCCTAGAGATGTCCCTGAGCACTTCTTGGCTCAACACCCTCCACAAAAGCCCCCATTGTCACAATCTAGGGTGTGAACCCCAGCCTGAGAACAGGATTCCTCAAGGTGTCCCCAGCCTCTCAGAAGACTCCATATACCTAGGTTCAATAATGGGGGCCGTGAGACACCCTCACTTACCCAAACCTCTCATGCTTTAGAGATGTGGACGCTGAGTTCCCAAGAGAAGATGTACAGGGAGTGAGTCAGAGCTGTGAAGAGGAGAATACCCAGGTTTCTAGCTCCTTGTTTGGATTCTGTAGTCTGTTGTGGACTTCTCCGTGCTTCTCCGTCTCTCTGGTGGCTCTCTGGTGGCTTCCATCCAGCTCTGCAGCCGGATGGAGCCAGCCATCTGAGTCCTCTATTGTCGTTTATAAATGCAGAGAACAGCGCTGACCTGCTTCCTTGGGGAAGGTTTGCTAATAAGCCTTTTAAGGCTTTTACAGTGAAATGCTCCTCAGAGGCTATTTCCAGGCTTTGAGAAGACGTCCCACTCCTGCCTGAGCCTCAGCCTCTCTGCGGCTACCCTAGCCTAGCTCAGCAAGGGAAGACTCTCTCCTCCATTAAACACACACTGCAGGAGTCCACAGTGTGGGGTCTGAGTCCCAGGGCCACATCCTCACCATCCAGAGAGATCCCTTTCTCCTTTCCTAAGAATTCTGAGCCTTTTCAAAGAGGGCAGTGGCTTCCTTTGCCCAAAGGCCCCTGTGCAAGAAAGATGGAGTCTGCCACCAGAGGTGCCTGGAATCCCCTCCACAGAAGAGCAGCCCCAGAGAATACTGTTTGGCCTGATGCCAGCCCTCCTTCTGCACACTTACACCTCTGCTGGCCGTCTCAGAACACACTTCCAACCCAGCTTGGAGAGAGGAAGTACACAGGCCAAGCCAGTGCAGACCTTGTAAGTCCTTCAACACCAGTAAGGGTCTTCAACAGGATGGATGTTGGGAGAGCACACACTGTAGTGAATGACAGCGGGTATCTGCCCCTAGAGGATGTTACATACTGAATGAATGACTGTGTGTCTCTCCATCCTAAGCAAAATTAATAAAATTGGAGATTGGGCCTATGTTGTTTGATTAAGGAGAGGGTCCCGATTCCCTAGGGAAAAAAATCAATTTAAATCAATATAGGATATATATGTGTGTGTGTGTGTGTGTGTGTGTGTGTGTGTGTGTGTGTATGTATATATGTATATATATGATGTGTGTATATGTGTGTATATATATATATGTATATATATATATATATATATATATATATATATATATATATAGTGTGTGTGTGTGTGTGTGTGTGTGTGTAGTGTATGTGTATATATATATATATATTTGGTTTTTCAAGACAGAGTATCTCTTTGTAGCCCTGGCTATCCTGGAACTCACTCTGTAAACCAGGCTGGCCTCAAATTCACTCATATATATCTACCTGCCTCTGCCTCCCGAGTTCTGGGTGCTACGCACTAGCTAAAAGACACATCTTTAATTCCAGTCCTCAGGAGGCTGAGGCAGGAGGATCTTATATTTGAGGCTAGCCTGGGCTACACAGTGGGATTTCTGTCTCAGAAACAAAGAAGAAAAAAATTAAAAAGAGTTGGCCATGTGCTCAGTTGGTGGAATGCTTGCCTAACAGGAAGTCCTGGGTTCTATCCCCAGCAGGATATAAACCAGGTGTGGTAGCCACAAGCCTGTAATCCCAGCACTAGGGAGAGTAAGAAGAATTGGAAACTCAAGCCTACATATTGAGGTCCAGGCCCACTGAGCTATGTGAGACCTCGTCTCAAAATAAACAAACAAACAAGTAAATAAATAAATAAAATTAAAAACAAAGACAACGGGACTAGAGAGATGGCTCAGTGGTTAAGAGCACTGGCTGCTCTTCCAGAGGTCCTGGGTTCAGTTCCCAGCACCCACATGGCAGCCCACAATTGTCTATAACTCCAGTTCTAGGGGATATGACACCCTCACACAGACATGCAAGCAGGCAAAACACCAATGCACATAAAATTAAAAAATAAATAAAAACCCACCAGAAAGCCTCCTTTAAAACACACACACACACACCAGGAAGGGAAGTGGAGAGGCAGGCAAATGTGCAAGGGCACAGGGGGAAGGAAGCCCAAAAGCCCTAGGAGATGTTTTTGTTTGTTTTTCAAGAGTTCCTGGCTGTCCTGGAACTCGCTTTACAAAGCAGGCTGGCTTCGAACTCACAGAGATCCACTACCTGCCTCTGTCTCCCATGAATAACAACACCACTACCCGGCTGAAACCTTTATCTTGGATTTAGCAGCTCCCAGAACACTATAAAATATGTCTCCACTGTGAGGTTGTGCAGCCTGTGAAATTTTCTTACAGCAGTCTGTGGAGAGAATGAAAGGAGGAGAGGATCACAGAGCTGTGAAGAAGATGGGCAGAGAGAGGGACAGGACTGCAGCGTCACTGTCATTCTGCTGTGTGCAAGACTTGCCAGGGAGCTCAATGCACCTCCAATCTCCCTACCGCCTGAGACTTTCCAATTTACTAAGACTAGGTGTGATCTGAGGGAGGGAGGAAGGAGGTGGCTGTTAAAACCTTCTGGATGATTCCAAAGTTCGGGGAAAGTTTATGAACCACCAGCCGAAGATGTGCAGACTTGAGAGCATAAAGCCATGGATGGGGTGAGGGGTGGCAGGAAGATGAGGCAGGGGCTCAGCATAGGGGCAGGTGGAAAATGGCCAGGAGCTCATGAGAGGCCCGTTCAGTGGTGGGAGGGAAGCAGGATTGGACGTGAAGTGGGTGGGATAGAGCCATAAAGGGGTGGTCAGGTTTACATCAGCTAGTACCTGGAAGCCTCAAGGAGATGTGGGGTAGGAGGGGAGCCAGTTTCACAGTGACATTCACCCTTTCAAAGAATCAAGGTTCATCTGGTGAGTGAAAGGCAGCTTTTGTTTTATTGTTGTTGTTATTTTTTTAAGAGACTGGGGTTTTACCTCGTAGCCCCTGCTGGCCTGGCACTTGCTATGTAGACCAAGGTGGCCTCCAAGTCAGAGATCCATCTGCCTCTGCCTCCCAAACACTGGAATTCTTGTTTTTTGTTTTTTCGAGGCAGGGTTTCTCTGTGTAATCTTGGTTGTCCCGGAACTCACTCTGTAGACCGGCTGTCCTCGAACTCAGAAATCCGCCTGCCTCTGCCTCCAGTATGCTTGGACTTAAGGTATGTACCACCATGCCCAGTCTATTGCTGGTACTTAAAGACACACCCCCTCACATACACCCCACCCCCACCCCGTGCGATTCTCACTTGGGGGATGAGTTCTACTTCAAGAGTTCTGGGTTCTAGATATTTCAGAAGTTACAAAAGAGAACAAAACCTAGACGCTTGAAAAAAAAGGAAGGAGTGGTCCAGTCACTTTCTTTCACTGCCCTCCCCCCGCCCCCAAAAAAACCCAGGGATCTTCATTCGAATGGCAGGTGTGCACGCAGTGTTGTCTTCTGGCTATGTGACAGGGTCTGAGGATGGCCAAGGCAGTGTTCTCTTGTCCAGCAAGGGGGCATTAATTGAGTATCTACTATATGCTGGGCAGAAATGTACACACTTGCTTCCCTTAGAACCGCATTACAGATGCAGGAACTCTGGCTCAGTGCAGACGTGACACTTGTCCAAGCCTGGTCTATTTGATTCAGAAGCCAGGGTCATCATCTATCAAACATCTTGTCCGCGTTCACTGGGGAGAGCTCACCGGCTTCTCTGTAGGGGTCCCGCCTATGTAGCTACAGCGACTTCTTGGTCTCTTCAGAGAGACAAGTCCTGGCTATCATTGTGTGGGCGAGTGAGGGGCAGGCTGGGCTCGTGCCATGTAAAGAGTGGGGACAGAGGCTGGTGTGTGTCCACCAGGGCTGCGTCGGGCACCGCCTGCACTTTGGAGGGTGCGGGGTCCTGGGAGAGTTTGCGGGGGAGGTGCACGGGGCGCCCTCTGCTCGGCCGCACAGGTGTGCCGGGTGCCATGGTGACGGCGCGGCGCCAGCCCCCTCCTTCCCTCCGGTCCAGGAGGCACGGGGCGGGCGGCAGAGTCCGGCAGACTGTGGCGTTGGGAGGGCGCTGCACCCCGCTCCCCAGGGAGTGAGCGCTCCCTGCCCGCCTGGGAGCAACCGGTGAAGCCGGGGACGAGGGTAGCCCACTCAGACTCCAAACCCTTCTTGGACCCCAACCCACCCGCTGGAAGGTGCCTGCCTTCTTTGGAGAGTGTCCCGGAGCAGACAGTATGGAGGGTAAGTGACACTAGGGTAGGGGGTCAGGGTTGGGTGGGCTATAAACCCAAGAGTGGGGTGGGGGGGTGAGGGGAGGGGGCGGGGGCTGGAACAGGCAGGGAGAAGAGACACTGACCACCTTGGCTGCCAGAGACAGACACTGATACTTGTGTGTGTGTGTGTGTGTGTGTGTGTGTGTGTGTGTGTGTGTGTGTGTGACAGACAGACAGACAGACAGACACACACACACACACACACACACACACACACACACACACACACGATGCAAAGACCCTGAGTGAGGGTCAGAGATAAATCTGAGGGTGCTTCTGTATTCATGGGGTTGGCAGGTGGGAAAGATGTGTGTGTGCCAGAGAGACAGAAACAGGGAAACAGACACTGAGAGACACACGCCTAAGGAGATCCAGAGAGATAATGACAGAGTGATGTGGGGGTGATTCTGTGTCCAAGATGTGTGTGCGTGCGTGTGAAGAGTTGTGGGGCCACCTTTGCGCCTGTGGTACATGTATGTGCATGCATGTACACACCATCTCCGATCTGTAAACAGAGGTGAGGATCGTTTAGATACCAGCTTTAGAGAAGTGTTGCCAACTTATAGCTGGCTTTGCTGGGCTGGGGAGAGGGATGGAATCTAAGAGGAGGTGGCCTCCATGATTCATCTAGGAAAGGACCTCAACTCAGAGCCTGTGAGGAAGGAGAAGCGAAGGCTTAGCCTGCTGGCTTCAGTTGTGTCAGGTGAGGGTCCAGACCCCTCTCTCTGCCCACATAAACAAAGGGAGTTACATTTAATAAACTAGATCCGAGGCTGGCCCACTGACTTGCTTGGTACCTCTGAGATGGTGCCTATGCCTCTCTGATGGCTATTCAGCCGGTGAATAGAAGGACTTACATTAGGGCATCGCAGGGGGATTGCGAAGATAAAACAGGACTAGATGTATTGAATATATTCATACCAATAAGTGGGAGCTGTTGAAAGCCCTGGGATTCCAGTGAGGAATTGCAAAGGGTCACCATCGGAAATTAAAAAGGGGGGGAGGCTTATAGGAAACCTTGTGAGGTGCACTGGCAGCTTTCCAATGAACTAGGATTTGAAAAACACGCACATACAAAGAGATTTGGGGAGAATGCGCAGCCCAGAATGGTAGGGTCTATAAGAATGAAGGTTAGCAACGTGCCTAAGCCCCAGTGAGCAGAGACAGAGCAGAGAGCGCTGTGAAGGGTTCTACTCAGGGTTTGGTGCTCTGGCATAGGGGACAGACAATTTAACTTCACACTGTGCTGAACAGAAGACCAAAACCCCAGAGGGGTGTAGTGGACAGAAAGCGTTGAGCCACCTGCAGTGAGCTCACCCTTCAAAGCCAGGACATATGGCATCCCAGGGACCTGCAGGCAGGTGTAGATACCATCTTTGCTGTAGAGGAAATTATAGCAAATGAAAGAAAAAAGAAGGGGGGGGGGAAGCCCTGAAGATAGGCACATTTTCTGATTTTCGAAAAGGGTGGAAGGATAATTTCTGAAGCCCACTAAACTACTCAAATGGAAGGCTGGCCTCTCAGTATGCCAGAGAAAATTACTGAATGTGGAGTGAGCATTGGAGAGAATGCAAAGCTTGGCGCTTGGCAGAGGAGCCATTCCATCCTTCTACAGAGAGCTGAGCTGTAGTGTGTTCACCCAGACACTGTAAACTAAATGAATCAAGTCAAAGGTAAGGCGCACCTGCAGTGACGGACATTAAAGACTGTGTCGGAGTGGGGTCTGGAGCTAAATGGTACAAAAGCAAGGCTGAGTTCAGTCCCCAGCACGGGGACACGGGGAGATAGACTCTATTTCAGATTGCATTTATGGACATGGAAATGTGTTCATTGTCCACGGTAGATGGATTATGTTTTGTGAGTTTATACCATGAACATATTAAATGACTATTAAAAAACAGATTTAGATTACATGCAGAATAATCCCCTCATGCAATGTTACATGGTTTTACTAATGGGATATCTATCTATCATCTATCTATGAATGAACCATGTATACCAGGAGAGTTGATAGCACGTATCTCCTTTGGCTTCTCTGGCTTCCGAGGTATCCCCTAAGACAAGAGTTGCCTCAGAGAAGCAGAAGTGAGATGTGGAGAGATAGCAAAAAGGCCAAAAGGCAGGCCGGGCGTGGTGGCACATGCCTTTAATCCCAGCACTCGGGAGGCAGAGGCAGGCGGATTTCTAAGTTCGAGGCCAGCCTGGTCTACAAAGTGAGTTCCAGGATAGCCAGGACTAAGCAGAGAAACCCTGTCTCAAAAAACCAAAAAAAAAAAAAAAAAAAAAAAGGCCAAAAGGCAAAAGGAGTCTGGGGGTGTAGGCCAGTTGGTAGAGTGCTTGCCTAATGTGCAGGATGACCTGGGTTCTATTCTATACCCAGCAATTCATAAACTGGGCTTGCTAGTGAATACTTATAATCCCAGCACTTGAAGGGCAGAGGCTACATAGCAAGTTCAAGGCCAGCCTGGGCTAAAGGAAAAGGGGCTCTAACTGCTGCTCATTCCTCTCTACTGGTTGAAGGCTACTCCACTTCTTAAGTTCTGGGTTGTTCCTGCTATGGCTTCGGAAAGCAAAGCAGAAAGACTCTGGGTGCAGGCAGGATGGGACGTTGACTCTACAGGAGCCTGCTGCCCCAGCTGGTGTCTCTGGGCTAAGTCAAGGGGATGTAGTGCACAGCAATCAAATGTGTTATCCCTGTGAGCGTATCCCAGGGCATCCCCATTTGGAGGAGGCTTTCCCTCTGTCTTTTGTGGCACTGGGAGCTGTGCCCATCTTTTCAGAAATTAAAAACAGAGCGACAGGCACAAAAACACATTTGGAGCTGGCGTTGGAACTGGGCAGGCAGACGCTTGCTTGGCATGCCTCAGGCTCCGGGTTTGAGCTCCAGCTCAGCAAAACAAATACAAATTTTCAGGAAAAAAAAAAAAAAAGGAAATCTAGTGTTCATTAGGAGCCTATGTAAAAGCAAAGCACAGCAAATTTCCTGTCTCAGGCTGTGTTCCTGGGAGATAAACAGATGAATTCTAGTCCTTTTGTGTGAACTCTCAAGGGACGCAACCCACAGGATTGATGAGGGGTCTTGAGGGCTGACGCAAAGGGTGTCATTAAAGCTCGACAGCAATCTCTGGGTGCCTGAGAAGGGGAAGGAAAAGCATATTTATCACGTATGTAGCTCTAAGCCCACACAGCCACAAGGCGACAGACTTAAAGCTGGGGCCTGGAGAAACGGCCCAGAGGTTATCAGCCAAGCCTGAGCTCCTGAGTTCAGTCCCTCATCACCCACATAAAAACCAGGCTGGAGGCGGGCATCTGTAATCTCAGTGCCTGGAAGAGGGAGGGGAGGGAGGCTGGGCTAAGTAGATCCCAAGGGCATGGGGATGGGGGGTTGCTGGTCCGATCTATGGCATACTGGTGAGAGACCTGTCTGAAAAAATGAGGTGGAAGCCGGGCTGTGGTGCACGGTCACAGCACTCAGGAAACAGAAGCAGGCGGATCTCCATGAGTACCTGTCTAGCCTGATCTACATACTCTTGCCCTAACGGAAACCTAAACATAATTCTAACTGTAACCATAACCCTGACCCTGACCATAACCATAAGCCTAGAAACAACCTTACGTTTCCTGCAGGTTTAGGACAGAAGGTTTACACATGTGCTAATGTAGTACTTTTAGGAGATAGGAACTTGTAGTGCTTCGTTAAAACACAGGAGCCAAAGTGCAGGAAAATAACAAAGAACGGTGTTCTGTTAGCAAGACAGCGCCACATCCATTAAAGAGATTACTAAATTCACAATATGTTTTTGGGGAACAAAAACCTTGAGTTTCCTCTTAAATATATATGTGAGCAAGCAGAGGGTTTTTTTTTTGTTGTTTGTTTTTTGTTTTTTTAAAGCCAAGGCTACATAATGAAATTCTGTCTCAAAAATAAAAGGAAATTGGTAGATAAAGATACCCAAAGCTGAGCTCTAGCCTCCATAGACACATTCACACCACACATACAAAACAGACAAGCCTGATTCCTGCCTGGCTGGAGGGTAAAGAGATCTATTTTTTTTTTAAATGTATTTGTGTGTATTGTGTGTGTGCATGCATGTGTGAGCAGTCACACTGTATGTGGAGGTCAGATGACAGCTTTGTGGAAGCAGTTTTCACTGTCCACTTGTGCTGCTGCGGGGGGGGGGGGGTAGGAGTGACTTCTCCTCCTCCTCCCCCTCCCCCCCCTCCTCCTCCCTCTCCTCCTCCTTCTTCACTAAGGCCTCTCTATGTGCCCCTGCCCCCCTTCAGCTGTCCTAGAACTTGCTATATAGACCAGGCTAGCCTTCGACTTACAGAGATCTGCCTGTCTCTGTTCCCAAGTGTTAGGATGAAAGAGTTCAGGAGCTCATCAACTCAGGTTGTCAGAGTTGTGCACAAAGGCCTTTACCTGCTGATCCAGCTTGCAAGCGCAGAGGTGGGATTCTTGAGTAGCTAGATCAGAACTAAGACCTGGAAGGGGACTCTGGGCCATAGAAGCTTCCTCTCAAGCCCTGAAGGTAGGCGCTACAATCTGCAGAGCCCCATGCGTCGGTCGGATGCCACTGCAGCATGCGTGATGAAGGCTAAGTTGGGAGAAAGACTGTATCCCAATCAGACTCCAGAGCAGTGGCTTTTCCCTGGAAGTTCCTGGCAGCCTTCACAGCTAGCCGGAGTTGAGGTATTGTCTTAGTCAGGGTTTCTATTCCTGCACAAACATCATGACCAAGAAGCACTTGGGGAGGAAAGGGTTTATTCAGCTTACACTTCCATACAGCTGTTCATCACCAAAGGAAGTCAGGACTGGCACTCAAGCAGGTCAGAGAGCAGGAGCTGATGCAGAAGCCATGCAGGGATATTCTTTACTGGCTTGCTTCCCCTGGCTTGCTCAGCCTGCTCTCTTATAGAACCCAAGACTGCCAGCCCAGAGATGGTCCCACCCACAAGGGGTCTTTCCCCCTTGATCACTAATTGAGAAAATGCCTTACAGTTGGATCTCATGGAGGCATTTCCTTAACTGAAGCTCCTTTCTCTGTGATAACTCCAGCTGTGTCAAGTTGACACAAAGCTAGCCAGTACAGGTACTGAGAGCAGGGATGGGAGGGTAGCTCTGTGGGTAGAGTGTGAGCATAGCGTTTGAAAAGCCCTGGGTTCAATCCCCTGAGCTTCATGAAACAAGTCCACACTCCCGTCAATGAAAGCAGGAAGATCAGAAGTTCAAGGTCATTCTTGGCTGTTTGAGACCAACCTGGGCAACATGAGACTCACTTAGAGGCAGAGACACAGACAGACAGACAGACACACAGAGAGAATATGAATATGAATGTATATATTTCTGCCAGGTGTGTTGACTCCAAAGCAAACAACTCAGAAAGAAAGGTCTGGGCTCTGAGAGCCTACCGGGTCCTGGCTGAGCAGCTGTTCAGTGCTGAGTGAGGGAACCGGAAACCGAGTGTGTGGTCAGTAGGACTGGGTGAGTTTCTACCAGTTCTTCTAAGATGCACACAGGAAAAGTTCAGTCTCTGCTCTCATTAGCAACTGAAATTGCATCAAGAGTGTGACACTCGCCCAGCAAAGGCTTGACTTCTTTTGAAATGCAAATAGCACAGAGACTCAGCCTAATGAATGTCCTGAGTCACTTCCTCTGCCAGGGTACAAGTTTATCAAAGTCTCTTTTATTAAGACAGGATTTTTTTTGGTTGTTTTGTTTTTTGTTTTGTTTTTTGTTTGTTTTTTGCCCCTGGCTGTCCTGGAAGTAATTTTGTAGACCAGGCTGGCCTCAAACTCAAGTAGAACCCTCTGCCTCTGTGAGACTAAAGGCATGCACCACCACGCCCTGCTGCCTTTTTTTTTTTTTTAACAGAATTCCAGGACAGGTAAGACTATATGGAGAAACCTTGTCTCAAAAAATTAATTAATTAATTAATTACGTATGTGGGGTGGGGATGTATCTACAGATGAGGGCAAACCTTCCCCCCAGGCCAAGAAAGGGTGTCAAATCCCCTGCAGCTGCAGCCCCCCAACCCTACAGCCCAAAGTGGGTGCTGGGAACTCACACTGCAGCCCACTGCTTAGCCATCCCTCCGGCTCCACTGAAATCTTTCCTCAACAAGCTGCTGTTGAGAAGCGAGAGAGAGAGAGAGAGAGAGAGAGAGAGAGAGAGAGAGAGAGAGAGAGAGAGAAGAAACCCACTTGGGACAGGGACACTGAAGCCCTGAGCGCTGACATGGGATTAGGAAGTGTTGCAGAAGAATGGCTCCTTAGCTGAGTCCAGAGTAGCTCTGGGTCTACCTCTGCGGGTTTTGTCTTCCTTCTTCAGGCCGGGTTTTCTTTTGTTTGCTTTGAAACAAGGTTTCATGTAGCCCAAGCTGGCCTAAAACTCACTCTGTAGCGGAAACTCACTTGAACTCCTGATCCTCCAGCCTTCACCTCCGCAGTGACATTACAGCGGAGCACCTTCACACCTGCCTTCAGGGGATATTTTAACCGATCTTTCTGGTATTCGTGTGATACCTTCTGGTATTCATGGTGTCAAATGTGCACAGGCATTGGAAGTCAAGGCCCTCTCCTGGTTAATCAAGGAGCCTTAATTGGATACTAAAGGGTTTTACAGGTGGCGTAATGGTTTCAAAGAAGACAAGGAACTGGGAGATGACTGCCAGTGCAGAGGCTCAAACATGTCCCCAAATTACTTGATGGACCGTGAATACTGAGGTCAAGTAGGGTATAGAGTCACTGTACCACCCTGTATTCTGAAAGCAAGTTTCCTTATCTTTCTTTGGCTTTCCAGTGAGGTGAAAGGAATTCTCCTTTCCTGGTCAGAGGTAGTTTGATACTATAAGATACAATAACTGGCGAGGTGGTGCACATCCGCAATTGCAGCACTTGGGATGCGGATGCAGGAAGATCAAGGGCAGCCTAGACAGTATGGGACCACACCCTTCCCCTGTTGGAAAGTGCCAATAACCCTGAAAACAAACAAACAAACAAACAAACAAACAAACAAAACAGAGCCTGTGCCGGGCAGCTAAAGCAGTGCATAGAGGAGAATCCATTGCTCTTAGAAGTAGGTACCAACCTTCGCTTGCCACCTCTGCTCTAGCCGTGCACCGGATGGTGGTAGCATTTGAAACTGGATAAGGCATGGCTGCCGCCTCTAAGATGTATTCAGTATAGAGGCAGGAAACAATCTTCTNAAACAAACAAAACAGAGCCTGTGCCGGGCAGCTAAAGCAGTGCATAGAGGAGAATCCATTGCTCTTAGAAGTAGGTACCAACCTTCGCTTGCCACCTCTGCTCTAGCCGTGCACCGGATGGTGGTAGCATTTGAAACTGGATAAGGCATGGCTGCCGCCTCTAAGATGTATTCAGTATAGAGGCAGGAAACAATCTTCTGTATGAAGTTACACTAGGAAGCAGAAGAGGGTGAGCAGTGTGGTACTGAGAGATGGAGCAGGCTGGCCTGGAAGCAGCAGTCGCCATAGAGGCTGAACAGGACACTAAAGAGCATGCTCAGCCTGACCTAGAGCAAGATGGAAGATGGCACTATCTGTCCCCTTTAGTCTGTCCGGACTTCACTTACCTTCAAACAAACAAACAAACAAATAAATAATAACCTGCATGTATGTACAGTGCATCATGTGTGTGTCGGGTGCCTTTGGAAGCCAGAAGCTTCCCTGGAACAGAGGCCCTGGAACTGGAGTTGCAGATAGTTGTGAATGAACATGTGGTTGCTGGGAACCAAACCCAGACCCTCATCAAGAGCCGCGAGTGTGCCTAACCACTGAGCCACCCACCTACCTCTTTAAAGTGTGGAGCCCCTTTCAATGGACCGAGGGAATATGCTTAATATGGGAGATAAGAGAAATTCAGTTTCCAGAAGTAAGAACTGGTAGTGTTTCCAGATGATGGTGGCACACGCCTTTAATTCCAGCACTCAGGATCAGAGGCAGGCAGATCTCTGTGAGTTCAAGGCCAGCCTGGTCTACAGAGCTAGTTCAAAGACAGCCAAGGCACCGGGCAGTGGTGGAACATGCCTTTAACGGTGTTACTAGTCAGAAAGCAGCAGGCAAGAGAGAGCTACTAGATGAGTTCTGCAAAGCTCATTTCAGATGGAGCAGGCTCCTTACTCAATTCAGCCACTAGATGGGGACTGGGCTCTGGGAGTTTGTGTGTCCAGGGAACCAAGGGAAGCCTTTTCTATTATAACTTCTCTAGAGGGGGAAGATGCCTTAGGATGATCTGTGGCTTTACTATGAGGACATGCACGATTTGAGGCCATTGGGACTGGAAGGCACTTAGGGAACCTGGCCAGGGGATGCAGAGATAGGACCAGTCATTTACAATGCCAGGTTACATCTACCGTAGCTAGGGACTGACTGGGCTTGGGACAGGTGTGGCTAAACCATCCCTACCTTGTTTCCCTGCACTAGGATGTGTGCTTGTTAATTCTCAGCAGGGTTTGGTCAGTTGAAGAGGGTGAGACCCGATCTCTCTAAGCACGGGTAATTGTAACCGGCCTGCAAGCATTTAGCAGGTTAAAAGGCTTGTTTGAGGTTAAAACGGAGATTCAGTGGTTAAGAGCACTGGCCAGTCCGGCTTAATATCTTGCTGGCTGGTCCTGCTTACTATCTTCTGTAACAACAGTTGGTGGCCTGGCGCCCTCTTCTGGCCTCTTTAGGCACCAGGCACTGAAATGGTGCACAGATACACAGGCAGGCAAAATGGTTACACACATAAAATTAGGGGGTGGGGGGATGGGGAGGCTCATGTGGTACTCCAGTTAGCTGCTCAGGTTTTTCTGCTCCAAGGTTTCTGGAAGGCTCACTTGCTCCCACTTACCAAGATGGACAGGAATTAGAAAGGCCAGAAGTAAGGAACCCAGATTCCAATTAAGAGAGCTGGCGCCGGGCGTGGTGGCGCACGCCTTTAATCCCAGCACTCGGGAGGCAGAGGCAGGCGGATTTCTGAGTTTGAGGCCAGCCTGGTCTACAGAGTGAGTTCCAGGACAGCCAGGTCTACACAGAGAAACCCTGTCTCGGGAAAAAAAAAAAGGAACAATTAATTCTAAGCAAAGCACCCATCACTGTGGCCCTCTGTGCTTCCTGGTAGGCAGCAAATGCCAGCAGGAAGCAAGCCACGATGTAGTATAACTTCCATTTCATTGTTCAAGAGGCGAGCAGATCTCTCTGTGAGCTTGAGGCCTGCCTGATCTACACAGGTAGTTCCAGGCCAGCCAGAGTTCCATAGGGAGACCCTGTCTTAAACGAAAACAAAACAAAAAGAAGCAAGCCTGGGGGTGTAATTCAATCAGTAGATAGCCTGCTTAACATATTTAAAGCCCTGGATCAGCCTCAGCCCCATAAACTGGGCAAGTTGAGGCAGCAAGATTAGAAGTTCAAGGTCATTCTTGACCACATCGGGAGTTCAAGGCTAGCGTGGCTACTTCAAACTTCACAAAAGCAACCCTGAGCTGGTGACTTAGTTAGGGTCTCTATTGCTGTGACAAAACACCAAAGCCAAAAGGCAGGTTGAAGATGAAAGGGTTTATTTGACTTATATTTCTGCATTGTAGTCTATCACTGAAAGGAGCCATGAGACAGGAGCTGATGCAGAGGCCATGGAAGTGTGCTGCTTACAGGCTTGCTTCCCGTGGCTTGCTCAGCCTACTTTTTTTTTCTTTTTTTAGAACTCAGGCCCAGGGATGGAACCACTCACAATGGGCTGGACCCTCTGCCACCAATCACTAATTAACAAATTGCCTTAAAACTGGATCTACCAGCACTTGGGAGGCAGAGGCAGGTGGATTTCTGAGTTCGAGGCCAGCCTGGTCTACAAAGTGAGTTCCAGGACAGCCAGGGCTATACAGAGAAACCCTGTCTCAGAAAAACCAAGAAAAAAAAAAAAACTGGATCTAATATCTGAAGGCATTTTCTCCAGATAACTTTAGCTTGGGTCAGGTTGACATAAATCTATCTAGTATAGCCTGTGAGATGACTCGGCTGGTCTTTGCTCCGAGGCCTAATGACCTGAGTTTGATTTCCCCAAACTGACCAGATGGAAGGAGAGAACTGACACCTGCAAGCTATGGAACTTCTGACTTCTGGAAGTGCACTCGGCACTGTAGTGCGTATGCACACCCAACACACACACACACATACACACATACACACACACACACACACACACACACACACACACACACACACACACACGCGCGCGCACTAAATGCAACCAGCATTATTTAGTCAGCTGTAAGTTATAGCCCCAAGCCTCCTTTTCAAACCAGGTTGCTGTCCCCCAGTCCTTTTTACAATGGATGAGTGACCATCAATGACTGCCAGCTTCCAGGCCAAGTTCTCAGTTGCTTAATCAGTATCCCTGCCTTCTTGGAATAGCGTTGTCCCCCTGGAAGAGCACATGACCTGTTGAGAGGCAGTGGGGTTTGGAGAGAAAGTCCACAAAACCTTACTATGCTCTTTCTGCCTGCCCCTCTCCTTGGGGTGCTGAAGTTGGACTCTGAAGATCCCACCCCCACAGAGGCTCAGGATGACCCTCCTGAGTCCCCTTATATTAGCCACGATTCTGAGGATACAAGCAACAGACAGACTAACGCTAGTACCAATTGGAAACTTATAAGAAGGGGGTTGGGCAGTCATTGGGTGGACGGCAAAGCTGGGTTACTAGGACTCCACAGTCAAATCCAAAGCAAGAGAACTCACACTGGCTGGCATTTGGCTAGGGATGGGTGCACACTTCTGATTGACAGTCGCTCCAATGCTGCATGCAGGGACAAGGGCTGGCTCCTCCTGGATACAGCATGGTTCCCCACCTGCTTGTGCTCACTGTGCCCCTGAAAGTGTGTGCTCTGTTGAGAGAGGAGCCAACACATTTAAGGGTCATAATTTCCTTCTGGACAGGAAGCATTTCATGTCAGATCAAGAGAAAGCCCTTAAAAGCCTCTGAAAAGAAAAAGCATCAAAATACATCAAAGGCGTTGGTGATCCCAGCGCGTTAAGCCTCACAAAAGCTTAGCACGCAAGGGGAAAGAGCACAAGTCAGTGGTTCTGAAATCACCAGGGACTCATCAGAGGAGCTTTAAAAGAGAGCGTTCGCAAATGCCACCTCCAGATCCTGACCCACAGCGGCTAGAAGGACTATCTCCTTAAAATCGGGGTGATCGCGGTGTGTGCCTGAAAGCCACCGGCAATGTCAGGGTTTTATTCCATGTTGCCATTTCCTTGAGATCAGAAAAGTGAAAATCAAAAGTTAGAATGAAAGAAACAACAAAGTCACCGGAGGAAATACCACCCCCGCCCCCCTATGGACGAAGACTGTCATTCAAATAAATCATGGCCAATTTGCATAAGCACATTTTATATGGAATAGAGATAAAGTGTGCGTGTTTACGCTGTTTTGTGACCATTACAACCGAGGTCAGTATTTTCCCCCGCGCCACTAGACCTCCTTTTAAACATCTTGATAAAACCCCCGAAGCAGAGTGGCTGGTCTGAGAACCAGGCACTCACTAAGGTGCTGGCCAGTTTTGCCTGTCTAAAGACTCCCTGGCTGGTGCACCGCCCCTGCTGTGCGCAGCCGCACTCCAGACTCCCGGAGCACCGCAATCTGCCAATCTGACGAAAAGGTTACACTGACTTCTTTTTTTAAAGGGCATCTCTCACATTGCCAATGAGTTTGAACTTTTTGTTTCGTGTGGCTATTAGCCATCTGTCGTCCCGTATGGTGCTCTGTGCCATTGGCAGTCCCTAGTGTGGTGTTCTTCAGGGGTTCCAGGGTCGGGGTTCACCAACAGGCTCTAAAGGTTGTATTGAGGGATCTGGGGAGGAACTTTTATGTGTTACCGGGACAAACCAGGAGGTGGCGCCAACGATCCTGTCGGTGGTAAGAAGACTGAACTCCAGGGCACACCTAGACTTGATCTCCGCAGGGTTCCTTCATTTGTATGTATGATGCCCCAGTATTCTCCAAATTGCTGCAACTAGGCTGCCATCAGAGTAGCCAGCATCTGTGTGAACTTGACCTCTGTCCATTGTAGTAAGAGGAGTCTCTGGTTCCCAGAAGTGATATGATCAACCCTAGGCTGCAGCCAGGAAATATTTTCATTTTTTGTTTGTTTCTTATGGAGATTGTACCTCTAGCTTTGTGAATGATAGGCAAGTACTCTACCACCAAACCACACCCTATCTAATATTTTAAAATTTAAAACAGGCTAGAGAGATGGCTCAGCGGTTAAGAGCACTGACTGATCTTCTAGAGGTCCTGAGTTCAAATCCCAGCAACCACATGGTGGGTCACAACCATCTGTCACGGGATCCAATGCCCTCTTCAGGTGTGTCTGAAGACAACTACAGTGTACTTATATACATAAAATGAATAAATACATTTAAAAATATATATATAATAGATGGCTGGGCGCTGGGACTCGGAGAAAGAGCACTTGCCTAGCAAGTGTGAGATCCTAGGTTCAACCCCCAGCACTGCAGAAAAGCCAATAAAAATTAGAGCTGGAGAGATGGTCCAACGGGTAAAGTGCTTGCTGCAAGCATGAGGGGGACCGGAGTCTGACCCCAACCCCAGAACCGGCCTCCAAAAGCTGAGGGCTGTGGCATGTGTCTCTGCTGGGGAGCCAAAGACAAGGGGCTTGCTGGTTAGGCATTCTAGCCAAACTGGTAAGGTTTGCTGTAAGCAGACAACAGCTAATGAAGACATTTGATATTGCCTCTGGCCTCAAACTCATATGTACATATGTGCACGCAAGCACACACACATACACATACCAGATATAAAAACTGGACAGATGGCTCAGTAGTTACAAGCACTTTGTATTCTTGCAGAGGACCCTGGTTCCAGTTCCCAACACACACACCGTGGGTCACCACCATCTGTAACTCCAGCTCCAGCAGATCTGGCAACCTCTCCCGGCCTCCTCAGGCACCAGCCACAAACATGGTGTCCATAAATACATCCAGGCTGAACACTCTTACACATGAAGCCAAATCTTTTCTTGAGATTAAATAAACAAATAAAATTTAAAAACCGAGTGTTGACTCCCTTTCCTCCTCCCTCCCCCCCCNAAAAGCCACACTCAAGAGAGACACTGTACTCTGACCACTCTAGCTCCGCTTTTGCTGCTGCAGGTATGACCTTAAACTCATCTGGGTACCCTAGAGGCAGCCTTCATTATATCCTGAAGCCCCTGGGACTCCACCCCCCACCATTCAATCGGGGAATGTAATTGGGCTCAGCGGATGCAAAGTTCACAGGATATAATCAGAAGGGCAGCAGGCAGATCCCAGAAAGGTTGAGCAAAGGGTGTTAATGAGGTTCCAGCTGCTGGCATGGGGCTCAGGCTACGGGGAGTGTGAAGGCTCCAGGTCAAGGGGAACTGACAGGAAGAGGGAAGTTTTCCTCAGGGAGTATGCAGGGCTGGGAGCTGGGTTAAGTCTCAGGATGGATGCCCAGGTGTTTAGACATCAGAGATGAGCAAAATCACCCAGACTCTTATCACAGGCCGACTGTGATTGACGGCTGAGCAAAGGAAGTGGGTGCAGCAGGTTAGGATCCAGCCTGAAAGGCATCTGGCAACTTCCCTCTACCTATGTATCCATTCCATTATTGTTGGTTGTCTATTGAGCTATTTACCACAGTGGGGCCCTGTAGAGATAACCAGGAACACTGCAACCAATAAGACAGGAAAGAAAGAGCCGTGCAGCCCAGGAGAGCTTTTTGCTTGTTTTTTTGAGACAGGGTTTCTCTGTGTAGCCCTGGTGTCCAAGACCAGGCTGGCTTTGAACTCACATCCACCTGCCTCTGCCTCCTGAGCAGTTGGCATATGCCACCACTGCCAGGCTCTTAAGCACTTTTTTTTTTTTTGATGTGCACTGGTATTTTGCCTGTATCCATCTGTGTAAGGCTGTCAGATCCCCTGGAACCGAAGTAACAGACAGTTGTGAGCTGCCATGTGGGTGATAGGAGTTGAACTCAGGACCTCTGGAAGAGCAGCCTGTGCTCTTAACCACGGAGTCATCTCTCCAGGCCCCCCTTAAGCACTCTGAAGGGGAAAGGACAGTAAACCTTCAAATAACTCATTGGCAGAGTAAAGAACACCGACAAGACCTAATGAGAAGCATGGTGGGGTACCTACTTTAAATCCCATCATCGGATCCAGCTTCCCTCAGGAGATGTTAGAGTTCAGAGAAGAAGGAGGGGAAGGACAAAGTCCATGGGGCTGGAAAAAGTGCAGCAGAGGGTGTGCAAGTGGCCCAAGCTTAGTCTGCAAAGGGGAAATGGAGAGGCCAGCAATGTCAGAGCCTGCTGTGGGCTCAAGACTGGGTTAGGAAAGCCTAGGGGTGGAATGTCAGGGCAGGAAGATGGAGAGTTCGAGGTCAAGGGCTACAGGGGTGAATGACTCAGTGGTTAAGAGCGCTTACTGCTCTTGCAAAGGGCTTGAATTAGATTTCCAGCACCCACATGGCAGCTCACAGCCACCTGTGACACCCCTGGGTGGGGGAGGAGGATATATGCACATGGTACACAGACGTAAATACAGTCTAAATACTCATACTTGTAAAATAAAAATAACAAATCTTAGAGAAAGAGAGAGAGTTCAAGGCCAGTCGTGGTCATGATGGGTGATATGAGACCCTTTAAAAGAGAGAGAGAGAGAGAGAGAGAGAGATCAAGCTGGGTGGAGGTGATACACTCCTTGAGTTCCAGCACTTGGGAGGCAGAGGTGGGCAGATCTCTGAGTTTGAGGCCAGCCTGGTCTACATAGAGAGTTCTAAGACAGCCAAGGAAGGTTTGAAAGGAAAAAAAAACAGGGAGAGAAAGAGAAGAGAAAGAGCGAGAGACTCTATCAAGTGAGACCACCAGGCAACCCAGACACACTCCGATTACACCTTTAGCTTTAAGGGCAGATTCCAGGAACTCCAGAGCACAGAGAGTGGAGCTTAGGAAATGGTACCACAAGAGAGCATCCTGCAACATCCAGCCTGCTAGAAACCCCACAGACAGCCGTGTCATCCTCAGGACAGACAAGTTGCTGGGCTTGGGAGGTGGGGAAGAGACAGGGGAGTAGCAGGCAGTGAGTGAGGTGGAAGGGGGTGGGTTTTCTTTATTTAAACATGCACTTATGATGTGTGTGTGTGTGTGATGTATATGTGTGTGGAGACATGATTAGGATGTGAGTGAAGGTCAGAGGGCAGTCTGTGGGAGTGGGGTCTCTCCTCCGACCACACAGAGCCCAGGGATCAAACTCAGGCTTCATAGTTGGTAGGCACCTTCCCTGCTGAGCCATCTCGATGACATGGTTTGGCTTGGTGGAAAGGTCTCATGTAGTTCAGGTTGGCCTCAAACTCAGTATGTCACCAAGGATGACCTTAAACCTCTCATCCTCCTGCCTCTGGAGTTCTAGGTGTATGGGTGTACACTACCCTTGGCTTGTATGGTGCTAGGGGTGGAACCTGTGGGTTTGTGGATGTTAAGTCAAGCTTTCTATCAGCTGAGCTCCATCTCTAGCTCCTGGAGTGTGAGTTAAAAAAAAAAGTAGAAGACTATTTAAAATTTAAAAAAAGATGCAAAACTATTTTTCAGTGAAATGTCAGCTGATACTCGCTTCAGAGCAACAGAGGAGGAAAGTCAGTGGTTGCTGCAGGTGGATAGACTTCCCGTGGGAGTCCTTTTTACCATTCCGTTTCTCATGGTTCATTAAACTTTATACTTCTGCATGTGTTCACCAAAATAGTCTCTCTCTTGTAGTCTATTAAAGGCGTTTGAATGCTGTTGGAGCTCTTGAAAGGCCTGCGTGTGGGAGAGTACTATTCGCTCTCAGCTCTTTCTCCATCAGTAGACCCCCTCATTCCGCCACACCCTCCTACGCCACACCCTCCTACGGCGGCCCCCTGGCTCCTGCAGCCCCAGATGCTGCCAGTGCAGAAGCCTGCTGCCCCCAGGTGTGTGCCTCCATACCTCCCGTGCGTGCGCTCCACCTCGCTCACTCGCGCTCGCGCTCGTAGCCACTGGCTGAGGGCTCCACAGAAAGACTCCCCAGGGCCACTTCATCCTCCGGAACGGCCCCATCCAGCCCCAGAGGAAGACATGAGGGAAACTTTTGAGACAACACCATGACTCACCACAGCTAATGACCTCCCAGAAGAGTTATGATTGGACACTGGACTACTCCCTCCGAAATGGGACTAGGGAAACACACACTCAGCCTGCTGCTAATGAGAAAACATGTGGACAGGGCGCCTCCATAGATACTTACTGCAGGGCAGGTAAAACCCAGATTGGTATTCCTGCCAGCGGGGCTGTTGGTGCAAAGAGAAAGAATAGGTTGCTATTGTTGCTTGGAAGATCTAGAAGCATGGGCAAGGAGTGTCTTGCTTTGTTTTTCTTTTCTTTCCTTTTTTCTTTTCTTGTTTTTTTTTTCTTTTTTTTTTCTTTTTATTGGTTTTTCGAGACAGGGTTTCTCTGTATGGCCCTGGAACTCACTTTGTAGACCAGGCTGGCCTCGAACTCAGAAATCTGCCTGCCTCTGCCTCCCAAGTGCTGGAATTAAAGGTGTGCGCCACCCCGCCCGGCTTTGCTTTTCTTTTCTTTTCTTTTCTTTTCTTTTCTTTTCTTTTCTTTTCTTCTCTCTCTCTCTCTCTCTCTCTCTCTTTCTTTCTCTTAAGACTTATTTATTTAATGTATGTGAGTACAGTGTAGCTGTACCCTTCATGTGGTTGTTGGGAATTGAATTTTAGGACCTCTGCTCACTCCAGTCAGCCCCGCTCTCTCAAGCCCAATGATTTATTTATTATTATACATAAGTACACTGTAGCTGACTTTAGACACACCAGGAGAGGGTGTCAGATCTCATTATGAGTGGTTGTGAGCCACCATGTGGTTGCTGGGACTTGAACTCAGGACCTTAGGGAGAGCAGTCAGTGCTCTTACCCACTGAGCCATCTCGCCAGCCCCTTGCTTCATTTTTCTATTGCTATAACAAAATATCCAAGATTGAGTAGTTTATAAAGAATAGAAATGTAGTTCATGATTCTGGAAGCCGAGAAGTCCGAAAGCATGGTCCTTCTGTTCAGGGCCTGTTTCCTGCATTCTAACATGGTAAGGGCATCACGCGGCAAACTAGAACAAGCATGTGGCCTGGAGAGAGGCCTCGGCCATCGAGTGTACTTGCTCTTTGTGGTGGTGGAAGTGGTTCCATTGGGAGGCATGGCCTTGTTGGAGGAAGTGTGTCACGGTGTAGGCGGGCTTTGAAGGTTCCTAGTGCTCGCTCAAGCGCAGAACACTCAGTCACTCCTGGTTGTCTTACGATCAAGATCTAGAACTCTCAGCTCCTTCTGCAGCACTGTGTCTGTCTGCACACTGCCAGGATTCTTGCTATGATGATAATGGACTGAACCTCTGAAACTGTAGACCAGCCCCAATTAAATGTTTGCCTTTGTAAGAGTAGCCTTGGTCATGGTACCTGTACACAGCAATGGAAACCTTAACTAAGACTTAACTGTTCTTGCAGAGGATGGAGTTCCTAGCACCCATGGCCAGCAACTCACCATAACTCTTGTTCCAGGGGATCTGATGCCCTCTTCTGGCATTTAGGTGTATACACAAACACACACACACACACACACACACAGAGAGAGAGAGAGAGAGAGAGAGAGAGAGAGAGAGAGAGAACAGTAGCACAGTAGCCCAATGATGTCACGGGAGCTCTACCATGTAACTTCATATAGATCTAACTAACTCTCTTCAATTTTAATAATTTACTTTATATATATGTGTGTGTGTGTGTGTCAGATCTTGGATTACAGACAGTCATGAGCTGCCATGTGGATGCTGGGAATTGAACCCGAGTTGCTCCCTAACCCACTCTCAGAAGCCGCAGTTCCAAATACCTTTGATGCATGCTTTGAAGGAATTAAAGTGTCTAGACATGAGGATACATTGAAGGCACAATAAAGACTCACTCTACAGGATAAGAGCTGTGTCTGCTAACAGTACTGGTCCAGGCAAGAAGGGAGCCAGGAAGCAAACACTGCCTCTTCTCTTGCTTCCCACCTCATTTGGGGCCTCCCATTGACTGAGTCTAACCAGAATCTGGCAGGATGGGGTCCTTTAGAAGTTAGACTCTTGGGCCCGAGGACATAGCTCAGTTGGTATAGTACTTGCCTAACATGCACAAAGCTCCGGGTTCTATCACATACAGTGAGCAGGTTGACACACTTCATCTCAGCACTCAGGAGGTAGAGGCAGGAGGATAAGAGTTCAGGGTCATCCTTGGCTACAGTAGTGAGTTCAAGGCCAGCCTGATATGGAAGACCTTATCACCCAAGAAGTCTTCTGAGACCCAAAAGATGAAATGAAGACAGGAAGAAGGTGTGGATGGAGACTAGCCAATGTGATTGGAGGATGAGGGCCCAGCACATTGGGTGTGAGGTTCGGGCAAACTCAAAGTCCTTGATCAGGGGACGGAGAGTAGTTAAATAAATGGTCAAGAATGCTTGTTCTTCCAGATGACCCTGATCTGGCTCCTAGCACCCCCATTGTGACCCACAAACATCCATAACTCTAGTTCTAGGGCATCTGATCCCTTCCTATGACTTCTATGGGCACTCAGCACACACACCATGCACATACATGTGTGCAGGCAAAACACTCAAAAATCTAAAAATTAAAAAATAAAATAATAGGGGGCTGGTGAGATGGCTCAGCGGGTAAGAGCACCCGACTGCTCTTCCGAAGGTGATAAGTTCAAATCCCAGCAACCACATGGTGGCTCACAACCATCCGTAACGAGATCTGGCACCCTCTTCTGGAGTGTCTTAGGACAGCTACAGTGTACTTACATATAATAAAATAAAATAAATCTTTAAAAAAAAATAAATAAAAAAAATAAAATAAAATAATAAAATTCCTGACAGTGTGCCTAGTTGTCCTTGGACAGTAATGAGTATACTTAGGGTGTGTGTGATGGTTTGTATGTGCTTGGCTCAGGGAGTAGCACTATTAGGAGGTGTGGCATTGTTGGAGTAAGCGTGTCACTGTGGGTGTGAGCTTAAGAGCCTCATCCTAGCTGTCTGGAAGCCAGTCTTCTCCTAGAAGCCTTCAGATGAAGATGCAGAACTCTCAGCTCCTCCTGCACTATACCTGCCTGGATGCTGCTCTGCTCCCACCTTGATGATAATGGACTGAACCTCTGAATCTGTCAGCCAGACCCAATTAAATGTTGTCCTTTATAAGACTTGTCTCGGTCATGGTGTCTGTTCACAGCAGTAGAACCCTAACTAAGACAGTATGACATATGAGACACAAAGAAACTGGAACCCTTCCTTTCTTTGCAAGTGTCGATTGGCTGAGGTTGGCCTCAAACTCTCTAAATAGACGAGAGTGTCCTTGAACTTCTGATCCTTTGACTCCACCTTGAAAGTGCTTTGGTTAAAGGCGTGTGCCATTATACTGCTTTATGTGGTACTGGGGATCAACCTCATCGAAGTGCGTACAATCCGTTCGTGAGACTCGACGTAGGGGTAGGTTCCCAACCAAAAAGTTACCACTTTTCGGACGATTGAGACGAAACGAAACCAGGACTGAGAACACGAGGGAATCGAGGTCACCTTGGGAGGGTCGGAGGGTTGTCGTCGACCTGGGGTTCAGTCTTACTCTCACTACGACTTTGGTCGGGTCCGGCCAGCCTCACCTTCTCCTCCTACTACCAGCACTCCTCTCCGGTGGCAGCCATGTTCATCGCCGCCTACTCACTCATCTTCCTCCTCTGCATGGTGGGCAACACCCTGGTCTGTTTCATTGTGCTCAAGAACCGGCACATGCGCACTGTCACCAACATGTTCATCCTCAACCTGGCCGTCAGCGACCTGCTGGTGGGCATCTTCTGCATGCCCACAACCCTCGTGGATAACCTTATTACCGGTGAGTATGACCAAGGAGCAGAAGGCACTTTCTAGCTAGCTAAAGAAAGCTAGAAAGCCGGAAAGACGGAGCTAGCGGAAGCCGGGAAGACGGAGATCACTGATCCTCTCAGCCAAGGGGCTGTTGTCTCAAACCCTGACGGAGAGGTGAATAAGAATAACCAGCCTAATGGGCTAATCAGTGCCAGGCATGATGTATGATTTGTAAGTTATCTTAATTAATCCCCAGAATAAGCCAACCAAGCATGCTTTGTTATTAGCCTCATTTTACGGATGAGGAATCAAGTTCAGAGCAGTTAAGGGGCTGGTCTGTTATTATATACCATGTCAGTATCAGGGCCAGTGTGCTCATACCCCTGTGTCTATTCATATCTCCTTTAGCCACACCCTTGGAGAGAGTTCCCATGGACAGAATTAGACAGGGGAGGAGTAGGAAGGGGGCAACTTTCTTCTGCACGAAGACCTGGAAATCCACTCCTGCCATCCATCCTCCCACAGAAGATGCTCTTGTCCTGTAGGTCTTGAGCTCCCATTGTCCAGAAGAGTTAGGAGTAGGGACTCACTGGCTACTGAGCTGGGACTGGGTATGAGGTCTTTAAATGGAAGTAGACCATCACCTCCAAAGTCCCACAGTTGTCAGAATGTCACACACTCCTCTCTGATGATAAACCTGTCTTGTCTTAACAGCAGAGTTTGGAGACTCAAACTGTAGAGACCCTACAGGTCTAAGGGGGAAGATCCCCTGGCTCTTGGGGGTCTCAGCTGTTCCTAGGGAGTCCTCCTTGGCCTGAGCTCCCTCTTTATAGTGGCTCTGATGACACTGGGAGGGAAGCCTGAAGGTGGTGCAGGTTCCTGGACCCTAAAGTGAAGTGGTGGAGAGGCTTCTGGCTGTGTGCCCGGTGGAGACTTGACTCTGTTGACTTCTGATCCCCGCAGAGATGCCAAACACAAACCGTACAACCTTCTTTCAGCACCTGCAGACAGTCTAGATCTAGATCTGGCCTACAAGTTTCCAAAGGGTATTTACAGTTTAATTATTTACGTGACATTTTCAAAGGCCAAATCATATTTTCTGACCCTAGAGATAGCAAATTGACAGACTCAGGAGATGGAGGGAGGATCCAGTAATGAAGGAACGAGTGGAAGCTTCTTGGGGTGATGCAATATTTCTGTATCTTTTTTTTTTTTTCGAGACAAGGTTTCTCTGTATAGCCTTGGCTGTCCTGGAACTCACTCTGTAGATCAGGCTGGCCTTGAACTCAGAAATCCGCCTGCCTCTGCCTCCCAAGTGCTGGGATTAAAGGCGTGTGCCACCACGCCTGGCAATATTTCTGTATCTTGATGGACGCTGACTGGCTGCATATGTATCTCAAACCTGTGGACCTGTACGCCAAAAACAGTGGGGTTTATCGTTTGTTGAAAATAGTTCTAGTGTGAAACATGCCCATATTTTAGTCCATTTCCATGTTTGGATAAACATGATGAGTGTCAAGATGGCTGAGCAGGTGAGTGCTTGTGGCCTGGGTAGTCCCCAAGTCTCATTCCCTGAGCCCCATGAAGTGGAAGGAGAGAGCCTACTCCTGCAAGTTGTTCTCTGACCACACACACACACACACACACACACACACACACACACACGTGTGCATGCGCACACATCAAATTAGATTTTTTTTTTAAAAAGAGAAGGGTTAGAGAGATGGCTCAGTGGTTAGAGAGATGGCTCCATGGTTAGAGAGATGGCCCAATGGTTAGAGAGATGGCTCAGTGGTTGGAGAGATAGCTCAGTGGTTAGAGAGATGGCTCCATGGTTAGAGAGATGGCCCAGTGGTTAGAGAGATTGCTCAGTGGCTAGAGAGATGGCCCAGTGATTAGAGAGATGGCTCAGTGGTTAGAGAGAGATGGCTCAGTGGTTAGAGAGATGGTTCAGTGGTTAGAGAGATTGCTCAGTGGTTAGAGAGATGGCCCAGTGGTTGAGAGTGTGTACTGCTCTCCAGAGGAGCTCTCAGCTCCCACGCTGGTTAGCTTACAGATGACTAGCTCCAGTTCAGGAGATCTAACATGTGCACACACCTAAACACAGATATGCAGATACACACATATATAAATACATTAAAAATAAGATTAGTCTTTTAAAAAAAAAAGTCATGTGGCCTCCTAGAAGAACAACTCTGTGGCTGTAAGGGAGTCTTCGTTGCTAGGTACTTTTTAAATGGGAGTGTTTGCCTATTCTAGTTATGTATGTATGTATGTATGTATGTATGTATGTATATATGTATGTATGTATGCGTGTATGTTTGTATATATTTATTGTGTATGTATTTGTATATATTTATTTATTTGTGGGTTTTTTTTCTGGTTTTTTGAGACAGGGTTTCTCTGTATAGCCCTGGCTGTCCTGGAATTCACTTTGTAGACCAGGCTGGCCTCGAACTCAGAAATCTGCCTGCCTCTGCCTCCCAAGTGCTGGGATTAAAGGCTTGCGCCACCACCACCCATTTTATTTGGTTTTTTGAGACAGGTTTCCCTGTGTAGACCTTGAACTAGCTCTGTAATCTTGAACTCAGAGATCTGCCTGCCCCTGCCTACTGAGTGCTGGGATTAAAGGCGTGGACCACCACTGCTCTGCTATTTTTAAAAAGTTTTACCTTATTTTATGTGTGTGGGCATTTTGCTTAATGTATAAACGTGCGCCCCATGAATCTCTGGTGCCTGCAGAGATTTGAGGGGGGCATCAGATCTTCTTAAACTGGAGTTGTAGATGGCTCTGAGTCACTGATGCTAGGAACGGAACACGGTCCTCTGCAAGACCAACAAGTGCTCTTGGCCAGGGAGCCAGCTCCCCAGACCCTTGAAACAATTTTAAACTTAAAGAAAAATAGCGAAGCCAGCATAGAATCTTGGCATATGCTTCGATCTCCTTCCCCAACAACCACAGTAGAGTAAATCCCTGGAGAAAGCTCCGTGTGTTGATAACTAACTCATCTTTTGGTTTTTGGTTTTGTTTGTTTTACTCTCTTTTTTAAACTTTCACTAGTGTCCCCTAAATGTCATTTTCTAGGAGTTTGAACCATAATTCCAAGAAACACCACCGAAATGCTCAAATCTTGAATGGTGGAGCCAGGTGTGATGATCTGAATGAACTCAAAAGGCTCACTAGTTTAAGGCCAACCGGGGATATGCAGTGAGACTGAATCCCAAACAGAAGACAAACATCGACCTCGAGGTCATGACAATAACAGCAATGGAACAGGCCACTTCAGAGGCTGCTTTAACAGTAAAGTAGCAACAACAATAGCTCGTATTGCTGCCAGCATAAACACTCAGGTACCCAAAGGATATATGTGTGAGGTTCTCACAGGTCTGAACGGTGCATTCTGTTCATAATGGGTCTAAAGTGAAGGTTGGGATTATATGTGTCCCACTTTACAACTGTGGATTCCTGGATTACTGTGGCTGCCTTGGTCACTGTTTTCATGCTCTGAAGAGGCACTGTGACCAAGGCCACTCTCATGAAAGAAAGTATTTAATTGGGCTTTGCTTACAGTTTCAGAGGATAGTCTGTTGTCATGGTGGCCGAGAGCAGGACAGCACAGAAGTCACTAAGAGCTGCATCCTGACATAAGCAGAAAGAGGAGAACTGGGCCTGTCATGGGCTTTTTAAAACCTCAAAGCCCACCCCAGTGACTCACTTCCTCCAACAAAGCCACACCTCTTAATCCTTCTAATCCTTTCAAAGGGTTCCATGCCCTGGTGACTAAGCATTCCAATAGATGAGCCTCTGGGGGCCATTCTTTTTTTTTTGGAGGGGGGAAGGGGAAGGGGGGTTCAAGACAGAGTTTCTCTGTGTAGCCCTGGCTGTCACTCTTTTTTTAAAAAATTAATTTATTTCATGTATGTGAGTACATTGTTGCTGTCTTCAGACACACTGGAAGAGGGCATTGAATCCCCATTACAGATGGTTGTGAGCCACCATGTGGTTGCTGGGAATTGAACTCAGGATCTCAGGAAGAGCAGTCAGTGCTCTTAATCACTGAGCCATCTATCCAGCCCCTGGAATTCACTCTTTTTTTTTTTTTTTTTTTTTGGTTTTTCGAGACAGGGTTTCTCTATATAGCCCTGGCTGTCCTGGAACTCACTTTGTAGACCAGGCTGGCCTCGAACTCAGAAACCCACCTGCCTCTGCCTCCCCAGTGCAGGGATTAAAGGCGTGTGCTACCATGCTTGGAATTCACTCTTAAGACCTGGGTGGCCTCGAACTCAGAAATCTGCCTGCCTCTGCCTCCCGAGTGCTCGAGTGCTGGGATTAAAGGTGAGCGCCACCACGCCGGCTTTTTTTTTTTTTTTCAAACACAGATCAAGTCAGTGTGGCAACAGTGCACACTCTTGGAGCCAAATTTATAAAAGTAGATATATAAATCAGAACTCTCTAAAAGTCTGTGTATAGTTTATGTTACCAGTATCCAAAATGGTGTGAAAGTCAAATATCCAGAATTAAGAAAATCTTACTTTGGGGGTGGGGCAAAAAAAAAAGAGGAAGGAAAGCAGGCAGGCTAGGTCTGGAGAAATGGCTCAGCAGTTAAGAATTAAGATTCCCTTGGGCTGGTGAGATGGCTCAGCGGTTAAGAGCACTGACTGCTCTTCCAGAGGTCCTGAGTTCAAATCCCAGCAACTACATGATGGCTGACAACCACCCGTAATAAGATCTGACGCCCTCTTCTGGAATGTCTGAAGACAGCTACAGTGTACTTACATATAATAAATAAATAGAAAAAAAAAAAAAGAATTAAGATTCCCTTGCAGAGGAGCCATATTCAATCCCCACATGGAGATGTGTTCAATTCCACCCACATGAAGGTGGATCACAATCTGTTAATGCCAGGGGTTTCTAGCTCCTTCTTCTGGCCACTGCAAGTACTACATGTACATGGTACACATACATGCAGGCAAAACATTCATAACTAAATACAGATTTTTTTTAAAGAAAAGGTTGATAATGTAAAATAGTGAGAAGTAAAACTTTAAAAAAAGCAAAGAGTTTCAACATATGAAAATATGAAAAGTTGTACTTTAGGGTTATATTGTCGGCAGCCACACAAAGGTCATGCCTAAGGGCTGGCAACCCCACCGTCATCAACCATCTGCTGACTGTCTTGGAGTGCAGTAAACAGTGAGAGGCAGATCTTCCTCGCTTTTCCAGCAGCCCCTCCTTTTTGTTTCTATTTTTAATTTTTAAAGATTTATTTATTTGTATGTACAAGCACTGTATCTGCATATACTCCTGCATGCCAGAAAAGGCCATCGGATCCCATTACAGATGGTTATGAGCCACCATGTGGTTGCTGGAATTTGAACTCCAGACCTCTGGGTGAGCAGCCAGTGTTCTTAAACACTGAGCCACCTCTCCAGCCCCTCTTATTTTCAGGTTTTAAAATGACATTTATTCTTGCTCTGTGTGTGTGTGTGTGTGTGTATCTGTTACTTTCTGAGGCATGTGAATGTAGCTTAACACACATGTAGAAGTCAGAGGACAGCTTATGGTGATATGGGGCATAGATTCTCTTCTTCTGCTATGTGGGTCTTGGAGATTGAGCTTAGGCTTGTGACAGGAGCTGACCTTGAATGCCTTGGTGTAGCTTAGGGTGACCTTGAACTCCTCCACCTCTGGCTTATTGTAATTACAGGCCCATGCCTCACACTTCACTCTCACGCATGCTCTGTGTGGTAGGTCTTCCTCGCCTTACCCACTCAGCCGCACGGTCTCTCCTGAAGACATCCTTACTGTCACAACCAAAACAATGCCTTTCCAGGTCCCCAGGTGTTCTGCCTTCCTGACGTGGATGCAGGTATCCTGGGACAGCCTGGGGTACACTGATACTCCTTCCCTACAGCCTTCCATGAACTTGAAGCTTTGATTTTGGTTTTTAGGGTTTCAATATTTAGGAGTTTAGTATTTGCGGAATGTTGCTTTGGGGAGTTTAGACTCAATCTTTCTAGTGTTATGGATTAAGACTGGAACCACTCGTCTAACCCAAGGTCAGACCTAGGGTCTCTAGCTGCTTTTAATTGTTTCCTTCCTTCTTTCTGGACCCCAGTGCTAGGGATTGGAATTAGGCTTCAGTCATACTTTATCATTAAATTACATTCTCGGCCACGCACACACACACACACACACACACACACACACACACACATATTGAGGCTGGCTCAATGGTTAAGAGCATGTGTTGCTCTTGCAGAGGACCAAGTTTGGTTCCTGGATCCCGCATGATGGCTTACACCATCAGTGAACTCAATTGCAGAGGTTCTCAAGTCCTCTCATGTATGTGTGAGTGTGTGCATAGGTGCAGAGGCCTGAGGTTGACATCTCCTGGGATGACAAGTCTGTGCTACCCGGGCCAGCTCACTGAAGTGTTTCCTTAGCTATCTCCAATCAGCCATAGGTGCCAGGTCATGACGTCAACATGTTTGGAAGCTGCTCGTCCATTATTTACAATATGAGCATTTTTGTTGTCGTATCTGATGCCAGGACCTGAACTTTGGTCCTGGGATCCTTGACTAAAGATGCCGAGTGACTAGGGCATCTGTCAAGCAACCTCTTCCCCCTTTCTTTAAAGGACAGATGTTCGTACAGTAAAGCTGGGGTCAGGTTGGGTTCGCTAGCACTGCATATGCATTGCAGAACCTCAGGGAGATGCTCTTTTGGTCCAGCACTGGAGGGTGTGTGTGTAACTAGTCTCAGACAGAGGCCTCTGTGGGTGAGCAGTCTCAGGCCGTAAACATCCTTAAACATCCAGGAGAAGTTGCTAACCTTTTCATGCATTGGTCAGTCCATCATAAACACTCTGGAACCAAGCCTGGTGGCACTCGCAGCACACGGGAGGCAGAGGCAAGCAGATCTCTAAGTCCGAGGCCAGCCTGGTCTACAGCGTGAGTTCCAGGACAGCCAGGACTACACAGAGAAACCCTGTCTCAAAAAAACAAACAAGCAAACAAACAAAAAAAAAACACCACAAGAAAAAAATGGGGGAAATCATATTCTGATTCATGAGGAACGTACTGGCATTCCTCTTGAGCCTGGCCCATATGACAGTGGCTTTGCCAATGTCCCATAGGTCCAAGCTTTGGAGCCTGCACACGGCTGTGACCACATCACATCGACAATATTCATTTACTCAGAACTTCACTCCTTCCGTGCTTCCTCTGCTCCCGACCCCTTGATTAGATTCAGTTAAGCCATTCAGGGGCGAGCAGCGTGGATCTGTGGGCAAGGCACAGAAGAGAGCCGAGCCTTTTGCTCGATTGCTTAGGTAACTGTTGTCTCTTGGCTGTGAAGCCAGCACTTCCCCCTTTCTAATTATCTACAGGGTGAACCTCTGAGACCACGCAAATGTCATGGCTCGTTATATTTTTGTACCAACTTCATAGTGTTGCCGCCCACAACACTGCTTCCCATCCTGTTCCCTCTTAATGACATCCACATCCTCTGTACTTACTAATTGGCTCTCTGCTTCCTGGCTTTTAATCCAACATGATTGTTTATTTTGTTGCTTAAACTGCTCTGGGTCTGGCATTTGCAATTGGAAGCTCACTGCAGCTGGCTTCTGTGTCCTTCTCATATACAACCATCATGTTTGGAGTATTTCCTTCCATCCTCGTTCCACAGAATGTTCTAGATCATCTCACATTTTTCTTACATCAGCCCTGGGATTAACTAGTTCTTTTAAAAGCCTTGTTTCCTTTGATTGGCGTGCACTATTTATTTCTATTTTATGCTCATGCGTATTCTGCTCGCATACATATGTGTGTGTACCACGTGCATGCCTGATGCCCACAGAGGTCAGAAGAGGGCATCGGAGCTCCTGGAACTAGAGAGTTATGGATGTTGAAAGCCACCATACGGATGCTGGGGGCTGAACCAGAGTCCTCTGCAAGAGCAACAAGTTGTCTTAACTGCTGAGCCACCTCCACAGGCCAAGGAGTAGAGTATGTATAAGCAAAGGTCTGACTTCCTGGGGTGCTTAGAGTGGCTTGATTCTAGACTCTGAAGGGACAGAGCTAGGACATGCATGCATATTGCCACAGAGTTTTTTGACACATGCCTTTTTTTTTTAAAGATTTATTTTTATTTATTATATGTAAGTACACTGTAGCTGTCTTCAGACACTCCAGAAGAGGGAGCCAGATCTTGTTACGGATGGTTGTGAGCCACCATGTGGTTGCTGGGATTTGAACTTATCACCTTCGGAAAAGCAGTCGGGTGCTCTTACCCGCTGAGCCATCTCACTAGCCCCTCTTTTTTTTTTTATACAGGGTCTCACATATAGCCTTGGTTACCCTGGAATTCACTATGTAGCCCAGGCTGGCCTGGACCTCAACAGAGATCTGTCTGCCTCTGTTTCCCAAATGCTGAGATTAAAAACACATATCACCACACCCAGCTACATCTTTATTCCTGTGTCTGACCATTTGCCTGTATTCAGAAACTGTGGCCCATACTAATACTTCTGATTCCAATCCAATATCAGAAAATGTATTTTTTTTTTCGAAACAAGGTTTCTCTGTAAAGCCCTGGCTGTCCTGGAACTCACTTTGTAGACCAGGCTGGCCTCGAACTCAGAAATACGCCTGTCTCTGCCTCCCAAGTGCTGGGACTAAAGGCGTGTGCCACCACGCTCGGCCCAGAAAATGTATTTTAACTCACACCCTCTCCCCTTATTTGTAGCTTTCTTCTCCGTGAGAACAAAGATCTTTGTTTATCCACAGCCTGTTTATCTGTTTCAGGATACGAGTGTAAAAATAATATATACGCTGTAAATATATGATAATGATGACAGGGTAATAATAGAGCTACTCCGAGGAAGGAATGGCCTCCCTCCTGGGCTGGACAATAGGCTTCAGACATCAGGCAGAGCTAGATGACCTGAAGGTCATAGACACAGTCAGCTGTCAACTAAAGGCCATCTTTCTAAAAGCAGTGTTCACACTGGTGGACTGGTTGGCTCCTCAGTCACGGTCACAGAGACCTCAGGAGCCCTCACAGCACGAGGATCAATGAGCCGTGTTTTCGGGAGGCGTTGGCTACGTGGCAGGTGGCCTGCATTTTGTTAACTAGGCATCTCTCCCCCTGTGGGGACCTCTGTCGTTACAGGTTGGCCTTTTGACAATGCCACATGCAAGATGAGCGGTTTGGTGCAGGGCATGTCCGTGTCTGCGTCGGTTTTCACGCTAGTGGCCATTGCTGTGGAGAGGTGAGAACCTTCCCTGGGTAATTCTGGGTAATCCTGGGGCTGCCACGTTGGACTAGCTAGATGGCTGTAGGGAGAGATCTGCTGGGAATACCACCCCATCCCTTTCTGGGAGGCAGAGGCCGCTCCTGACAAGGTCTCATAGTAATTTCTGGGGTCTGCAAGAAGCTCAAAGCAGTCTGCATCCTGGGTACCAGGAGTTCTATCTCTCCTTTGTTTGAGCCCTGGGAAGCCAGAGCTAGAGGAGCCTGTCTGCAGGTTTTCTGAGACAGGGTTTCTGTGTATAGCCCTGTCTGTTCTGGAATTCACTTTGTAGACCAGGCTGGCCTCGAACTCAGAAATCTGCCTGCCTCTGCCTCCCAAGGACTGGGATTAAAGGCGTGCGCCACCACTGCCCGGCCCCTTTTCTCTTTCTATATCCTATCTACTTGCTGGTGTCTGGAAGCCCTGGCTTTACTCAGTCTGCATGTCTGTCACTTCTGGTCCTTCAGCCTCCGCCTCCAGCAGAGGCTAGAATAAGAATGGCTCTGGATTATAAATGGTTCTGTACGTGTGGCCAAGGTAGGCTTAAGGTTTCCCTTCCAGAACACACAGCTGTGACCCCACCCCTGCTCCTCATTAAGTAGTTCAGTGTGGCAAGGATGGCTCAGTGTGGAGAGGGATGGCTCAGTGGTTAAGAGCACGGGCTGCTCTTCCAGAGGTCCTGAGTTCAATTCCCAGCAACCACATGGTGGCTCATAACCATCTTTAGTGAGAGTCTGGTGCCCTCTTCTGGTTTTCAGGCATACGTGCAGGAGACTGTTGTATAGATAATAAATACAATTTGACATACAACAGTGCAGGTTGGCAAAAGTATTGTAAATGCCTGAGGGCTTGGCTGACCTCAGTCTTAGTCAGAAGGCGGTCAGGATCTAGCAAATAGCTCTTCTCCATTCAGAATAACAGTTAAGATGACTGGGGTGGGGGTGGGGGGTGGGAGTGGGGTGGGGGGTAGAGGTGGGGGGGTTGGGGGGTGGCTGTCAATAGGCTCCACCTCTGATCCACTCCCCAGTCCCAGCTGCTGAGGTTTTCAGGGAGACCATAAACAGCTGAAAGTTACACTCCTTGCATTTGTGATGCGCTGGTCAAGTGGCTCAGTGGATCAAGGTCCCCGCCAAGCCTCTTGACCTGAATTCAATCGCTAGGTCCACATGGTAGATAGAAAGAGATTGCTGACACGATTGCAGTTGTCTTTTGTGTGGAGAGGGAGAGTTAAGCACTAAATACATGCTTTTTAAAAAAGCATTTGTATATTTGCCTAGTCCGGCTTCCCAAGCACAGAGTGTTCACCACAGACCAGCTGTGATGCCCGCTACTGAAAAAAAGAAGAAGAAATAAAGGAAAGTCCATGGCTGCCCCTGGATATGGTGGAGGAGAAAATTTATAGATTTGTGGGTGAGAACGGCCAGAGGCAGGGACATGTCAGAGAGTCCAGAGTGGTCGTTATCCCGAACCACGTGGGGAGAGGGGGAGGGGAAGGGAGAGAGGGAGACCAAGTACAACAGCCACGAGGCCAAAGGTGCAAAAAGAAGGGGGAGGCAGCCCAAAATGTCTGGGTTATATAGGGAAGAGCCTCTGCGGGAAGGGCAGCCCAGTTCCTGGGCTAGAGAGTTCAGGATAGAGGGTGGGGTAGGCCAGCTATACCCAGTAACAGGTAGCCACCGAGGAATGCTGGGAGAACCTGGAGGCTCGATCTGCTTTGATACAGTAAATAGGAACGTCAGCGGCCAGTCCTGGGTTGAACCCTTAGTACTGCCAGCTAATCCGTCCTAAAATAAAGATCTAAGCCTCTGGAGAGAGGCTGTTCCTTCCTTCTCATGTATTCCACTAAATCTACCTAAATCCAGCATGGGCTCCAGAACAATTTAGCCGGACTGAGCTGCCTCCTCGGCAAAAGACAAACCAATTTACTTGTAAATTAACCTGATTAGTGCCTAAACAGTCCTCGGATGCTGCCTAAGTGTAGTGATGAATGTCAGGTATCGTATTCCAGTTGCACCGGAAACTGCCTCAAGTAGGGTGATGAATGTCAGGTGTCCTCTTCCAGCAGCCCCTAGCTAGGTCATCTCTGGCCCGCTGGGCCTCCAGAGATCCTCCCAGACACTTCCTATGTTTCTCTTCCCAACTCTTCGCCTGCAGGTTCCGCTGCATCGTGCACCCTTTCCGTGAGAAGCTGACCCTCCGGAAGGCGCTGCTCACGATCGCGGTGATCTGGGCGCTGGCGCTGCTCATCATGTGTCCCTCGGCGGTCACTCTGACCGTCACGCGAGAGGAGCATCACTTCATGCTGGACGCTCGCAACCGCTCCTACCCGCTCTACTCGTGCTGGGAGGCCTGGCCCGAGAAGGGCATGCGCAAGGTCTACACCGCCGTGCTCTTCGCGCACATCTACCTGGCGCCGCTGGCGCTCATCGTGGTGATGTACGCGCGCATAGCGCGCAAGCTGTGCCAGGCCCCCGGTCCAGCGCGCGACGCGGAGGAGGCGGTGGCCGAGGGTGGCCGCGCGTCGCGCCGCAGAGCCCGCGTGGTACACATGCTGGTCATGGTGGCGCTCTTCTTCACCTTGTCCTGGCTGCCACTCTGGGTGCTGCTGCTGCTCATCGACTACGGGGAGCTGAGCGAGCTGCAGCTGCACCTCCTGTCTGTCTACGCCTTCCCATTGGCACACTGGCTGGCCTTCTTCCACAGCAGCGCCAACCCCATCATCTACGGCTACTTCAACGAGAACTTCCGCCGCGGCTTCCAGGCTGCCTTCAGGGCACAGCTCTGCTGGCTTCCCTGGGCCGCCCACAAGCAAGCCTATTCCGAGCGGCCCGGCCGCCTCCTGCGCAGGCGGGTGGTGGTGGACGTGCAACCCAGCGACTCAGGGCTGCCGTCAGAGTCTGGCCCCAGCAGCGGGGTCCCAGGGCCTAACCGGCTGCCATTGCGCAATGGGCGTGTGGCCCACCAGGATGGCTCGAGAGAAGGGCCTGGCTGCAACCATATGCCCCTCACCATCCCAGCCTGGAACATTTGAGGTGGTCCAGAGAGGGGAGGTCCCGTAGGCCTGTGGCCCTGACCCTTAACTATGATACCCGGGCACAATAGCAGTATTAGAAGCGGGTGCCAAGATGCCTCCTTGATAAAAAACGAGACAGAGAGGCATTGAGACCCAGGGAGAGGTGACAAGGTCTCACCGTTGGGAATCCCACTTGACCCAGACTCCAGTCTCACCCGGAAAAAGTTTCACTAAGTGGTTAGGAAGAGGTAAACTCTTCTACACACTGAGCCCCTGTGATGGAGTCACCTGTGCTGTGTTGCTGAGACAGCTCCCCCTGGCCGATTCCTGAGAAACATCCAAGCTCTCCGCTTGCCAGCGCCAGTGTTTTGGGTTGTTTTATTCCAGGAAGTGCAATACCCACTTCAGCATGTCACAACTGAGCAGCTCCAAGAACCCTAGGGAGCGCTTTTAGATGGCAGGACGCTCTGGGTTGAGCCCAAGGGAGACTCCCCTCCCCCCTCCCCCCCCAACCCCCCAAGCCAGGCAGAGCTTCCAACAGTACCAAGAGCTCACAGGTGGCATGCAAGGGGAAAAGGAATACAACAAAATGCCAACTCTCCCCTTAGGAAATATCTTAGTGGACCTGTGAGCATGAACCTTTATCCGGGCATTTCTTCCTTGTTTACTGGGAAGGAGAAGTTGGTCATTTCGGATGTGGTGAGGCCCCTGCACGACAAACACAAACCCTTCTACCGTGTGTGACTTACAAACGCTGAAAGCAGAGGAGAGTAGGAGAGCCTGCATGCACGAGAGCGCTCACCCATGATGTCTGCCATCATCTTGACAGATGCATGCACCCCAGCTCTCATCCAAGGTGCGCACAGTCACGCACAGCTTCTTCCCAGGAGGTGAGGAAATGGCTTGCCCCTGCTGATTTCTCCTGCTGCTTCAATCATGTGCACTTAACCGGACACGTTCTCGCTTCCATTACTACAGTTGCCAGAAAATTTAGGAATTAAAAAAAGGGGGGGGGACATTTCCGGGGTCCAGGGCTCTGAGCTCCTGCAAGTTCCTTAACATGCTCTGACTGGCCCTTTACTGTCCCCAGGTCTGTCCTAAGCAATGGCTACAGCAGCAGAAAAAAAAACGGCCTCACGGTTGGTTGTACATGTCCAAGCGAGACTCTGAACACTGTTATCTGACTCATAAAATGTTCTGGCCGTTTCATACAGCGCCAGAGGCCCAGTAGGGCCAGGGTCACAGGGCCACAGACGGCAATGTTTGGATTAGGCTTGCCTTAGATAGCTGAACTGTATCCTGCCTTTCAGAGAAGGTAGACATGACAGGGTGGAGAGCGGATGAAAAAGAATGCCAAGGAATGAATCCAAGACCTGGGGCTGGGGCAGGAAACCATCTCCATTGTGTTGGCCCTGTGACCTCCAGCCAGAGCTGTTCTGAACTCTATTCCTATGCTGAGGTAAACTGTCAAGCTCCCTCCGGGTGCTGCTTGGTCTGCGAGGCTGGGAGTGATCTGTGTAGCCAGGCCAGATGTGATCTGAACTGGTCCTCTGCAAGGCTCTCCACATTAGTGCTGTCTTAGCATCACACACACGACACAGTGGCCTGAGACTTGCTGGCTGTTTACTGGGAAGGCTTGTGACTCCCAGGCTCTAAAAATAGGCCACACCAAGGACAGTGTCAACCCTGTTCCTGGGACTCCTGGGAACTGGGGGAGTTAGTCTGCTCTCTGCTCTGACCCTCAGCATGGCCTCCCAGAGACAAAATCACACAGCTCTCCTCCGAAATCCTGTCCACCAAGGCCTCTGCTTCAGTTTCCCCAAATGCCTTGCTCTGAGAGGCCATGGTTGGGAAAAGGCAGGGCGCCTGACACAGGTGGCAATCCCTGTGAATCGTCCTTCTCCTTACTTGAGTAGGAGCAGAGGTGGCACCTGCCTGCCCACGGGCTTGGTCTGAGTACTGACAGACACATCACAATGCTATGGAAAAGCCAGCAGTGGGGCTGGAGAGATGGCTCGGTGGTTAAGAGCACTGACTGCTCTTCCGGAGGTCCTGAGTTCAAATTCCAGCAACCACATTGGTGGCTCACAACTATCCGTCCAGCTTCAGTGTACTCATATACATAAAATAAGCATATAAATCATTTAAAAAAGCAAGCAAGCAAGCAAGCAAGAAAAAGAAAAGCCGGCATCATGTGAATGCTGGGGTCTTGTTTCTTCGTATATGTGTTAGAATACACCCAATGTTCAAACTTCCCATTAGCCCTTTTGAAGTGTACATACAGGGCTAGAGAAATGGCTCAGTGGTTAAGAGCACTGACTGCTCTTCTGAAGGTCCTGAGTTCAATTCTCAGCAACCACATGGTGGCTCACAACCATCTGTAATAGGATCTGATGCCCTCTTCAGATGTGTCTGAAGACAACGACAGTGTACCCACATACATAAAATAAATAAACAAACAAATCTTTAAAAAAAAAGTGTACATACAGTTCAGGGACACTGAGTATTCATGTTGCAATGTAACCAGCACCCTTTCTAGCACTGTATTAGCCTAAATGGAAACTATGGACCCATAGACACCAGCTCCCCATGCCTGCTCCTCCCTGCTCCTCCCAGCCACCGTCCTTTCTTTCTGAATTTGACACTCCTGTGATTCCTTGCAAATGAAACCACTCAGTATCTTTTGTGACTCTTGTGACACACGAACACCTTTCCAGTTCCACTCATGCTGTCGCATGGGTCAGAATTCTTTCCCTTTTGTGGCTAGACACACTATTCCGTTGTATGACTATCTGGTATCTTCCTTCTCTGGCAGTGTGTTCTTGTTTCTGGTTCAGCTGTTACAAGTCACTACGTATACATGGGGGAGGGGGTGAGCGGGAGGGTGTTAGATAATAAACCCAAGTCTTGAAAATAATACTCGTGTGAGCCCCAAGGATGGAGACTCCCAACAAGTTTCTCAGCTTGGCGTTTAGGGGTAACTGAGCCTGTGCTCAGCCCAGCTGCTCGGCACTGTCTTCTTCTGTGTTCCTTCTTGGCTGGAGAATAAAAAAACGATGTGTTCTGTTCACAGGATATTTGTAGGATGCTCTTTTTATAACTGTACCTTTGTCAGTCCCAACACGTGGGTCCGAGTGCACCTCTTGTGTCTGCATCACTCAAATACAATCAAGGATGACCCCTCTGAGCAGCCATGTTCCCTCTGTGACCCGTCAGGTCTCCTGAGGTGACTGATCCTCTCATGGGCGGAAAGTTTGGAGATGAACAGTCTGTGATGGGGAAAGGATCCAGAGACCTGTGTACATTGAGAGCCCTACCCAAGGGGGCTCTTGGAGGGACGCCGTGTCCTTCTGTGCCAATGGGCCACAGGAGTCATCATTCTCCAAGTGGTCTCCACAGATGAATGAGCTCTTGACTTCCCCCAAGACCATGCGAACACATCTGACCAATGTGAGGGAAGGCGGTGCCCACCCGGGCCCACAAACCACAGACTGGCCAGCCTTGGGCCGCCAGCTTTCTCTAGGGGCCTGGAGGATTCGTGGGCTGACTTGGGTTGGAATAGATGGTGGAACTGGCCAAGGAAGCCAGGAGCCCCCCTATCATTAAGCTACTGTGCATTCATCCCGAAACCTGGTGCAAGCCAAACCCCAGGCTGGAAGGACAAAGCATAGCTATTAGGCTCTGGACCTCTTTGTACCCTTTTCCTCAGCTCACCTCTCAGAAGTGCCACTGAGAAAAGACAGATGAGAGAGAGGTGACCCATGGCTTCATTGCGAGCAAACAATGTTGAGGCAAAACAGATTCCTTGGTGAATAACCCGGTTGTCGCTGGCTGCTTGTTTCTTTACAAATACTCCCCTGCAGAAGCATGGTGGAAATTTCACAAAATATAGATAAGCAAAGAAGTGAAAGCAAAGCATTTCAACTGTACAGGGGACACACACTCGGTTTGTGAGCATACATGTGTATATATTTAAATTTTGGCGCACCCTTATGGGAGAGGGATAGCACATGCTAAGATCCACCCATCTGCTCTGACCATTTAGAGCATCTTAGCAGTTGTATATTTGGTTCACCAAAGATATTTTCATCCTTCTGAGATGTGTATACCCTTCTCCCCAACCCCAGAAAACCACCCATCTGTCCTTGGTTTCTTCCTTTTTGAGGCTGAGCAGTACTCTATTGCGTTGTATGTAGTGACACAGTCTTATCTGCTCACGGGGTGATCATCATTTGAGTTAACAATGATTATCATGGGTGAAGCTGCTATGGTCATCCCTGCCCACGCCCTTCTACATATACACATGTTCAGTTCTCTTGGTGAATAGGGAGGGAGGTTCCTGGGATGTGCTCTGAGCATGTCTTCTAACAGTGGCACATTCTAGCACGTTCTCACAGGCACTGTGAGTTGCAGTTGTTCTGTGTTTTTGCCAACACTTAGGATTATTGTTCTTTTTAAAGTTCTCCTGATGTTAGTAGTAATGTTAGGTATCTTCTCATGTGCTCACTGGCCGCCCTTGTAGCGTTTTTATTTTAAGCAACTATTGTTTAAGATACTTGCTGTTGTGACAACATAACGGATCAAGGCAACTAAAGGACGTGAAAGGTCGTTCTGGCTCACGGTTTACAGGTGCCGTTCAGTGTGGTTTGAGATGTTGCGGTGGCAAGAGTGGTCCAGCTATGGTGAAGGACCGTGAGGCTTTACCACACTGGTCACACTGCATCTGCAGCCAGGAAGCAGAGCAGGATGGATGCTGGAGCTCAGCTTGCTCTCTCCGATTTCCCTTTTTATTCAGTCAGAGCCCCTAGCCCATACATGGAACTGCCTACATATGGACTGCGTCCTCCCTCCTCAGTTAAACCTCACTGGAAGCAGCATCATTTACACACCCAGAATGTGTCTACCAGGTGATTCCTGATCGAGTCAAGCAGACAAAGGTTAGCCCTCACAATTATTGTTATCTTGGTTTCTAAGACTCCCATTCCACTAGGTAGCCCAGCCTGGCCTTGAACTCACTAAATTACACAGGCTGACATTACAGGCCTGTCATCAAGAATGGGTTTATACAGCCTCAAATTCTAGCACTTGGGAGGCCCAGGCAGGTGGATCTCTGTAAGTTTGAAGCCAGTCTGGTCTACATATTGAGCTCGAGGCCAATCAAAGCTATATAGTGAGACCATGTCTAAAATAAAATAAATGAGTTTGTGCAAAGTAAAGGGCTAGTTTTGGAGGGTTTGGAATGGTCTCTCCAAGGAGATAACATTTGAAAAAAAAAATCATAATAGAGAGTAGAAGCTATACGTCTAGCTGACCAGAGAGGAAAGGCAGAGCCAGCCAGAGCAAGCAACATGTGCAAAGCCCAAGAGAAAGGAGAGGGATAGATGAATAAGGGGTTAATATGTAGCAAAATACTACTGATGTTTAGCAATTACATTTCTGGTCAACTCAAACATTTTATTCAGTGCTTGTGAAATTGCAGGCGTGGGCTTGGTGGGTAAAAGTGCTTGTTTCACAAGTCCAATGACCCGAGTTCGATCCCTGAGACCTGCCATGGAAGGAGATTAGTGATTCCACAAAGTTGACCTCTGACCTCCACAAGTACACTGTGGCATGCATGCACCTGAGCTCATACACACACACACACACACACACACACACACACACACACACACACACACACACACTCATGTATGCATGCACAGACACAGGCAGGCATGCACATGCACATACCCCAGGCATGGTACCAAGTGCTTTCTGTCTGTTGCTTATCAATGGAACACAAGCTGAAGACTCATGTCCTGGTCCTTCTTCCCTGTGACTGCAGCGACCTGTCTCTCCTACATTTGAGAAACCGAGACTCAGAACTAAACCAAGAGGCTGGATGGAGGTTTCCTATAATCCTAAAAATAAACCCAGCCAGCCACAGGCTCCGGGCTGCTGCTTTGGTCTCTGGCCACATTTCCGTCACATTCAAAGGTTTCCAAAGATTTGAGACGGAAGGAACACCAGCAGCCCAAGGTGCAAATACGACCTGGTCCAACACCACAGCCAGCCCTCCAGGGAACCCCCAGCTCCCTTGCCCTGTGGTCACAGGAGGAGCAGACTCCTGGCCTGACTGTCACATCCTGCCTCGTTGTTTGTGTTCTCTTGCTAACTGCCTCGCGGCCTGGTCTTCGAATCCAGCCACCAACAAATGTTGCTCTTGTCATGTAGACCAATAAACATGGGTGGAAAAACCCAAGTTTAGAGATTTGGAGAAGTGAGCTTATCTGCGGCAGGGCCAGTGGAAGTATTAAATCACCCCGTGTTTGAGGGGTATTTGCTATCCGCCCCTCAGTCTCCTGCTCTCTTCCCTTCTGTGCAGAGGTCAGAGTAACCAGACACTGAAAAGCCTTCATCGCCCTCCTGGCTCCCAGGGAAGGACCGGACCCTTGTTTGTCCGGTGGTCCTCCGCGCCCACATGCCCTAGCTAGCCATAATCACCTTCTTTATTTCCTCCTTTCCAGGTCTTTGGAAGACGATCCTGGTACCTCTGCCCTAATTTGCAGAAAGCAAGCTTGTGAAAGGGTTTGAGTGTATTTTTAGTTCCACTCCCTTGTTTCCTCAATAGTTTCTCTCTCCTTTTGCGTCTCCCTCTTGAAGAAAAGGGCATGGGCGTGGCTTTCAGGCAAAACAGCCAGCTCCTTCAAGAATGGGTGATGCCCCTCTAAGCCACATGAGGAATGCTCATTTTGATGGAACCAAAGTGAGTGTTGTTGGGGTGTGGACATTGCTTCCAAGTCTACATAGCACATAGAAAGGGAAAGCCAGGGCTGGGCGTGGTGGCGCACACCTTTAATCCCAGCACTCGGGAGGCAGAGGCAGGCGGGTTTCTGAGTTCGAGGCCAGCCTGGTCTACAGAGTGAGTTCCAGGACAGCCAGGGCTACACAGAGAAACCCTGTCTCGAAAAACCAAAAAAAAAAAAAAAAAAAAAAAAAAAAAAAAAAAAAAAAAAAAAAAAAAAAAAAAAAAAAAAAAAAAAAAAAAAAAAAAAGAAGGGGGAAAGCCAAAAAACATGGCAGGCTTTGTAGACTGCTGTCCAGTGGGTTTAGTCTATTTTAATTTTTTTAAAGATTAAAAACAACAACAACAACGACAACAACCAGCTGGGTCATAGTGATGCAAACATTTAACTTGGGAAGCAGAGCAGGCAGTTGAAAAGTGTGTGTACGTGTGTGCGTGTAAGAGCAACTGCGCACTGATGCCAGAAGATGCTGGGTTTCCTGGAGCTCCTGGAGGGTTTGGGGGAAGTGATCTGGAGTCATCTGCAAGAGTAGTAAGTGCTCTCCGCCGGGCAGTGGTGGCACATGCCTTTAATCCTAGCTCTCTGGAGGTGGAGGCAGAGGCAGAGGCAGAGGCAGAGGCAGAGGCAGAGGCAGAGGCAGAGGCAGAGGCAGAGGCAGAGGCAGAGGCAGAGGCAGAGGCAGAGGCAGAGGCAGAGGCAGAGGCAGAGGCAGAGGCAGAGGCAGAGGCAGAGGCAGAGGCAGGTGGATCTCTGAGTTCAAGGCCAGACTAGTCTACAGAATGAGTTCCAGGACAGCCAGGGCTACACAGAGAAATGACAAAAACAAAACAAAACAAACAAAAAACAAACTGAACCAAGCAAACTAGTAGCTGGTACCCATAACTGTAGAGCCATCTCTCCAACCTGTTTTGTTTTTTAGAGAGGGTCCTGTTTAGTCTAGCCTAGCCTCAGACACTCAGTGTAGCTGAGGATTACCTTGAACTCCTGATCCTCTGTCTTCGCGCCTCCAATAATGGATTGGTGGGTGTGCACCACCACGCCTGACTTCAGAAATCTGGTGTTTTATTTACAAACTGTAAGCCTAGATTGGGCAGGTTCTATGCTATCCTCACCCATATCCAAACCATATGCCCCTGTTACTTGCTGTTTGAGTCTCCTGCAGACTGCTTCTGCTCCATCAGCCTGTCCTCAGGGTGCACTTCTCCTGCCAAGGTCTCATGATCCATTCAGGCCCAAGTCGGCCTCAACCTCTATCTTCTTCCTTCCTCTTCCCTTGGTCTCCTGAGATTACCCCATTCGATCCTCAAGTCCCGCCTTTCTCGCTCTACTGCCCAATCACAGGCTCTAGCTTCTTATTAGCCAATCAGCTTTAAATTGGAGGAGCAAGGTTTACATAACAAAGGCCGGTATACAGGAGGATGCACTCTTCTGGATGGCAACCAGATCCTGAGGTTCAGAATTTAGCATTTGTATACATAGCAACAGGCCAACCCCCAGCATATTTTTGTATTATGTATGTATATACCTATGTATCTTGTGAGTGTACCCCGTTATGTGTAACTGGTGGTGGAGACCAGAGAGGGATTGGGATCCCCACCCCAAGAGCCTGGAGGTAGTAGTGAGCCACCTGATGTGAGGTGCTGGGGATTGAACTCAGTTTCCCTGGAAGAGCAGCCAGTGTTCTTAGCTCAGTACTCATGGTGTCTAATGAAGCAGGAAGTCAAGGCCCCCTTGAAATCAAAAAGACTTAACTGGACGCTATGGACGCTAGAATTCTTTTGGGGGGGGGCGGTTCGAGACAGGGTTTCTCTGTGTAGCCCTGGCTGTCCTGGAACTCACTTTTTAGACCAGGCTGGCCTCGAACTCAGAAATCCGCCTACCTCTGCCTCCCGAGTGCTGGGATTAAAGACATGCACCGCACGCTAGAGTTCTTGAGAGAGGCTCTAATGTACCCAGAGAGGAGGGAGATCGATGGGAGACCGCAGAGTCAGAGCAGTGTCTCAGACCTGGAGCTCACTTTGTAGACCAGGCTGGCCTCGAACTCAGAAATCCGCCTGCCTCTGCCTCCCAAGTGCTGGGATTAAAGGCGTGCGCCACCACGCCGGGCCTGAGCTTTGAAGTCTTAAAAGCCCATGTCAAGTCCAGTCTCTCTCTCTCTCTCTCTCTCTCTCTCTCTCTCTCTCTCTCTCTCTCTCTGCCTGCTGCCTGGGATCAGGATGTAAAACTCCCAGCTACTGCTCTAGCTCAGTGCCTGCCTGCTTTCCACCATGATGACCACGGACTAACCTCTAAAGCATAAAGCAAGCCCCCAATTAAATGCTTCACTCTATGAGTTGTCTCGGCCATTGTGTCTCTTCACAGAAATAGAACAGTGACTAATACAAGGGGGTAGCTTGGGTAAAACACAACTTTAGCAGGTTTGGAAATCCCCAAAATTAACCTGTAAGCCCCACCTGTCAGGAGCCTGGCAACTTCCTGGAATGCTGGGAATTGTAGATCTTGGGAAATAGCAATGCCTGATGGGAAAATAATGGTGGCCTATACATTTGTCCTTAAAAGCATCTGCAACACTTGGCACGAGACCATTCTCAGATGAGAAATTCCAGGGAATGATCCTGACAAAAGTCCATCTCTTGATCAGTTATTTATTATTTAATAAATTCTTGCTTTAAATTTGGCCCAAAATGGCGGAGGTTTTTTTTTTTTTTTTTTTTTTTTTTTTTTTTTTTTTTTGTTTGTTTTGTTTTTTATTCCTAGCAAATGACAGGATGAACAGGTTCATTAAAAAAAATCTTAGTATCCAGGCTGGAGAGACAGCTCAGAGGTTAAGAGCACTGACTGCTCTTCCAGAAGTTCTGAGTTCAATTCCCAGCAACTACAAGGTGGGCTCACAACCATCTGTAATGGGACCCGATGACCTCCTCTGGTGTGTCTGAAGACAGTGACCGTGTAATCATATAAAATAGATAAATCTTAAAAAAATAAAAATCTTAGGATCTGTTGAGTCCTGTCAGGTAATGTCATGAACTTCCCCACCTTCCTGCAAAGACCAAAGGGGTGGGGTGGGAGGAGGAATCACACTACAGTGCAGTCCTTCCTACAATGGGGATCCACAGGGTTGGTCACAAAGGTTAGGGGACAGCTTGACAGGTATCAGAAATGGATTCCCAGTGGCAGCCCAAGGTTAGGCTGAAGGGCGGGAGCTAAACCAGCACATGGAGAGGAAGGTGTGAGGCAGGAGAGTAGCTTACACATCTCTGCCATTTCCCTTGTTCCGGGGATTGCCTTAGAATCTGCTCTGAAGAGGATCTCTGGCTCTCTCTGCTACCCTCACCCCCCCCCCCCTTATTCTCCTCTAAATGAAGCTATTCTCTGGGTTTTCAAGGTTAAACCTCGAAGTCCCTTGAAGGCTGTATTGCTGTTTTCCATCCATCATACCCTTTTCTGTTTAATGTTTTCTTCCTCCCACCTCACAGCCCAGTCTCAGCCTTGCCTTGCTACTTTCCTCTTATAAAATTTCACTTCTGAATGGAATTATTCGTCACCTTTCTTTCCCCAGAATGACCTCTGGGGCTTTACTATTTGTGTATAATATTATATTTAACATCAGTAGTATCAGAGTACTTATATTTGTGTGTGTGTGTGTGTGTGTGTGTGTGTGTGTGTGTGTGTGTGTGTGAGATAGAGCAAAGGAATGTAAATATGACTCTCTCATTGTGGCTTTCCCTGAGAGCAGGAAGCAGCTACCCACCTTGGCCCGCCAGCCTCTCACATGGGAATGCCCTGCTACATATTCCTTTCTTTTTTTTTTTTTTTAAAGATTTATTTTATTTTATTATATGTAAGTACACTGTAGCTGTCCTCAGACACTCCAGAAGAGAGAGCCAGATCTCGTTACGGATGGTTGTGAGCCACCATGTGGTTGCTGGGATTTGAACTTATCACCTTCGGAAGAGCAGTCGGGTGCTCTTACCCGCTGAGCCATCTCACCAGCCCCCTACATATTCCTTTCTAAAAGAGGCTCTCCCCTTTTCACCTTTGGTTCATGGTCAAGACTGATTTAGCTAAACCAAGGCTCACCCTGGGGTCCTACACCAGATCTAGCCTCTGATCTGTTCATCTGGGAAGGAGTGGAGGGTATGGAGAGAGGAGCCCATGTGGATCAGTAACTTTTATTCTCCTGATGCAGTTGTCCTCTTGGAGACGTACTGCTTCCATCTGCTAACTTGGAAGCTTCTAGCCTCCACAGTATCTAATGTAGGCCTAGAATGTTTTTGGGCTCTGAGACTTGCTGCAGAATAGGCTCACCCTTTCTAGTTCTTTCTGTACTCTGGCTGGCTGGTTCAACTCAGCTCTTCTGGCTCAATCTCCTCTCCAAGTTGACTGATTCAATCTGGCTTCTCTCTCGGCCTCTGATTTTTTTTTTTTCTCTGTTTGGTGTCAAACTAACGTTATCAATCTATTCTAATCTTCTGGCTCCTTCTCATTCTCTGGCTTGTTCTGTCTGTGTCTAGCTTGTACTCTCTTTAACCTGTCTCTACAAAACTCCTAGCAAAGCTGCTTCTGTCTCTGTCTCTGTCTCTGTCTCTCTCCATTGCCCCCTCTTTTAGCTTTCCTTCCTCTCTCTTCTCTTAAGAGTTGGGCATCTCCTATTCTGTCAAATCTTTCTCTGATTCATCTCTTTGTCTGCCACTCAGACATTGCTTTCAAACATGGGTGCTCCCTCTACAAACTAACATAACCTTTACTGTTTGGGATTAAAGGTGTGTGCCGGGCTGGAGAGATGGCTCAGCGGTTAAGAGCACTAACTGCTTTTCCAGAGGTCCTGAGTTCAATTCCCAGCAACCACATGGTGGCTCACAACCATCAGAAATGGGATCTGATGCCCTCTTCTGGTGTGTATCTTAAGATAGCGACAGTGTACTTACATACATAAAATAAGTAAATCTAAGAAAGGAAGAAAGGAAGGAAGGAAGGAAGGAAGAAAGAAAGAAAGAAAGAAAGAAAGAAAGAAAGAAAGAAAGAAAGAAAGAGAGAAAGTATATACTAATGGCATGTCCATATTCCAGCCAGAACGATTAAAGGTATGAGCTAAAGGCTGAGGCACACCTAGAGACACAATCTCGGGGTTCACCGTGTGATCAAATATCCTCAGCACCCTTGAGCATCATCAGGGGCAAGGTTCTTCACTTTGGGTCTTTACTGTAGACATTACTCCTGTTACCCACCGGATCCTCTTCTTCTGCATGAAAGGTCATGGTTAGAGATTTCCACAGCCATGCCCAAGTGAAGAAGGCAGGGAGGCCCTCTTCCCGCATGGCTCACAGAGAAGCAAGAAAACCTTTCCCAGAAGGCTCTCTCACAACTTCCCTTACATCACTATGAGTCACACGACCGCAACCAAACCAGACATTATCAAGAGGAACAGAGACATTGTGATTAAAGTAGACTAATCAGGACCCTCCTCTGGGGTTGGCAGAGAGTTCCATGAAGCACAAGGATGCACAGGGGCAGGTGAATGGAGCTCTCAAGAATAACAGCCTGTGGGGAAGGAGGAAGAAATAGGAAATGGATGCTGACCACTAGGTTGAACCCAGAGAAACACCAGGTCAGCTGCATAGGGGTACAGCATTGCGGAGGTAGAATATTTAAAGGAGAGATGGTGAGCCTAGCCTTAGACTTAAGAACAGTGAGTTGCCCAAGCAGGGAAGCCAGCTGTGTACAGAGGTGACTGTTCCCTTCTCAAGTCCCCTATGGCTTCTAAGATGTGAGCATTTATCGCATCCCTCCGTGGTCTTCTCCTAGCCTTCCAGAATACAGGGGCTCCTCAGGGGCTCCTCAGGGGCTCCTCAGGGGCTCCTCAGGGGCTCCTCAGGGGCTCCTCAGGGGCTCCTCAGGGGCTCCTCAGGGGCTCCTCAGGGGCTCCTCAGGGGCTCCTCAGGGGCTCCTCAGGGGCTCCTCAGGGTTCCGTCCCCTGCTCTTCTCAGTCCATGAAGTTTCTCTAGGTCAGGAGTTCTCACTCTGTGGGTTGTGACCCCTTTTGGGGGGGTTCCAAAAATTCTTGTACAGGACTCCCCCAAGACCATCAGAAAACACAGATATTTACATTATGATTCATGACAGTAGCGAAATAACAGTTATGAAGTAGCAATGAAGGTAATTTCTATGGTTGGGGAGTCAGCACACCATGAGAAACTATTAAAGGGCGGGAGCCTTAGGGAGGTTGAGAACCACTGTAATAGGTGGCCTCCCCTGCTTCAGCTCCCACTGCTGACAGTAATGTCTCCAGAGTGCTTTGTCATGCCTGATTTCCAGGCCCGTTTCTAGGCAGCCGACTTGGACTTCCAGCCTTCCACACGCTTTGCTATCTATAAAATCCTGGTCATAGTCATTGGTAATTCTGGATAATTTTCTGTTTTATAATAACAGACTATGAAAATGGAACTTCTGATTATCTTCTCTGACTCTACTGCTGTCCTGAGCCTGTTGTGTCTATTCTAGTCTCCCCTGTATTTATGCGAGTGTGTATGTGTGTGTGTGTGTGTGTGTGTGTGTGTGTGAGAGAGAGAGAGAGAGAGAGAGAGAGAGAGAGAGAAGAGATGGGGGAGGCACCCCTGTAAATTAGCTTTTTGGAGACCCAATGTGGTGTTGTATGGCTTTACAACTCAATTGGGAGGCAAAGGCAGGCAGATCTCTTGAGAAGACCTTGAGGCCAGCCTGATCCACATAGAGAATTTCAGGCCAGCCTGTCTTGAACAACAACAACATTCTCAATAGCCTGCCAAGAGTATCCATGGGTGTGCTGTTTCTCAGCATTTGTGCTTGTTCCTGTAACAGCAGTGTGCGTCCATCATTGTCCTACAGTCTTTCCTGCACATGAGTAGACTTCCCTACTGCCTTCATATTGAACCTAATTGCATGATCTACTTTGGTTAATGGAAACTGGGCAGTTGTCAATATGGCTGGAAGCATTACAAGCTGCTATATAGCTAAGTGTGGTGGTGCATGCCTTTAATCCCAGCACTTGGAAGCCAGTGGGAAACAGATATATAAATGGATTATATATATATATATATATATATATATATAATCTCTCACCCATCTCTCACCATTCACCGATCCATCCATCCATCCTTCCATCCATCCATCCACCCATCCCTCCATCCATCCTTCCATCCACCCACCCATCTATCCACCCAACCATCCTCCACATACCCATCCATCCAGCATCCATCTACCCACCCATTCATTTGTCCATCCATCCATTCATTCACCTATCTACCCATCCAACATTCTACACACACACACACACACACACACACACACACACACACACACACAAATTTGTTTTTCTCCTCTTCCTACCATGAGACCAAGAAAGACATGGTGCCCTCTTCAGTCAGGACAGAAGGACAGACAACTAAGAGAAATAGGAACCAAACCAAGTCATGTATTTGACACATACTTTGAGAGAGACATGAACACTCTGAGAGAGACATGAGCACTTTGTTTCTTGCAACAAAATCAAGAGTGTGGTGGGTTTGGTGGGAGGAAGGTTGTCTGTTACAAGAACAACATATTTTTTAAGAATGGACTAATATGGGCTATGGATGTAGTTTGGTTGGTGAAGAGTTTGTCTAGCATTCACAAAACCCTCAGTGCTGCAAAACAAAACTCAAGTGGGTGTGGTGGTTCTTGTCTCTGTGATCTCATGGCTGGAGAAGTGGACTGGGAGGAACAGAAATTTGGGGGGGGGCAGGGTTCTAGACAAGGTTTTTCTGTGTAGCCCTGGCTGTCCTGGAACTCACTCTGTAAACCAGGCTGGCCTCGAACTCAGAAATCTGCCTGCCTCTGCCTCCCCAGTGCTGGGATTAAAGACATTCACCACCATGCTAAGGAGCAGAAGTTTTGACACAGTGAGTTAGTTCTCAGCCAGCCTGGCTTTTAGGATATCTTGGCTCAAAAAATTTTTTTTGAAAAATTTTAAAAAGAAAAATAGACTTATTGAGTAATAGTACCAGGAACAAAACACAGTGTCATTTGTTTGGGGACCTGCTAGTGAGTCCTTCAGCCACTTGGAAATCAGATTAATCACCAAGCAACATTCAGTTTGAGCCAGCTGAGTGCCAGATTGGTAGCACACACAGGCCAGCACCTCTTACTGCTTATGAAATTGAAGCAGGAGAATCAGAAGTTCTGGGTTAGCCTCTGCCACTTACTGAGTTGAGGCCAGCCTGAACTACAGTAGATATTTTTACCACTCTGTCTTGGCTGCTTTTAGATGCATGTGACAGGATTGATTGATTGATTGATTGATTTTTTTTTTTTTTTTGGACAAACTGTCTATATAGCCCTGGCTGTCCTGGAACTCACTTTGTAAAACCAGGCTGGACTCAGACTCAGAGATCCACCTGCCTCTCTCTCCTGAGTGCTAGGATTAGAAGTATAGGTCACCATGCAGGGCAGGATTCTTTCTATAAGCAAGAAATGAGCTTGGAAAAGAATTGGCTAAATAGCTCTCTTAAGCTCTCTGTGTGTGCTACCTTTCTTACTCTCTAGCTCTCCTTCTCTTTCCCTTCCCCCATTTCTCCATGTGGCCATGGCCGGTTTCTCTCTTTACCCTCTATCCTCTCTCCCTGCCTTTCTACAATAAAGCTCTAAAACCATAAAAAAAAAAAGAATTGGCTAAATAAGCAGGAGATGGGAGGAGAGAGAGTTGTGATTGTGGCAAGGGACATAACCGTTGTTTGCCTGTAACAGAGAGTCTGGAAATTGAGAAATGCATTGAGTCACAGGCATGACCAGGTAGAAGTTAGTCTTGGGACAGACCCACGGAGGAAATAACTTAGGACATCTAGATCAATCCTTAGTAATTATGCCTGCAGAGGACAGGATTACAGATACGATGGCTGGCCCCGTGGGGCTGCCTGGAACGACAGAGGCTGGCCGTGCTCTCAAGAGTGTTGTGTAACCAAGGAGCAACCAACCTGGGTGAAAGGGGACTGCAGCTGTTGAAGAACAGTCTTTATGGTCCTAAGTCTCTGTGGGCGGGGGGAAAAAAAGCTTGACAAGTATTTGCCACACATGTTGCCAGGGTGTGTGGTTGTAATAAAAGGATCATTCTTTTTTTTTTTTTTTTTTTTTTTTTTTTTTGGTTTTTCGAGACAGGGTTTCTCTGTGTAGCCCTGGCTGTCCTGGAACTCACTTTGTAGACCAGGCTGGCCTCGAACTCAGAAATCCGCCTGCCTCTGCCTCCCCAGTGCTGGGATTAAAGGTGTGCGCCACCATGCCCGGCTTCTTTCTTTATTCTTTATTTATCCTCTTTCTTTTTCTGCCTCTTGCTTGCTTGTTGGTAGTGCCCCTTTAAGGAGCAGGTTTCCACACACATTGACATCAGACAATATTACAGGGCTTTGTTGATAACATGTAAGCCAAAATGATATAATATACATATATAAAAACATGTATATATAAATGGTATATGTTAGAAATTATACACACACACACATATATATATGCATATATATATGTATATATATATACATATATATATGTATATATATGTCTCACAGTCTCTCTAGTGCTGGGATTACAAGTTGGATATATATATTATTTATAATATATAATATATAATATATAATATATAATATATAATAATTATATATATATTTATTATTTGATTTTTTTTTCTTCCCAAAAGCTTGAGGCCCTTGCCCTGCAGCAACGGGCCCACGTTATTCAGCACAATGTCTTCCAGGCTTATGCATGTGCCATGGGTCAGGATTTCACTTTGTCCAGCTCATCTGTCCATTTTAGTCAAGATGCTTTTGACTTTACATAACAGAAACCTTCCATCGCACCCAAGTTTTACCATTAAAACTGCAAGGAAGCCGGGCGTGGTGGCGCACGCCTTTAGTCCCAGCACTCGGGAGGCAGAGGCAGGGGATTTCTGAGTTCGAGGCCAGCCTGGTCTACAAAGTGAGTTCCAGGACAGCCAGGGCTATACAGAGAAACCCTGTCTGGGGGGGGGGGGAACTGCAAGGAATTTATTATGTAATGGAACGAACCATTCAAAGGCCAAGCCGCCCCAGGGCTGGTTACATCTGCAGCTTTAAGACATCATCATTGGACTTGGACTAGTGTCCGGCATCCTTTGTTGTTGATCTCTTCCTGCTGGCTCAGCTCCAGGCTAGTGTCTCACGGGACTCAGCAGCCTTAGTCACTTGCATTCCTCAGTTTTTGCTGGATTATGCTATCATAACCCCCAAACCTCTACAGCTGGGAAAAATATATTTAAGAAGATATATGCACTTTAAGGTAAGGAAACATTTCCACAAGCACATTAGCAGTCTCTCTTTCATCCCAGTAAACAGAACTGTGTAACATTTACAAGTTACTGTGGTTGTTAGGGTCAGAGCCCAGGTTCTGATCTAAAGAGACAAAGTAACACTTAATAAAAGAAAAAGGAGCCAGCCAGGCAGTGGTGGCAGATTTAAATAGAAGGCAGAAGCAGGTGGATCTTTGAGTTCCAGACCAGCCTGATCTACAGAGTGAGTTCCAGGCCAGCCTGGTCTACATAGTGAGACCCTGTGTTACCCACACCCAAAAATGAGAGAGACAGAGACAGAGACAGAGACAGATGGAGACAGACAGAGACAGACACACAGAGAGAGACAGAGAGGCAGAAACAGAGCCAGAAAACAAAGGAAATCTATTCAGAGTAACCACACTGGGTTTTGGAACAGAAAGGACTCCTGCCCCATCTCCCTCCCAAGCTCCTCTTCTGGTCCTAACCTGAAGTTCAGATTTAAATAGAAGGCAAGAGGCACGTACAGCTCCACAGCCCTGGTCAAGGTAAGGTCATGCATCAGCATCTCTGCCCCAGTCACTCCTCTAAGACTGTCTGACAAGCTGTCAGAACTGGGTGATGCCTCTTTCCCAGAGACAAGTTCTCCTGGCTGTACCAGGTTTCAGACTTCTTCTCTCAGCATGATGATATAATGAGAAAATTCCAATTTTGGGGGGTGAGGGTGTTTTTTCTTTGTTGTTTTTTTTTTCAAGCATCTGATAACCAACAGGTGGGACACAAATGTCTCCTTAGAATATCTTCATTCCTGCTGAGACAGTTACATGACTGGAAGGAAGAAATCGTGGGCAACTGTGACCCCCTAAGCTCATTCTTAACTCCTTCCTTGAAGGTGGAGTGGGAGTTGGGTGCCCTGGAGCAAGACCTGTATAGAGACTGCTCCTGTACCGTCTGTAGCTAAGGCTTCTGGCATCCTCCATTTCCACCAACCATCCAAGCTCCAAGCAACTTAGAGAGTTTCTTCTTTTCTTGGATGAGTTAGGGTCTCTCACTATAACTCAGTCTGGCCTCAAACTCACTCTGTAGCCCAGGTTTGCCTTGAACTCCAGGAAATTATCCTGCCTCAGCCTCCTGAGTACTGGGAGAGAATTTCTTTTTAAAGCCATTCAGAGTCAGGCCTGAGAGAACAGGCTAGCTAGTCCAGAGCCCAAGGCCAGATGACGGAAAGTTCAAGGCCTTCTTTGGCTAGAGAATGAGTGGAAGGTCAGCTTGGGTA
>LR749669.1:1263756-1300805 GCA_902729485.2 Mus minutoides | reverse complement strand
TTTTTTTTTTTTTTTTTTTTTTAAAGATTTATTTTATTTATTATATGTAAGTACACTGTAGCTGTCTTCAGACACTCCAGAAGAGGGCGCCAGATCTCGTTACGGATGGTTGTGAGCCACCATGTGGATGCTGGGATTTGAACTTATCACCTTCGGAAGAGCAGTCGGGTGCTCTTACCCGCTGAGCCATCTCACCAGTCCCTCAGCTTGGGTAACTTAGTAAGACCCTGTCTCAAAATAAAAAGTAAGAAGAGGGCTGGGTGTAAATAAAACTTAGTTCTTAAACTCGTACCCAGCATGAACGAAGTTCTGGATTCAGTTACCAGACTATTAAAAACAAACTAAATAAATAACTCCAATTTGGATCAGGTAATTTTCCCACTGAAAATCTTTTATAGACAATTACTCCTTCCCTTCTTGCCTGTGTGCATGTGCATGCGTGTGTGTGTGTGTGTGTGTGTGTGTGTATGAGCTCACACTGTGTGTTTGGAGGTCAAAGTTTGATGTCAAGTGTCTTCCTCAATTTGTTTTCCACCGTACTTTTTTTTTTCTTTTCGAGACAGGGTTTCTCTGTATAGCCCTGGCTGTCCTGGAATTCATTTTGTAGACCAGGCTGGCCTTGAACTCAGAAATCTGCCTGCCTCTGCCTCCTGACATAAACGTATGTGTGCCACCATGCCCAGCTCTAAATTAAAAAAAATCATTATTTTTAATTTCCTATGTCTGGATGTTTTGTCTGCTTGTCTGTCTGTGTGCTGCATATGTGTCTGGTGCCCACAGAGGCCTTAAGGGGTCATCAGATTCTTTGAAATGAGAGTGATAGATGGTTGTAAGCCAACATGGGGGTGCAGGTAATTGAACCTGTATCTCCTGGAAGAACCTATGCTCTTAACTACTGAGCCATCTCTTCACCCCCAGCCCAGCTCCATAAAAATAGTATACTTATTTTTACTCAGGAGGCAGAGGTAGGGAGATCCCTGAGTTCCAGGCTAGCCTTATCCACAGTATAAAAGTCATGTCTGTTCTATGTCTGCCCTTGCTTTGAATGACATGAAGACTTTTATATTTATCACTAGGCTCCAGGCACTATAGCTGGGCAGGTTCTGAGCTATTCTAACCTCACAGAGCTGGTCTTAGGCTACTTCTGACCTACTTCCCAGCCCCGTGCGTGGCCCCTTAACTGTCATCCTAGTCTTGCCTGCTCTCATTCTCAGGGCAAGGAAGCTCGGCGTCTTCCTCTCCTGCCCAGCTATAGGCTGTTCAGCTCTTTATTTGACCAATCAGGTGATGGAGAACAACATTTTACAAAATAGTGACTTTGGATGCTTCATAAAAATGACAGTTTCGAAGTCTGGACTACAGCCAGATTTCTGGATACAGAAATGAGCAATTGAATACACAATGGATGAAAACATTCCCCCAGCACTTCGGACCAAGTTTTAGGATAGCCAGGGATTCACAGAGAAACTCTGTTTGGAAAACAAACAAACAAACAAACAACAACCTCCCCCAAAACAAACAAAAAAAGTGATGTGTATGAATGATTTATCTGCATATATGTATGTAGATTGCATGAATTCTGGTTGACTAAGAAGACAAATACAAAGGAAAGAACATACCTGCTCCTAGGTGTGTTGGAGAATAAAGTTTATTGTAGACAAAGGGAGCGCTTAGCCAGAGGCAGGGACATCTGAGAGAGTCCAGAGTGGTCATAACCCTGAGCCAAGTGTGAAAGGTGGGAGGAAGGAGAGGGGGCAGAGGGAAACCAGACACAGCAGCCTGCAGGCTCAAAGAAGAAGGGTAACAAAATGTTATTATATAAGGAAGGGCAGCTGGGGAAACCCTGGGTTGGAGAAGTTTTGGGTAGGAAGCCAGATAGGGAGTGGAGTATATGCCAGCCAGGAGGACTTTGTTAAAGGTGGGACCTGAGGGATGGATACAGGGAAGAACCTGGCCATTGTTCATTGTTCATTGTACAGGGACCTCAGCTTATTTGTTTGAGACTTAATGCTGGTGACCCCAGAAACCATAACCAAGCACTAGATTCCCCAGAACTAGAATTGTTGTAAGAAGCTGCCTTGTGAGTGCTGGGAAATGAACCCTGGGTGCTCTGTGAGAGCACAAAAAAACTGCTTTTAACTGCTGAGGCATGTCTCAGGCCCCTCCAGCACAGGGTCTTACTAGAGAGCCAAGGCTGGCCTGGAACTTGTCATCCTCCTGTTTCAGTTTCCCGAGTGCTGGAAGTATCTGAGCACGGTATCGAGTCTGGCAGAACAAAGCCAGTGGGGCTCATTACCCTTTCAGCCAGGGATAAAAACTGAACTGCACAGGGCTGGGCGTTTTACTATAGAGAGGACTGATTGGCTCTCTGAATATGTTCAATGGATCAGAGATAGAGTGTAAGTCCAGAGGTCAGAGAGACGTTATCACCTCTCCCGGCTCTGAGGGAAAGTGTGTGTGGCTACTTTTTATTATTAGTGTGCTATTTCTTTCCATTCAGTCAAAGATGAGATTCAGGGTTTTCCCAAGAAAACTGGTTCTGTCTATTCAAAGACCAAAAAGATGACAAAGGGACTCAGTCAGAGCTGCAGCCTCTCACATATTCCCAGATCTATTTATTATTATTCACTGTGCAGAGATTCCTGCTGCTTTTGCATCTACACGGTATTGCCAACCAGGCTATTACTCTATCTTTCTTTCTGTCTTTTTTTTTTTTTTTTTTTTTTTTTTTGCCTTCATGTACTGAAACAGTGTGGTGTTGTGTTCAAGTTAGTGAGTCACAGCCTTCTGAAAATTAATGGGTGTCAGCAGGGTGAGCAGTTGGGGGGGGCAGGGAGGACCATGAACTAATGATAGATTTATCTTTACCCTTTTTTTTTTTTTTTTTTGAGACAGCGTCTCATGTAGTCCAGACTAGCCAAGGATGACCTTGACTTCATCATCTTCCTACTTTTGCTTCTCAAGTGCTGCAGCTACCGGCATACACCACCGTGCCAACTCAGAAATTAATTTTCTGCCGGGCGTGGTGGCGCATGCTTTTAATCCCAGCACTCAGGAGACAGAGGCAGGCGGATTTCTGAGTTCGAGACCAGCCTGATCTACAGAGTGAGTTCCAGGACAGCCAGGGTTATACAGAGACACCCTGTCTCTAAAAAAACAAAACAAAACAAAACGATAGTTTTCTTAGGCTTCCATTTAATACATGGTTTATGCATTCCGTTTATATATTAGAGATTGTTTTGAAAATAGTTGAAAGGAAACTGTCTTTGAGGTACATAGTTAAGAAATATTTTAAAAAGATATTCTGCCTATCATTTAAAATTTGCTTTTAAAAAATGTGGATAATTTCCTGGGTTAGATTTGTCTTATTTTTAGATAGTCTCATACTGTAGCATGGGGTGGCCCAGAACTCACTATGTAGCTCAGGTTGGTCTCAGAAAGTCAGCGTCCTGAGGTCTGGGGCTACAGGTGTGAGCTGCTATATGTGGCTTATAATTAACAGTTGTGATACACACAGACACACACACACACATAACCTTATAGGACTGAGAAAGTTCCCAATGTCCACAGCACACTCTGAAGGGATAGAGCCTGGACTGCAATGGGTGGTGCAAAAGAAGTAGAAAAACAAGCTTCAAGAAGCTACTCCTGAGAAATGTTCTCAAGGGGTTCTGAGCACACTCCTGGGTCTTCCCAGAGCTTCAATTTCAAGTCCCAGTGGATCTGGAGTGGCTCGGTAAGGAACAGGGTGGGGAGAGAAATCAGCGGTATCTGTGGTATCTGCGGGAGGGCAGGAATAATCAGCTTGAGACTGGTCCATGCAGAACCCACCCAACAATTCAGATGAGAAACTGAATCAGGGAGATTAGTAAAAGCAAAATTTGCCCATTGCCTACCACTTGGGAAAACAGAAGTCATAGCCTATAGTTTTCAGAGCCCAGTCAGCCAAACTCTCAACTTTAATAAAGACTGCCTGGGGCCGGGGGTCGGGGACTGGTAGCACACTCCCAGCATCTGGGAGGCAGAGGCAGGGGCAGGTGAAGATCTATGAGAAACCCTGTCTCGAAAAACTAAACAAGAAAAGAAAAGACTGCCTGGGGAGCAGGTGGCTTGTCAAGGCCTTCCGAGATAAGGAACTGCTTTGCACGACCTGAGTGAGTGGAATCAAAGGTGAGCGACCCGCGAGCCTTTGGAGAATAACCAGGGTTCTGCCCCGGCGGAGCCGCCAACCGGCCGTCCGCTTCCAGAGGGCAGCCAGCGCCGGCCACGTGGCCCAGGTTGCAAGCTGGGGACGGGCCGGGGGCGGGGCGTGAGGAGGCGCGTCGGGCGGAGTGCGCCTGCGCGGGTGGGCGGGACGGGGCAGGGTGCAAGGCGAGCCCCACGCGTTAAAGGCACGGTGCCGGCGACCGGCGGGCCAGCTCGTGGTGCGCAGGCGCGGGCTTTCTCCTCGGTCCAGCGGCTCCGGGTCGGGCTGAGTGGTTGTGTGGCTGTGCGGCGGCGGCGGCGGCGCATCTCCGATACCATGAGCGGCTTCAGCAGCGAGGAGCGCGCCGCGCCTTTCACCCTAGAGTACCGCGTCTTCCTCAGTGAGTGGCGTGGGGCCCAGGGCCGGGTCGCCCATTCATTCCAGGACGAGCGGGCGGGCGCGTCCCCTTCCCTCGGGCGGGCGGCGGGCGGCGGGACCAGCAAGGGCCGCTATCCTAGTGCCCACCGCGAGCGCTCCCTCCACACATTCGAACTTGGGCCACGTGGGGAAAGGAAACCACTGAGTCACCCTTAGAAGGTGCCCGGAGCTGATACCGACCGCCTAAGAGGATTGTCCTCAGGATCGCCGGCTGGAGGACAGAGATTTCCTCAAGACCTTAATTCGGTGCCGAACTGGATCGAGTCCTCCCCGGTGTTGTAAGAGATGGGAAACTGAGGCCCAGGTCTTCCCGGCTCTAGCCTCGTGTGTGGTGAGGCTTCTCTGAAGCCCTGATGGCCCGGAGTGCTTCTAGGAAACTGAAAGCTTTGCCTCCCTAGACAGACAGGTGACTTCCAGCTAAGGACCTGGAGGGAGAACAGCCAGGTTCTTAACCCGGGTGCAGGAACCCGAGTCCGGACGGACTAGTTACACTCCCACCCAACCCCCGCCCCGCACTCGGAAAGGTGGAGTTGATCGGCCTCCCACGTTGTGTCACCTTTTCCTTGTAGGTGCTTGCAAGCTACCTGGCTTTCTCCTGGAAGCCCTTAGCTTGTAGGTACATACATACATACATACACTCATGGTGCTAACAGAGGCTTGCGATGCTGTTAGCAAAGGCCCGACAGTTTGTAACCTCTTTATGTTTATTTAGAGGGGATGGGCAGAAATCTCTAAGGACAGGGCAACAGACTTTCCTGAAAGGATGAACAGAGAGTGCCTAGCAAATACAAATCTGGTTTGGAGCAAAAAGGGCAGTGAACTCCCAAACATACATCTAAGGACGATTAAACTGCTGGGGAAGATCCGGGAAGGGTGGGCCTCTTTTTAATTAATTACAGAATCAAACAGTAAGGGCAGAATGTAGAAACTTCACCATGGAAATAGTGTTGGCTTCAGAATATTTCACTGCCCTTTAGAGTGACCCTTTGGGTCACTGGGAATTGTCTTCAAGCTATATGTGCAGAACAAACTGCTTTTAATGTATTTAATGTATTAGTGGTAAGTATTTGATGGTTGTGAGTAATGAGTCAAAGCCACTCCTTGATTTTGGACTTGGCTAAAGTTTATCAAATGAGCTGTCTGGAACTTAAGAAATACTAAATTTAGTGCCACTATGTAATTTAGCTAGTTCTCGTTCTTTGAGCTTTTTAAAAAGGATAAATTTCGGAGTATTTTTTCCACTTTCTTTGAGGGTGGTGATGGGTGAGGCCACAGTCTTTTCCTGTTTAGCTCAGCCTGGTTTCAAACTTGAGATCCTCCTGCTTCAACCTTCCAAGTACTAGGATATAGATAGGTTCAGGCATCACACCTGACGGCATCCATTCTTTAATAGAAATAATTAAAAAAAAATAATGTTACATTTTCCAGTCTCTTTAAAACAGATGAAAGTCCAGTTTGAGCAGAGGACAGTTACGCATACAGCCCTACACAAACTAAGCTTAAAATCTCAGCATTCCAGAGGCAGATTTGGGCAGATCTGTGAGTTTGAGTCCAGTTTGGTCTACAGAGTGAGTTCTAGAAGAGCCAGGGCTACACAGAGAAACCCTTTATTAAAGGCCTGCGGTGGGCCACTGCCTCAAAAAATATTTGAGGCAGAGTCTTACATATGTAGCCCAAGGTGGCCTCAGACTCACTACATAGCCAAAGAATGACCTTGAATTCTTGATTCTCCTGCCTCCATCTTTCCAAAGCTTAGATAACAGGCATGTGCCACCAAATTGGGCTAAAGCTACTTTTCATGTATGACAGAATATAGAAGATATATGATCGTGATTAGATCATTCTTAAGGAAAGTCATAGTATTGAAGTAGGTCTGAAGTGTCACATAAAACAGCATGAATTCTTAAGAATAAGTTGGTTGGCCTCTTTCCTGCAGGTAGTTCACTGAAGTTCTGTAAGCATTTAACTGAAATCAGATTAGTCAAAAGCAATTTGATCGTCTTTTATATCGAAAGCCCTACAGGGCTAGAGGTGGGAGGAATTCAGCTAAGTCCTCACACTCACAATAGGAAGTAACACCCAGTGTAAAGCAGAAAGTGCACACAGGATGAAAACCTGCTCCTGGCTAGGGTCGGGAGTACAAACTACACTGTAGCTGTTTTCTAGGTCTCTCTGTTGCCCTGGCTGGGGTAGAACTGCCTCCTATGTAGACTAAGCTGGCTTCAAAGTCACAGAGCACTTTTGCCTTGGCCTCCTGGCTGCTGGCTTTGGTTTGGTTTGGTTTTTAGTATTTTTGAGACAGGGTCTCCTAGGTTGGCTCCAGCCTGACTGTGGGCACAGGCATCACCTTGAACTCCCGATCTTCCCAGTTGCTGGGTTTGCAGGCACGCAGTTCCCAGGCTCAGTTGGAAAGTGTTTTCCTGTGTTTTGTTCTTTCCCCTCCAGTATGAGGAGGAGTGAACCGAGGGCTTTGCACATGCCAGGAGAATTGTTTATCGCGGACCTATATCGTCCACCTCCTTGTTTTTTGATTTGTTCTTGTTTTATGTTATAGGAATAGAATCTTCCTGTTATGAAGTGTTTATTTTGTGCATTTAGAAATGTAACCAGCCACAACAGCGTTTCTTATTTATTTTACAGAAAATGAGAAAGGGCAGTACATTTCTCCATTTCATGATGTTCCAATCTATGCTGACAAGGTAAGAATCTCTGTCATTCCAAAATGGTCTCCCCCTCCCTTATCTATCTATCTATCTATCTATCTATCTATCTATCTATCTAGAGACAAGGTCTCTTTACATATTCTTTGCTGTCCTGGAACATACTCTGGTCTTGAACTCAGAGATCTGCCTGCCTTTGCCTCTGGAGTGCTGGAATTAAACTCACGACACCATGTCCAGCAAACACAGTCTCTTTAATTGGATCCCAAGTTGGGCATAGTGAATTTTTTAAGTCTCCATCAACCTGAAATCCCTCTTGTGCTTTCATCTCATGGTTCATTGAGTAGCTAAGAAGTCAGAAGTGAATCAGATCATTGGATTAAAGAAGCAGCTATAAATTAGGGGAGGACTAGAGGCAGAAGTTTTTAAGCTGCCTTTTTGTGCGTGTATGAGTGTGTCACATTGATATGTGTGTTTGGAACCGAAGCCTTCTGATTTCATTAATGGTTTAAAATAAACCATGTAGCCCGTGTGTTTTGAATGTGGGAATGTTCATTAAATATTTAAAGTAAACTCAGTAAGTACAAGAAAACTCAGTATTTTTAGTAGGTTGGTGAGTTTGCAAACAGTGCTAAGAAAGTTAAATACAGGCTGGGCGTGGTGCGTGGTGGCGCACACCTTTAATCCCAGCACTTGGGAGGCAGAGGCAGGCGGATTTCTGAGTTCAAGGCCAAACTGGTCTACAGAGTGAGTTCCAGGACAGCCAGGGCTACACAGAGAAACCGTGTCTCGAAAAACCAAAAAAAAAAAAAAAAAAGAAGAAAGTTAAATACACAGCTCTGCAAAGAAATGTCTGTTCTTGTACGCACCAGTGAAATGTAAAAATCTAACTTAGCACAGATTGATGTGGGTTTACCACAGATTAGTAAGAATCCTTACTTTCTTAGAAAAAAAACTTTATATAAAAATATGTGGTTAGTAGGAATTGAACTCAGGACCTCTGGAAGAGTAGTCAGTGCTCTAAACCACTGAGTCATCTCTCCAACCCTTTTTTGTTTTGTTTTGGCTGTCCTGGAACTCACTCTGTAGACCAGGCTGGCCTCGAACTCAGAAATCCGCCTGCCTCTGCTTCCCGAGTGCTGGGATTAAAGGCGTGCGCCACCACACTCGGCTTTCTCCAACCCTTTTTTAAGGAACTTTGAGTCACATTAAAAACAGAGATTTTGAGTTAGAAAAGTTTCATATACTGTCTAGCTTCATTTAATTTGTTTGTTTATTGGAGGCAGTGGTGTGTGTGTAGATCAGAAGACAGCATGCTGGAGCCAGTTCTTCTACTGTGTAGGAATCGGGAATCAAACCCAGGTTTCCAGGCTTGGATGTACCCTTGCCTGCTGGGTCTTCTCTGGGGCCCTCATTGACCTGTAGTTCAGTGTTAGTAACTAGTCCATGTGGATTCCACAGCACACTTGGAATAACATTGTCAGGCTGAAATCTTTACTTCATGCTCGTAGCATTACTCTTGCCTTATCTAGAAATAGACTCACAGGGCTGGTGCAGTGGGTCGAAAAACAAAACCAAACCAAAAGAACACTTGCCCTAGGAGAAGAAAGCCTACCACTACACGTGTCTATGCATGTGTTTGCGTGCACGCACATACATCATATACACACAATAACTTTTTTGTTAAAAATGAGAGAAATAGATAAATACATTGGATTGTATTAATACTAGAAAGTATGCTATAATCCAGTCTGTAGGTAGCTTCAGGGGATCCCATCTGACCCAGGTCCCACTTTGGAGACAGTGAAGCGAACAAAGCCAGTTATGTACTGCAGTTGCAGGAAGGACCTCTAACGGGACATGCCTTCCTGTGGGAGCCTCGCAGTTGTATTTACTTGGGTTCTCTGATTTGTTACTTCTGATGTCCTGACAGTTGCTGAGTCCTTCCCCATTGAACTGTCTTGTTGGGTTGGCTTGAGTTATCTCGTATGGATTAATACGATATACGTCATACTCCAGTGTGCTTCACAATAACACCTCAGGATATTCTAAGTTACAAAGGCGTAGGAACCAGGGAGTCTGGGTTTACTGGTGGTATATCCGTGGATGTGCATGTCTGTTGCATACTGGCGTGCTGAGGAGGGAAGTATCTCATACAGAGCTGGGTTTCCATGTTCCCAAGTGGTTGGACAGCCAAGGGTTACCACAGCTGTCTCAGGACACTGCAGAAGGGGGAATGGAGAGGACACTTGGCTGTCCCACAAAACATCACTTCTCAGGGTTTTCTGAGATGGTGGAGTCTTGTGGACCTGTTGTGTATGTGATGGAATTGTGTTTGTTAGTTTGCTTTTCAAGATAGAATTTCTCTGTGGAGCCCTGGCTGTCCTAGAATTCTATCTGTAGACCAGGCTGGCCTTGAACTCAGAAATCCACCTGCCTCTGCCTCTCTAGTGCTGGGATTAAAGGTGTGCACCACCATCCTCTGGTGTATTTCATAAGAGCACAGGCTCTTGCAACAACTAGATTTCACCAGTGTTCAGACTGAAAGAGCCAGTTTTTTTATTGCCACCTGAGAAGCCAGGAAACGTGCTTTGGTTTGTAAGGCAGTTATCTCATTGGGATACAAGCAAGGTCCTGGATGACAGAGCACATTTTGGATTACAACAAAAAAAGGCAACCTGACCTGTGACTGAGGAGTGTAGTTTATTTTTTAGCTTAATAAATGTAGTATGTACGTATGCATGCGCACAAATGCCGTCGTATGAAGTAGCAGTCTGAGGACAACTTTTTGGTGTTAGTTCTCTTACTACGGGTTCCAGGGATCCAACTCACACATTGCCTGCTTGCACAGCAAGTGCCCTTAGCCGACGTGGCATCTCATTCACTGCCCCTCCCTGACCCCAAATTCCAATGTAAGTGTACTTTTGTACGTGTTTGTATGTGATTTTAGGTATGTCATTAACAAGAGGGTTCTTTTAAGGACTCGGTGACTTGGTTCCTCAACAGAAAAATGTCCAAAGACTTAGGGATTTTATTCCGTGTCAGAGCCTTTCAGTCCTGACAATATTGAGTTTGCTATTTGCATTAGCTAATCAAGCCAGCTAGATCAGGAAATTCTTGTGCGTCAGGTATCCTGCTGGGATTCTGTCCAAGTATATTGGGTAGTAAAGGGCAAAGCAGGGGCTTACTCTTGTTGTTGTTAATTGCAGAAATGTGTTTTAGGTAGACTCTACTTCCGGCTCAAATACAAAAGCAGTTGTCCGTGAGAATGTCTTCCAAGTCAGTACACAGAGATAACAGAACACAAACTTTGAACAATGTCAGACAGCCTAGAATAAGCAATTGCAACAAGGGTAGATAATGAGCAGCTTGATTCTAGTTTTAGTTTTGGTTTTGAGTTTTATTTCCTCTTGTTACTGAGAAGAACTGAACCTGGGGCGATGGGCACAACCCCCAGCCCTCTCTTTGGTTTGAGACAGGATCTTACTGAGTAGCATGAACTCATTCTGCACATGTAACCAGGCAAGCTTTGACCTCACCATCTTTCTGCTGCAGCCTCCTGAGTAGCGAGGATTAGAGGCAATTTGGTGAGGCCCATTCATTCTACCCAGTGAAAGCTGACCTCAAGCTGTTGATACACCCAGCTCAGATCCTTGGTTTCAGTTTACATCCACCAGGAGTATAGGCATACACCACACCCAGATCTTAAAATGCTCTCCCACCGTAAGTCAGCACTATACAAGCTTGGCAGCTCTCTGGGCCATGTCTTCAGTGCTTATGTGAAATCCTAGTACTGACTGTTTCCAAGGCTCCCGGTAGGACACATTAATCCAAAGCTGAATCTTTTCTTCTGTTGAAAAAAAAAGTCAAGCTTTTAATCAGATGGACTAACACTTAAATGCTTAGGCATTACAGATCATAGGCAAGTTTGACACCTGAAAACCCAAAATCATGCTAGATTGGTAAAGAAGAGACAGTAAAAGGTATGCCTAGAGTATCTCACCTGATTTCAGTCATTCTGTAGCATTTCTTTTTTCTTTTTTTCTTTTTTTCCTTATTCTGGTCAACCCCGCTTGCTCCGCTCCCCCCCCCTCCACTCGCTCTAGCCACTCCCGTCCGGCCCTGCTCGCTCTGATCTGCTCTGCTTGCTTCAGTTGGCCCTGCTCTCTCCAGCCGTCCCCGTTCTCGCTCTGGCCGTCCCCGTTTGGCTCTGCTCGCTCCGGCCACCAGCCCCGCTTGCTCCAGCCACCCCGCTCGCAACGGTTGGTCTCTCTGGTCCAAGGATTCGTTTCTTACTATTTTTCATAAGTACGCTGTAGCTGACATCCGACGCACCAGAGGAGGGCATCAGATCTTGTTACGGGTGGTTGTAAGCCACCATGTGGTTGCTGGGATTTGAACACATTACCTTCGGAAGAGCAGTCGGGTGCTCTTACCCGCTGAGCCATCTCACCAGCCCCTCTGTAGCATTTCTGAGGAGGAAATAGAAGCTTGTTCTCAGGTATCATGACACCTTAAGTTGCTTCTTTTCCTGGGGGCCCATGCCTGTGTTCGACTACAGGAATGAGTTTGACTGGCCTAAGTCAAAGCTTTAATCGTAGGACAAAGGCTCTCCATTCCCAGCACCCCTAAACTCAGAGTCTCAGATTTCAGAGGATTACATCAGCCTGAGGATCTCTAAAATCTCAAGCATTTAGGGCCCTGACCAGTTTTTCGATTATTTAAGTGAGTATGTATGAGTAGGGAGTGTCCACACTATGGTGTGTGTGTGTGTTTGTTTGTTTGTTTAATGTATAACACTATAGCTGTACTGATGCTTGTGAGCTATCATGTGGTTGCTGGGAATTTGAATTCAGTACTTCTGCTTGCTCTGGTAGACCCTGCTCGCTCTGAATAATAAATCTGAAGATTTATTATTATAATAAAGTACACCGTAGCCCTCTTCAGACACACCAGAAGAGGGCGTCAGATCTTATAACAGATGTTTGTGAGCCACCATGTGGTTGCTGGGATTTGAACTCGGGACCTTTGGAAGAGCAGTCAATGCTCTTAAGCACTGAGCCATCTCTCCAGCCTGTGTTATTGTTTTAAACTCTGAGTCCTGATACTTTGTTGAGAGTCAGTCTTCCCCTTGGTATATATCAGTATATATCACATTCTCTTTGGTTGAATTATTATTATTATTATTTTTTTAGAAGAAGACAAATCTATTTTGTACTCTGAAAGACTAGCAGCAGGCACTGCAGTCCCAGGAATTGCTTGCTGTAATTTACAGCTCCAGATGTGGCATGACAGTGTCAATTTTGACTATTTTATTTTTCTCAGGTACTCTCTCAATTATGGACAGATTAATTCAGAAATTTTTGTTTTTGTTTTGTTTTTTGGTTTTTGTTTTTGTTTTTCGAGACAGGGTTTCTCTGTGTAGCCCTGGCTGTCATGGAACTCACTTTGTAGACCAGGCTGGCCTCGAACTCAGAAATCTGCCTGCCTCTGCCTCCCAAGTGCTGGGATCAAAGGCGTGCGCCACCACGCCTGGCCTGAAATTTTTTTTTAATTAAAACAAACAAATAAACAAAAAAACGTATGAGTGTTTGCCTGCATGTATGTCTGTGTACTATATGCGTGGCCAGTGCCTCCCTGGAGGCCAGAAGATCCCCTAGGACTAGAGTTAGAAATGTTTGTGAAAGCCGGGCCTGGTGGCTCACGCCTTTAATCCCAGCACTTGGGAGGCAGAGGCAGGCGGATTTCTGAGTTCGAGGCCAGCCTGGTCTACAGAGTGAGTTCCAGGACAGCCAGGGCTATACAGAGAAACCCTGTCTCAACCTCCCCCCTCCCCCCAAAAAAAAGAAATGTTTGTGAGCCTTCATGTGGGTACTGGGTCTCTAACCAGGTTCTTGGGAAGAGTGGCCTGTGCTCTTAGGGAGCATCTCTCCAGTCTTCTGTGTACTTGTCTCTTCTTAGAGCATATCATTCTAGAACATCAGAAGCTGAAGAGGAAGCTTAAAATCCCTGGTCACTTGGTGAGCAGTGTTGAAGCCCGGTACTCTTTTTTGAGAGCACCATTATCAGGCTGAGTGGGGGTGATGCCCTCCCTAGTCCCAGCACTTGGGAGGCTGAGATTGAGTTTACAGCTGGGACCACAGAGCAAAACTCCGTCTCAAAACAAAACAAGACCGTTATTGGGCAGGAGCATGTCCTCATAAATAGATACACCGTGAGCTCTTCTGATGAAGCTTTCTCACTCTGAAGTTAGGTGGGGTGGTGTTTACTTTTGAGGCAGGGTCTCATGCAGACCATGCTGCCCTGATTGCTATGGAGCTGAGGCTGACCTCAGTTGCTTCTGTTTCCCGGGTGCTGGAGCTGAGGTGTCTGCTGCCACACCTGGTCTATGAACCCAGGCCTTCACGCATGCTGGACTAACACACTACTGACTTCCACGCATCGGTTATCTTTATTTTCCTTGCTGGCTACCGTGTAGATGACTATAAATTCCCGATCCTCCTGCCTCTACATCCAAAGTTCAAGGGTTATAGGCATGTGTGTCATGGAATTTGTCCAGGGCTGGGAATGGATCTCAGGATTTTATGCATGTTAACCCTTCCAACAGCAGAGCTACAGCCCAGCTTTTAAAAACTCATTTCGCTTTTGAGTGTTTGCAGATTTAAAAAATTTTTTTATTTTATGTATATGAGTACACTGTCTCTGTCTTAAGACACACCAGAAGAGGGCATCAGATCCCATTACAAATGGTTGTGAGCTCTCTTCTTCTTCTCTTTCTTCTCTCCCCCCTCTGTCTCTTTCTCCTCTTCTCTGCCCCCTCCCTCAATAAGCCTCTTCCACGTGGAAAAAACAAAAAACAAAAAAACCAAATGGTTGTGAGCCACCATGTGGGTGCTATTTATTATATCTAAGTACACTGTAGCTGTCTTTAGACACCCCAGAAGAGGGCATCATCTCATTACAGATGGTTGTGAGTGACCATGTGGTTGCTGGGATTTGAACTCAGGACCTTTGGAAGTTCAGTCAGTGAGTGCTCTTAACTGCTGAGCCATCTCTCCAGGCAGCCACAGCAGGGGATCCCCCCCACCCCCTTTTTGTTTGGAGATATGGTCTCAAGTAGCCTAGACTCAAGCTTAAGAGGCTAGTCTTCTGAGCCTTCTACTTTCACCTTCTAAGTGTTGAGATCACAGGTATTTGTAATGTCTGGGCATTAGATGTTATTTCTGGGGGGGGTGGGGGTGCGGAGTGAGGAAAAAGAAAAAAATTACCAACGAAGTTCCTTATTTTCCGCCCCCACTCTGTTTAATCATTTATGTTGCAACAGCGCCACCTTGTGGATCTTTTTAATATTGCTGCTGGAAATTAAAACCCCTGATTTTATTATTTGCTGCTTTTCTTTCTTTTTTGAAACTGTGTGTGTGTGTGTGTGTGTGTGTGTGTGTGTGCTTCAAGAAAGCTTCAAACTCATGATTCTCCTGTTCCTGCCTCCTTAATGCTGAGGTTCTAAATGGGTACCATACCTGACTGAAAGATAAGGATTTTATTAAAGAACAGTTGCAGATTGATTTGTGTCCTTGTAAAGTCTGTGAACTGAAACTCTTCGTGTAAAGGCTTATTCCATGATAAAAATTACAGTTTGGACAAAATGATGTTCCGTTTATGCCCAGGAGCCTTTGTTAAATCTATCTTTGACTTGACGTGTACATTTTAAAACTGCTGGCTTCTAGGGACTTTTGCCTGTGAGTGCAGGAATATGTGTTGAAGATGTGCTTACACTAGAATCCCACCAGTTAGAATATCAGAGAGCAGGCCTACCATTAATGTCATGCTCTGCTGCTCCTCAGAAGGACTTTGGAAAACAGCCAAATGTGGAGAATCCTGTGGGTAATCTGGCTGGTTAATGTTGGAGTTGAAGTAGGGGCTCGCCCGGTTCAGGTGTCTCACAGCACACTGGAAACCTCCTCTGAGTAGTTTACAGGACACTGCAGGGAATAGCAGCAGCCTTTGGGGGTGGCTTTCTTGAAGACAGCCGTTTCCAAAGAGAAGATGTCTTGTGTTAATTGAAAAACTATCCTCCTTTTTGGAAAGGTTCTTTTGAGAAACCCCCAAATTCCAGAGTATTTAAAACAAGAGAAATTTAAAACAGGAAAGTTCAGAGAATTATGTACTGTGAATAACCATACATCTACCATATTCTGTCTGTCTGCTGTCCTCACCTGCTCCACCCACTCTGCATTTTGTTGGAATTTCCTTAACTTCAATTGTCTGGTAGAGTTGGTAGTTTAGCTTCAGAGGAAGAGAGGCGAGCCACGCCGCAGTAAGGCCAGATGACTTGTGCTTGTCTCACCGTCTCTGTTGTTCCAGGATGTTTTCCACATGGTGGTTGAGGTTCCGCGCTGGTCCAATGCCAAAATGGAGGTAAGAGAGCTCGTCCGGCAGACTTGGCATGTCAGTTATCTTTATAAGATTCTTTTTAGTTAATGTGTCTGAGTGTGCCACCTATGTTGAGGTACCTGGGGAGCTCTGCAGTGTAGGACCGGCTGCAGCACAAGTTACACGTAGTTGTGAACTGCCCAGCGCCGCTGCTGGCCCTGAACTGGCTTCCTTTCCATGAGCAGCAGGCTCTCTTCCTGCTGAGTGCTCTACCCAGCCCTAAGTGTGTTCATTAGTTCTTTTTTTTTTTTTTTTTAATTTTTTTTGAGACAGGGTTTCTCTGCATAGCCTTGGCTGTCCTGGAACTCACTTTGTAGACCAGGCTGGCCTCGAACTCAGAAATCCGCCTGCCTCTGCCTCCCGAGTGCTGGGATTAAAGGTGTGCGCCACCACCACCCGGCTTGTTCATTAGTTCTTTATCTAGCCAAACTGACTTGCTTAAAGATGAGAAGGATCCAGGCGTCTGGTCTCCAGTGTCTGGTCTCACTGTTCCCTGCCTCTCCCCACCCCCACCCCCACCAACCCCCCAGCCAGTCTTTCCTCAGCTCCGGGTACCCTTACTCCTGTGTTGGCAGCACACCTGTCCCAGAATGCTCCCCCAGGCCTCTGCTTGTCCCCACCACTGCCTCTGATGGGCTCAAAGTGGTGTGTCAATGTTGGCTTCTGCTTTTCTTTTCTCTTTCTGTCTTATTGAGGTAAGGTGTCGCTGTGCAGCCCAGGCTGTCCTTCAACTCCTTCCCCTCCTCTTGTCTTTGACTCCCAAGTGCTGGGGCCACATCCAGAGTGTCTCAGCAGGAAGAGCTCGGTGGCCTTGGCTAAGTTTCATTTCTTTCTGATGGCAGACAGTGACGTGGCTACCTTTCCTTATCGATCCTCACTTTGTATCACTTGGATTTTTTGTTTTTGTTTTTTGAGACAGGGTCTCCCTATGTAGTACTAGATGTCTTAGAATTCCCTATGTAGAGCAGACTGGCCTCTAGCTTCCAGCATCTGCCTGCCTCTGGCTCCTGATGGCTGGCTGGGATTAATTATAGGCGTTCTGCACTATGCCTTGCTTCCTTAGGTTTGTCTTTTTAACAGTGACCACACTCACATTCTCTACTCTCTCAGATGTTTGAAGAACTTTAACTAGAAAGGAAAAATGACGTTGGATAATAATTATTTTGTACTTTTCCTAAGACTCTTGTTGTTTTTAATTACAGTTGTTTGTTTAATAATTTATATGCATGTGGCTATTGGTGGCGGGCAGAGGCCAGCTTGCAGGCCATCTGGGGATGAAGCTCAGCAGTGCTGCTCTGTGGCCATCTTGCCAGCACAGCGCCTTTCCTCTGGGATGCTGGTGTCTGGTCCAACTTGTCTTACTTCTTGGTTCCTGGAATTAGTGAATGTTCTTTTTCTCTTCTCTATGGTGTGCATAACAGCTGTCAGAGGAGCCTTTAGTTCACTTCTCACCATGTTAGGGATGAAACAAATCCTGAACGTAGAATAACAGGGGGCATGCCTACGTAATTTGTTTTCTGGGATCCAGTCCAGCAGGGTTGTGCACCCATCTGGCATTTCATTTCAGATTGCTACAAAGGACCCTTTAAACCCAATCAAGCAGGACGTGAAAAAGGGGAAGCTCCGCTATGTGGCGAATCTGTTCCCTTATAAAGGGTATATCTGGAACTACGGCGCCATCCCTCAGGTACGTGTCCAAGAGCCCCCTTACTTGCTAAAAATGTACTTTTTTTTCTTTTATCTTAATAAAAATTAACTCACTTTTGATCAAACGTTTAAATGCAGAAGATACTGGCTGTCACAGAGCCGAAAAGCACTGGACAGGATAATTTTATTTTAAACATTTTAATGACTTATTTCCAAGATTAACTAAAAGGAATATGTCTATGTTTAAGCTCAGATTTTCTAAAATGTTCCATTTTCTATGAACTCATTATAGACTCCCGACAGTACATTCTTCACAGACTTAGTATTGAGTGTAGTGAGAAGAGGGAGCCTTGGTGCTTAAAGCCTGGGTTCTTAAAGCCAAGCTTAGGGGCACTCTCCTGTTAGCCTAGCCTGCAGGAGGACTGACATAAATTGGAGGGAACCCTGGTCTACATGGCCCAGTTGTAGGACAGCCACAGCTACATAGTGAGAGCTTGACTCTGAAAAACACAGCCAGAATTAAAGGTTCCTGCGAGACACTTGGCGACCTGAGTACCAAGGTCCCGGGGCAGAAGGCAAGAGCTCACACCTACAGGTTGTCCTCTGACTTTAATGGGACATATGCCCACACACACTAACACATGCTAAAAAAGACAATTTTTTTTTTTTTTTTTTTTTTTTTTTTGGTTTTTCGAGACAGGGTTTCTCTGTGTAGCCTTGGCTGTCCTGGAACTCACTCTGTAGACCAGGCTGGCCTCGAACTCAGAAATCCGCCTGCCTCTGCCTCCCGAGTGCTGGGATTAAAGGCGTGCGCCACCACGCCCGGCTTAAAAAGACAATTTTAAAATGGAAGTTAACACCACAAACCTTGATTTCTACCCAGATACCACATATACCTCTGAACTCAGCATTCCAGAGGCTGGAGCAATACTGAGAGCTAAAGTTTAGCTTTAGCAAGACTCTTGTCACCAAAGAAGCTCTCACCAAATGGTGGTGCAGACTCACTGGTCTCCCTTTATTCCTCTGAGACATAAATCACGCTCAACCTGGACAGTTGTTTGGAAGAAAAGAGCCCTTACTGTCTTTCTACCCGTGTGCATTCTCCCGTGTGCATTCTTACTGCCGTGTACATGAAGGCCTGGTTCTCCTGAGGTCAGAAGCTTTGTGGCAGGATCACGGCGAGCTTTCTTCTTTTTTTTTTTTTTTTTTTTTTTTTTTTTTTTTTTGGTTTTTCGAGACAGGGTTTTTCTGTATAGCCCTGGCTGTCCTGGAACTCACTTTGTAGACCAGGCTGGCCTCGAACTCAGAAATCCGCCTGCCTCTGCCTCCCGAGTGCAGGGATTAAAGGCGTGCGCCACCACGCCCGGCTTCAGGAGCTTTCTTCTTAATATAGCTGGAACCTTGTTTTCCTATCTATCTATCGCAAGCACATAGGAAGGAGTTGCTTTGTTTGTGGATGGTGAGTCATCAGGCTTTGGGGAGTGCCGGGGTTAATCCTAGCACTCAGAGACGGAGGACAGCAGATCTCTGAGTTCAAAGATTGCCTGGGGCTGGCTGCACAGAAAAACCCTATCTTAAAAAAAATCAAGAACAAAAGAGACTTGTATCTGTTATTAGTAAAGGACATACATTTGATCATGTGACACTTAACACATATCCAATTTAGTTTTTCCTGTGGGTAATGGTTTGTTCCCTATTCATCATTAGGTGATATTAAGTGGCGTCATTGTGAAACATAAGTTACTAGCATGTAGGTCAGACTCATTTAGTTTGTTGGGTAATCGCAGAGTCATTTGTCTGCCCCAATTACCACTCTTGATTCCCGCACTTGAGTTGATTTGGTATTTGGCTTTGATGTGTGGTCCCTGTGGGGACATAGTGCTGAGCTCTTCTTTTCGGGGCGGACTCTTGCCTTCCTGGTGTTGGAAGCAGTCTTACTTTATCCTGTTCACTTTGATCTTTTTCCTCTTGCTGAATAGGGAAGTAAATCCAAGTCATAAGTGTGTTCTGGTGAGGAATAAAAGAACCTAACGACAACTGCAATTTAAACCCAACAGCCAGCCACATGCTCGATCAGTTCTTTGTGAGATGCTCTGCCGAGCCTCTGGCCTGCAATTTAGCAAAGAGAGAAAGGCAGTAATTTAAGCTTTTCAGCCTTGGCTCCTGGCCAGCAAGGCTGCGTTTACCATCAGAGGTTATCATTTCCATTCCGGGCTCTCTGGGTGGCAGAAATCTGTGATGAAGAGACTCCAGCTGATAGGAGAGAGATAGAGCAGCTCATCAGACTCAGGGCCTTGTACATGCTAGGCAAGTGCTCTCCTACTGAGTCACACGCCCACCTGCCCTTCGCCCTTAGTGTCTGAGACACCAGGGCCTTTGTGTGTGACTTACTAAGACCTCTGTATCCTGGAACTTGAGCTCCTGCCTCAGTTTCCACGTACTGGGATTGCAGGCATGCACCACCATATGACTGAAGTGTTCGAAGCAGGATCATTTTCTTTCTTTCTTTCTTTCTTTCTTTCTTTCTTTCTTTCTTTCTTTCTTTCTTTCTTTCTTTCTTTCTTTCTTGGTTTTTTTGAGACAGGGTTTCTCTGTATAGCCCTAGCTGTCCTGGAACTCACTCTGTAGACCAGGCTGCCCTCGAACTCAGAAATCCACCTGTCTCTGCCTCCTGAGTGCTGGTATTAAAAGCGTGCACCACCACACCCAGCATCAGGATCATTTTCTTGTTTTGGGTTTTGGGGTTTTGAGTCAGGACTGCACAGTGTAGCCATGGCTAGCCTAGAACTCATATGGATCTGCCTGCGTCTGTCTCCTGGGATCAAAGGCAGATATTGACACACCCAGCTTCATTCTCTGTTCTGAAGCTTACATTTAGCTTAGCATTATATGCATAACAGAAGCTCCAACATTTAATTAAAATTCTTCTCTACAGTTAAAAGTTCTTAAATGGAAATTGTAAAGTTTGTTTGTTCTTTTGTTTTTTTTTCCTTGACAGAGTTTCTCTGTGTAGTCCTGGCTGTACAGGAACTCATTCTGTAGACCAGGTTGGCCTTGAACTCAGAAATCCACCTGCCTCTGCCTCAGCTGTGCGGGGGTTCTAAGGCGTACACTGCCACATCCAGCCTGGAAAAGTTTTAGAACCAGCTGGTTTGTATTTTTTCAGCAGACCTCGTTGGGAGTTGCACTTGGTCAGCAGCGCGCGTGTGTGCATGTGTTTGTGTGTGTGTGTGTGCTGCACTCTAACCCTTTCTTTGATTTAGACATGGGAAGACCCAGGACACAGTGACAAGCACACTGGCTGCTGTGGTGACAATGACCCAATCGACGTTTGTGAAATCGGGGGCAAGGTAATGAAGTTGAATTTTCCCTATGACACTAAAATTAATGGCTCATGCCAGTTTCTATTTTGAAAATTAATGTGAATGAACTGTGAGCACTGGTGAATAGTTAGGCCTCCTGAAGGATTTGGGACAATCTGTGAAGGACTCAGCCCGGTTCTCTGGATGTGAGAAGTGGGCTCTTGTCCTAAAATTCAAGATCTCAAGCTCAGCAAAATAATAAACAACTCAAACCAATGTTCTTAGATTCCATTTTTTTTTAATTATTTATTTTTATTTATATGAGTACACTGTAGCTGTCTTCAGACACCAGAAGAGGCTTTAGATCCCATTACTGATAGTTCTGAGTCACCATGTGGTTGCTGGGAATTGAACTCAGGACCTCTGGAAGAGCAGCCAGTGCTCTTAACCACTGAGCTATCTCTCCAGCTCTATTGTTAGATTCTTATGTCAGAATTTCTGTCTGTTTTGTTGTGGTTCTGGGGATTAACCTCAGAATCTCAGTATGCTAGGCACATGAAAAATGTAAGTACATATGACTAGCTTAGTTCAGTGGCTTCAACAATCGATAAAGCATAGTACAGTTGTGTCTAAAATGAATTATAGAGGCCTTATTTAGCACAGTCAAAGACACCTTAGAAAAGTTCAAATCCCCTGAACTATGCTGCTGTTTCCTTACGGCTCACAGGAGATGAAGGTCCAGAGCTAGACATATGGCTCTGCAATGAAGAACACTGGCCGCTCTTACAGAGGACCAGAGTTCAGTTCCCACAACCCACTTGACAGTTTACAACTGTCTGTAACTTCAGTTCTAGCGGATCTGACTCCCTTTTCTGGCCTCTGCGGGCATGAGGCACACACATAGTACATGTTCATACATGCAGGCAAAATATACATATAAAAATTAAATCTTTAATTTTTTAAAAGAATGCAGAGCAGAGGGTAGTGGCACAAGCCTTTAATCCCAGCACTTGAGAGACGGAGGCAGCAGATCTCTGTAAGTTTAAAGCCAGCCTGGTCCACAGAGTGAGTCCCAGGATAGCCAGGGCTACACAGAGAAACCCTGTTTAAAAAAAAAAAAAATCAAAAAAAAAAAAAAATCAAAAGGGGGCTGGGGAGTGGGATGCAGGGAACTGACTGGACAGATGTCCAGTGACCCCCACATGCATGCAGTGTGCAATTTCATGTGTACAGCTCCCCACCTCCATCATACTGTATGTGTGTGTGTTTGTTTGTATGTGTCTGAGACAGGGTCTCACTGCATAGTCCGTGCTCTCTGGCCTTGAACTCACAGAAATACACATACCTCTGCTTCCTGAGTACAAGGATTAAAAGTGTGTGCCATCATGCTTGACAATAAAAGTATTTAAAAAAAAAAAAAAGCTTGACTCAAGTCTATTAAGTACACACATATACACACACATACCCCTTTCTTACTTGTCGCCCTCCCCAAGATAGAACCCCCTGCTTTTTTGTGTAATACCACTTGTGCCAACTCTGGGTGTTCCTCAGGTGTGTGCCAGAGGTGAGATAATCAGGGTGAAGGTCCTGGGCATACTGGCCATGATCGACGAGGGTGAGACCGACTGGAAGGTCATTGCCATTAATGTGGACGATCCAGACGCAGCCAATTATAAAGGTAAGGAAATGGGAAGCCTGGAACCGGCTGTCTTTCTCTGTAGCCCTGGCTGTCCTGGAACTCCTTGTGTAGAGCAGGCTGGCCTTGAATTTCTAGAAATCCGATGGTCTCTACCCCCAGTTGCTGGGTAAAGGTAGCACCAGTTATGATGCTTTCAAAAAGCCACCAATGCCAGTCGGTGGTGGCACACTCCTTTATTCCCAGTTCTGGGGAGGCAGAGGCAGGCAGGTCTCTGAGTTGCAGGCCAGCCTGGTCTGTAACATGAGTTCCAGGACACCCAGGGCTACACAGGAAAACACTGTTCCAAAAACTAAACAAATAAACAAAAACGGCAGTGAATGATGAGCGTCCATAAGAGGCACACAGGCATTCTGTAATCCAGAGCAGATAAATACCCATGAGACCACATAAAGAACAAATGCAAAGCCGAGGAAGATGAGAAGTCTCTCACGCAGACAGACTGCCAAGAAATTTATGTGCTCGTCTCAAGGGTGAGCCTAAGTCCCTCTTTTGTTGTAGGGTTTTTTATTGCTTTGTAGCCTGGGTTAGCCTTGAACTCTACATCCAACTGCTTCAGCATCCCTGAATGCTGGAATTAGAGCTACCATGCCGACCTTGTCTTCTTGGTACTTGTCTTGCTTGTATGTAGCAGGAATTTTGTGACTTAGAATGGTATCAAGTATAACCCTGCCGGGCGTGGTGGCGCACGCCTTTAATCCCAGCACTCGGGAGGCAGAGGCAGGCGGATTTCTGAGTTCAAGTAGTCCATTTGAATTCAAAATGTAACTCACTAGTTAGGCAATTAGCTCAGAGAAGAATGCTTGCCTAGCTTATACAAGGCCCTAGGTTTGATCCCAGTGCTACACAATAAGCCAATCAATTATTGTTATTTTGAGGCATGATTTCTCTGTGTAGCCCTGGCTGGCCTGGAACTCTGCAGTCCAAGCTGGCGTTGAACTCAACAGAAATCCACCTGCCTCTGCCTCCCACGTGCTGGGATTAGTTTGGTTTTTGTTTTTGTTTTTTTGTTTTGGTGTGTAATTGGAGTGGGAACCTTTGACATACAGCCTCAACCTGCCTGTTTCAGTATCTCATACCCTTCTTACAGAAATGATGCTAGCAGTCAAACCAGTTTGATTATACAGCCCCACTCATTTCCCTTCCTGGATCCAATAGCAGTTAGTCAGGCTTGGTCACTCTCTTCAGTTCTTTTTTTTTGTTTTGTTTTGTTTTGTTTTTGGTTTTTGGAGACAGGGTTTCTCTGTATAGCCCTGGCTGTCCTGGAACTCACTTTGTAGACCAGGCTGGCCTCGAACTCAGAAATTTGCTTGCCTCTGCCCCCTGAGTGCTGGGATCAAAGGCGTGCACCACTACGCCCGGTTTCTCTTCAGTTCTTAATGTCAAAGCTACTCAAAGATGCAGGATGAAATTTTTATTTTATTTTATTTTTAAGTGTTCTTTCCTTAGCTTTAATATTATTTTGGGCTTCTTTATAATTTTCCCCATATATCTCAATGTAAACTTGATATTTTTGTCAAATGCCTAAATACTCATTGTGTGATGTGTTTGGTTTCTTTCCTTAGATATTTCTGATGTCGAACGGCTAAAACCCGGCTACTTAGAAGCTACTGTTGATTGGTTTAGAAGGTATAAGGTTCCTGATGGAAAACCAGAAAATGAGTTTGCATTCAATGCAGAATTTAAAGACAAGGTATTGTATTTTTTAAACCTGTAGCTTTTGAGCATTTGTAATGAAACTTAGCATTTGACTATGTTGTTCCCATGTGAAGATTCATGAAAAAAGGGGCCAGGGATATGTTTCTGTGGTGTGCATAAGTGCTTGTGTAGTGTATGTAAGACCCTGGGCTCCGTCCCTAGTACTAACCCACCAGAATTATCCATGAAACTTGCAGTTGCACCTAACAGTTTACATGAAGTCCCACTGTTCAATAGACTCACTGATTTACTGGAAGACATTTTTTATAAAACACAGCAATTTTTATTTATTTTATCTTTATTTATTTATTTATTTATTTTTTTGGTTTTTCAAAACAGAGTTTTTCTGTATAGCCCTGGCTGTCCTGGAACTCACTCTGTAGACCAGGCTGGCCTCGAACTCAGAAATCCGCCTGCCTCTGCTTCCCAAGTGCTGGGATTAAAGGCGTGCGCCACTACCGCCCAGCAAAACGCAGCAATTTTTAAAAACCACTAAAGCTGAAAAGACAGTTTTGTAAGGGGGAAAAAAAAAGGAAATTCTAAAAACGCAAGGCAGTCTTGGACTTTTATTTATATAAAGGAAATATATCTTGCCTTTTTAACGAAATTTCCTTTGGTTAAATTACTTTCTGACTTTAAAAAAAAATAGTATCGAGTTTTGGGTTATGTAAATGGTAAGAAAAGACCTCCTTATATACTATCCTAACGCCTATCTTCAAATTACAGGAGTTTGCAGTTGACATTATTAAAAACACCCACGATTATTGGAAAGCATTAGTGACTAAGAAAACAGATGGGAAAGGAATCAGTTGGTAAGTGTTAACTCTTTTTTGTGTGTGTGTGTGTCTTTAACATACAGCAGACTGGCTTGCAGCAAATATTTTACTGATTGTAATGTTACCAGTGGTAAGAATAAAACAGGTGTTTCCAGACACCTTGCCTCTTACTCACAGATTAAATAAAACAAGGACACACACAGATTTGCAAAAATAGCAAAGAATGTCTGTTTAGAGTGGAGCTGTCATACCAGTTAGAACGAGATTGCACTGTCTTGTTAGATTAGAGTATGTATATCTTCTCCTATTGGGCACGTTCCTTCCCACAATCCTGTGCATGACGAATTATGCATAGTCGTAAGATGCTAAGTGGGGGATTCTCTCTAAAAGTGGGATTATTAGAGGACACAGTTTTCCCATTTCCCCTCAGCCCCCCACCCTCCAACGAACCAAACCAGTTCAAGACAAATTACTTTTCCATCCTTAACATAGGATACAGTAAAATATACTTGAATATAGACTGTCTCTATTTAATGCTTGTTAGGGGCAGAGAAAGTTAGACATAAGTGCCATTTTCACAGAGAGGACACAGTGCTCAACATATAGTAGCTAGGTTGCAAATACATTATTAGCAAGGGGGAGGTGCATACAAACCGCCTAGATTCTCAGGCATACTGTTGTTCCCGTACCCGCTTGCTTCCTATACTCTTTTTTTTTGGTTTTTCGAGACAGAGTTTCTCTGTATAGCCCTGGCTGTCCTGGAGCTCACTTTGTAGACCAGGCTGGCCTCGAACTCAGAAATCCGCCTGCCTCTGCCTCCCGAGTGCTGGGATTAAAGGCGTGCGCCACCACGCCCGGAGCTTCCCTATACTCTTGGATTTATATAGAAAAAATCTAAAAACGAGTTAGTGCTAGTAAGATGATTCCATTGGTTGCTGCACAAGCCTGATGATCAGAGTCCCAGCCCTGAGAACGCCACAGTTTTCCTCTGACCTGCACGTGAGCCATAGTGTGTACATTTCCATATGTGCACAGATTGTGCACACGCTTGCATACACACAATAATAAGAAAGAAAGACAGAGCCGGGCGTGGTGGCGCACGCCTTTAATCCCAGCACTCGGGAGGCAGAGGCAGGCGAATTTCTGAGTTCGAGGCCAGCCTGGTCTACAAAGTGAGTTCCAGGACAGCCAGGGCTATACAGAGAAACCCTGTCTCGAAAAACCAAAAAAAAAAAGAAAGAAAGACAGAAAGAGAGAGAGAGAGAGAGAGAGAAGAAAGAGAGAGAGAAGAAAGAGAGAGAGAAGAAAGAGAGAAAGATAGTGTCTTAGTCAGGGTTTCTATTCCTGCACAAACATCATGACCAAGAAGCACTTGGGGAGGAAAGGGTTTATTCAGCTTACACTTCCATACAGATGTTCATCACCAAAGGAAGTCAGGACTGGAACTCAAGTAGGTCAGAGAGCAGGAGCTGATGCAGAAGCCACGGAGGGACGTTCTTTACTGGCTTGCTTCCCCTGGCTTGCTCAGCCTGCTCTCTTATAGAATTCAAGACTGCCAGCCCAGAGATGATCCCACCCACAAGGGGCCTTTCCCCCTTGATCACTAATTGAGAAAATACTCCACAGCTAGATTTCATGGAGGTACTTCCCCAACTGAAACTCCTTTCTCTGTGATAACCCCAGCTGTGTCAAGTTGACACAAAACTAGCCAGTACAGATAGATAAGAGAGAAACAAAGGAAGCAAGCTGGGTACGGTAGTTCATACCTTTATTCCACACAATAGAGAGGCAGAGGTAGGCAGGTTTTTGTGAGTTTAAAGTAGTTGGCCAACCAAGGCTACATAGTGAGACCCTTTCTCAACAAATAAATAAAATAAAAATTGATTATGCTAGTAGTTTCTATTCAAGTTTATTCATCAGCAACTTAAAACTGCCTGTAAGATCCTCTCTAAGGGGGCTGGAGTTGGTGTTCTTCAAGTTTGGTTCCCCAGACCTCTGGTGGCTCATAACTGTCTAAATCCAGTTTCCTAGGATCCTACACTTCTGGCCTCCTCGGGCTCCTGCCCTCACATGCAGAGACACATGGCTACACATAATCAAAAATAATGAAAATTAGTGTTTATAAAATCCTCTTCGACATTCACCTGGATACTGAGGTCAAAGCTTGTGAGCTAGCATCCGGGCGCATCAGCTAAGGGAGGGTGTGCCTTGCAGTCTCAGCTGTGAATAAGTAATGTGGGAGCTGGCCTGGGTGGAGTCTGCAGCTTCTCTTCAGACTTCCTGGAGGGCCATCAGCACTGCTTCATGCACACTTTAAACAAAGTTCCAGAGAAACAAAAGCTATCTCATAAGAACCGTGAACTGCGTGTGTCTGAAGGGTGGGAGACAAGTGTCCTTTCCGCCATGGTTCTCAGGTATATACCATACCTCAGTGCCTTAGCTTCATTTCCCAGAAAGCACGGTTGGCTGCATTCTAGTCAGGTTTGTCCATCTCCCTGTGGACCAGCAATCTGAAGAGTCCCTGAGCTCTTTGGGATCAGTGTTTATTAACTGTACTAATTGCCATGCATAGAGCAATCTTTGCCACACCAGGATCTCATGCTCACTGAACTTACTCCCACCATAATAATGGTTATGTTAACTGAGCAATTAATACTTGCCAAACATGAAAAAGATACTGGCCGTGAGCCTAGCCAGAGTCACTCCAGAGTAACCGTCGGCACGTTATCTTGAAAATAGCAGGGTTCAGGTCCCAGTACTGGGGAAACTAACAAAAAAAGCAAAAGCAAAATGTGGGCTTCAAGGTAGCTCATCAGGTAAAGGCTCTTGCTGCTAAGAGTAACTCCCATAAATTGATCTTTAACCTCTATAAACACTGTGGTATGTGTGTGCAGCTACACACACACACACACACACAAAACAGATAAACTTTTAAAAGGGATTTAAAAGGCCTTAATCAGTCATAATTTATAAATAGCTTATTTGTCGTAAGTCCCTGTTTTATTGGATACCATGACCAAGACAACTCTTTTTTTTTTTTTTTTAGATTTATTTTATTTTTTATTATATGTAAGTACACTGTAGCTGCCCTCAGACACTCCAGAAGAGGGAGCCAGATCTCGTTATGGATGGTTGTGAGCCACCATGTGGTTGCTGGGATTTGAACTTATCACCTTCGGAAGAGCAGTCGGGTGCTCTTACCCGCTGAGCCATCTCACCAGCCCCTTTTTTTTTTTTTTTTTTTTTGGATTTTTGAGACAGGGTTTCTCTGTATAGCTCTGGCTGTCCTGGAACTCACTCTGTAGACTAGGCTGGCCTCGAACTCAGAAATCTGCCTGCCTCTGCCTCCCAAATGCTGGGATTAAAGGCGGATGTGTGGAGCCGGGCCTGGTGGCGCACGCCTTTAATCCCAGCACTCGGGAGGCAGAGGCAGGCGGATTTCTGAGTTCGAGGCCAGCCTGGTCTACAGAGTGAGTTCCAGGACAGCCAGGGCTATACAGAGAAACCTTGTCTCAAAAAAATCCCCAAAAAAAGAAAAAAAAAAAAGGCAGATGTGTGCCACCACACCAGGCCCCAAGACAACTCTTATCATTATAAAAGGAAATATTTAACTGGGGGCATGCTTATAGTTTCAGAGGTCCACTATCATCATGGTAGCGCACATGGCATTGGAACAAGAGCTGAGAGCTACATCCTGATCCACAGGCCAAGAGAGAGAACTGGGCCCAGTATAGGCTTTGAAGCCTCAGATCCCAGCCCCATTGAGACACTTCCTCCAACAAGGCCACACCTACCCCAATAAGCCACACCTCCTAATTTTTCTCAAATACTGCCACTCCCTGATGACTAAGCATTCAAATATATCTTTCTGAGAGAGCCAAAGGAAAAATAAAAAACAGATTAACTCAATGTAGGAAAGCTAGGAAGAAGTATAGTTGCTAAAAAATACAGTCTTAGTCATAAATTTAAAGTTCAGCTCTGAGGCTGAGTAGCTGCCTAGAATACACAAAGCCCTAGATTCCACCCCCAGTGTTGCATAAGCCAAGTCTGGTAGCTCTAACCTGTAATTCCAGCAACCAGAGAAGTATCTGAAGGTCAAGGCATTCTTAGTTTATAGCCAATTTGAGGCCAACTTGGGCTATAAGAGGTCCCTGTCTCAAAATAAATAATAAAATACAATTTTAAGGGCTGGAGAGATGGCTAGGCAGTTAAGAGCACTGGCTGCTCTTCCAGAGGTCCTGAGGTCAATTCCTAGCAACCACATGGTGTTTCAAACCATCTGTAATGTGATCTGATGCCCTCTTCTGGTGTGTCTGAAATGACAGCTATAGTGTATTCATATACATAAAAAATAAATAAATCTTAAAAAAAAAAACCCTCACAATTTTAAGAGGGTTGACTATTTTCCTAATGCATGCAAGATCCCAGTTGTACTCAAATGAATAAATTAATAAATATAATTCTTTTTTTTTCCCTTACCTTTTTTTTCTCTTTTTTTGTCTTCTTTTTGAGACAGGTTTCTCTGTGTAGCTTTGGTGTCCTGGAACAAGCTTGGTAAACCAGACTGGCCTCAGACTCACTGAGCTCTCTTGCCTGTGCCTCTGAGTCCTGGGGAATAAGCATTTGCCTGTTACACTGTATAACATTCCATATGTGTCTAGTAATCCTGTTGGAGACCAGGAACCACCTCATAAACCACACAACACCAAAAACTGATTCAGTCAGACAGGACTGGTCAACCAGGGCCATGGCCCAGATTCAGGAACTGAACCATGACTCCAAGTTAAGATCCTACAGGGTTTTTAAGCCCAAAGCCCACAAAATCTATGCCTAATAATTTTACCAGTCAGGATTTAGGATAGGGAATTTTCTTAGGAACATCTCTTTGTTGTACACTGATCCTGCTCCCATTGATTGGGGTATTCAACGTGGCAGGGGACTTGCCTTGTATAACATTCCTGTCTTAACTTGCCAACCAGGATGTCAGTAACCCACATGCATGTCTCTTTCTGCTCAGTAGGATGTCAGTTCCCACAGAGGTTTTGGGAACTTAAACTTTACTGGACCACTACTCAAAATGGAAGTCTTATTCCAAGTAGTGTCTTACATTGTTGCAGGTGTCTATCTTATGTTGTGGTCCATCCCAGGGGTGGCTTATACCATAAAAGCTTATACACGGGTGCAGGAAGTGCTGTTGGGTGGTTCTGGTCCAAGCTTATTGTGGGTAACTATACAAAACAGTTCTCCTGACTTCTATTGTGACTGGTTTCCAAGAGCACAGAAGATAACAGAATATGTAATCAATCTTAGCAGTAGGTTTCCTAGTAACAGCAGAAACATGTGAGAAAATTTCTTAATGGCACACTAGCCAGGTAGCAGTTACCCAGGCTTTAGCAGTCTATTTTGGTAATCATTTTGATTGCTTCTAACCCTTTGTTGGTTTTAATGGTCAATGTCTTTGTAGGGTCCTAACTTCTGTCAAGGTCTCTGAATTCTTTGAAGTTTTTAGCTATATTCTCATGAAGTACTTTTCTATGAGGAATATTTATTTTACACACTTCAGTAACACTGATGAGAGCAGGTTTTTTATTTGTTACCTTCATTTTTTTTCTCCAGAATTAGGAAAGACGTCACAGATGTTAATTTGTGCTTGTCTGATATTTTAGTGATAATTTGTGCTTGTCTGATATTTTAGTGAGTACTATGATGTCAGATTCTTAAGTCTGAACTGAGAGATGTGAAATAAGTCAACAAAAGCTTCTGTACTTCCCAAAATAAATCATCAGAATGCTTAGGGTGGGTGAGAACGCTTTCAGCGAAACCAATTTAAATGCTATCTGGTCCAGCCATGGTGGCATGCACCTTCAATCACTATATTCTCTGTGAGTTCTGGGCTACATAGTGAGACCTTGTCTCCCCAAAACCAAAAACCAAAAACAAAAACCCTGCCACCTGGTCATCATCAACTTAGATTTTTTGTTTGATTGGTTTTTGTTGTTGTTGTTTTGTTTTCTCTTCAAGACGGTTTCTCTGTGTATCCTGGCTGTTCTGGGACTCACTCTGTAGACCAAGCTTTCCTCAAACTCAGAGATCTGACTGCCCCCCTCCTGCTGCCCCCTAAACACTGGGATTGAAGGTGTACACCACTATTACTCAGCTTATCTTGGTTTTTTTTTTTTTTTTATTTTTTTTTATTTTATTTTTTTGGTTTTTCGAGACAGGGTTTCTCTGTGTAGCCCTGGCTGTCCTGGAACTCACTTTGTAGACCAGGCTGGCCTCGAACTCAGAAATCCACCTGCCTCTGCCTCCCGAGTGCTGGGATTAAAGGCATGCGCCACCACGCCCAGCTGGTTTTTTTAGTTTTGAGAAGGCTTTATTGTTGGTTTGTGTTCTGATTATGTTCATTTCATTCAATAGCATGAACACTACTGTGTCGGAGAGCCCCTTCAAGTGCGATCCTGATGCTGCCAAAGCCATTGTGGATGCTGTACGTAATGCTTGCTTGCCTTGAAACGATGGTGGCTGAGCGATAGGGTCCTCCAAGGGAAGAAATACTTGCTGCAACATTTGGGTGTCTTTCATGTGCACATTACTGTGTGACATCTGAAGGTCAGAACTCTGAACACAGACAAATAGATGCTTGAAGGAGAAACTGAAGACTGGTGCTGGCCCACCCGAAGCAGAGTTGATAACTTGTAAAAGCCAGAGTGATGGGCTGCACAGTGTACTTAGCCCAGGAGCCCATCACCATCTTCTACAAGACACCACATAGGAAGCTAGTTGACTTGTGTGGAGCTAAGATACGGAGTAAGCACACTTGAGCATCCCTGAGGGGTCGGGTAGGACACCATCACCTCCAGCAGTACCTTGCTGTTAGGGGAATAATTACTATTATTATCAGTGAATTTGATATATGAGTGCTCTGCTGTGTATACACTTCCAGGCCAGAAGAGGGCATCAGATCCCATTATAGATGGTTATGAGCCACCATGTGGTTGCTGAGAATTGAACTCAGGACCTCTGGAAGAGGTTAACAGATAGCAGCCAAAATACCCATACATATAAAATTAAGTAATTCTTTTTTTTTNCTATTATTATCAGTGAATTTGATATATGAGTGCTCTGCTGTGTATACACTTCCAGGCCAGAAGAGGGCATCAGATCCCATTATAGATGGTTATGAGCCACCATGTGGTTGCTGAGAATTGAACTCAGGACCTCTGGAAGAGGTTAACAGATAGCAGCCAAAATACCCATACATATAAAATTAAGTAATTCTTTTTTTTTAATTGAAATATTGTATTGAAAAAATCGTATATGTTGATTGACCTCTTAGCATTGTTCCTGTAAATTAATTTTAGAGCCAGGTGCTCTTAACCGATGAGCCATCTCTCCAGTTTTTTGAGTAGTTGTAGCTGGCTTTGAAATGACAGCTCTGCCCACACACCTCTGTGTACCAAGTGCTGGTCTTAGTGGTGTGCATGTGGGCCACACTTGGCCCCTGTTTTTTAATCATTTCATTTGGACTTAGAAAAGACTGAACTACATCATTTAAAAATTGGGGTTGGACAGATGGCTCAGTGGTTAAGACCACTTGCTGCTTCTGCAAAGGACCCACGTTCTTTTCCCAGCACCCAAGTAGAGCCTTACAACTAACCACCTGTCACTCTGGTTGCAAGGGGATCCAACCTAGGCACTTGTATGCACATGGTGTACAGATATACATGTAGTAAAACACAGACAAAAAATAAAAACAAGTCTTCTTGTTTTTAAGAATAAACATTTCATTTATGCCATCAAAACTGGCAAATGGAAGAAAATGACCCTCGCCAATGAGGAGGACAAAGGACAAGGACTTGAAGCCAGGGCATTTATGTTCATCTTTGTTTCCACATGAATCCTGACAGTGAGATGAACAGGAAAACAAAGCTGGGCATAGTGGCTCCGGAGGCAGAGTCAGAAGGATAGCTCAGAGTTCTCTGCTAGCTTGGGCCACGCCTTAAAACCCTGTTTCCAAAAAAAAGAATGGGGGTGGCTAGCGAAAATGGAGTCATGTTACGTGTGTGCTGGGTTTCTTTTATTTCAAAAACATTCTCTCATGTGTGTCACTAGGAGGCTCGTATACAGGGACTGGAAGAATGGCTAATTGGTTTAGAGGACTTCCCTCCACAGGACCAGGGTTTAGTTCCCAGCATCCTTACAGTGGTCTAAAACCTTCCATAGCTCTAGTTCCAGGGGATCTGACTCCACACTGATCTGATCCAACTCCACAGCCACTAAGAATGTACGTGGTGTACATACACAAGCAGGCAAAATATCCATGCACATAAAATTAAAGAGTTCTTTTTTAAAAACATAGAAATATTATATTAAACAAATTTTATATATTGAAGTTACTTTTAGAGCCAAACAGGGATAATCTCCTGTTTGCATTGTTTCCTAATTCTGTCAGTATGCATTTAGCTTTCCCTCTTCAGGTAGGACTCTATTTTAATATTTTAATGTTTCATTTTAGTTGCCACCACCATGTGAATCTGCATGCTCACTGCCGACAGATGGTAAGACCTGAATACACAACAGTCATACTAGAATGATGTGTCTGTATGGAAATTATGTGTGTGTGTGTGTGTGTGTGTGTGTGTGTGTATTTTACTTGAAAAATACTTATTTATACCTATAAGTTTGTTTTGATGTGTGTTTATAATTTGGAAAGATTAAATCAAGTTAGGAAATGTATCACCTTGCATACTTATTTGTGGGCATTTAAACCTTTAAAATCTACAGTTGTAGCCACTTTGAAATATATAACGGGACCAGGAGGGTAGATTGATGTAGATGTGTGCATAACATTCTGGAGGACCCGTGTTCATTCCCAGCAGCAGGAAGGAGAAATTCATAGGCAATTTGTTATTACTACAGTCATCATTCCATTAAATAAATCCATAAAGCTCGTTGCTCTGACCTGACATCAATGGTGTGCCCGCTGGTCAGCACCTTTCCCCTTCCCGTCCAGCTGCCCTGGCTGCCCTCAGCCCCTGGCAACCTCTCTGTACAGTTCCACACATAGTAGGATTAGTGGTGCTGTCTGCCTTTTGTGTCTGTCTTTATTTCCTTGGCAGGCTATGCCAGCTGTGCTAACGTTCCACGGTGTGTATGTGAGAGACAGACACTGCACCCCACCTTTCCTTTTTCCTTCTTTCCTATTTTAGGGCACATTCTATCACCTTGGCCCCTCAGACTCCATGTGGACCCTGTGGGAGGGATGCCTCATGAGCTATGTTCTATATTCTCATCCAAAACACTGCCTGCTTCATTCTGAAAAAGGGCCCCGGCCTGACCCTCTTTAGAAGTGTTGCATATCTGCAATCCCAGCACTCTGGAACCTGAGGCTGGAGGGAGGATCACAGGCTGAGTCCACTCTGTCTGGGTTACATAGCAGAACCTGTCTGAAAAAAACAAAAGATAAAGGAATCCCTAATTTCTTCTGCTGAGAAATTGGCTCTGCCACTTAAAAAAAATTCAAGCTGGCATGGTAGTGCGTGCCTTTAATCCCTGGTGTCCAAGAGTTTGGGGATAACCTGGGCTCCATAATGAGTTTCAAATCAGCTGAGACCATAGGAGACCTCATCTCCACACAGGAAGGAAGAGGGTAGAGTGAGAAAGTTTTTGGATAAACACTGCTGAGTTCCAGCCCTGCAACTGTAACTTAGCATGCATGTTCTGGAAGTTTAGAGGAGGAGCCTTCCAGAGCAGTATATCTAGTATGCCTTAGTAGGCAATCATTCTGCTGAGTTACATCTCCATCTTTCTCTTTGTTAGATGTTGATAATTTGGGTTTTTAACTGAGATTCCAATTTGCATTCTATTTTTTTTTTCTGGATACAGTGGATAAATGGTTCCATCAGCAGAAGAACTGAAGAGCTTCCTCTGGAACACGAGCTGATACGGCCACATCCTGTTCACCTGGAAGCATTACATGCAAAAGCTTTTCCAAGCTCTAAATTTCTGTAGCTCACCTAATGAAGTAGATCCTGCTGTGACTGGTCCAATATGTTCAGAAGGTTAGCATCTAGACACCTCACATCTCAACCAAGATAGCTTTTACTAAACCTTAGCTCTCAGCGCCGTGGGAACATGGAAGTCATTTGTGCATGGATGTGCAGGGTGGATACCTATTGGATGTACATGTTTACTGTGTTAGGAAATAAAATTATTTTATTGAAACTTGGCTTAGGATAATTTCTTATTCTGGAGCCAACATTCCCACACTGGCGTTGGTACTGAGTGTTTCTTTCCTACCAGTAGTCTTAGAATTCAGATATATACTATTTTTTTTTAAGATTTATTTATTTATTATATGTAAGTACACTGTAGCTGTCTTCAGACACTCCAGAAGAGGGAGTCAGATCTTGTTATGGATGGTTGTGAGCCACCATGTGGTTGCTGGGATTTGAACTTGGGACCTTTGGAAGAGCAGTCAGCGCTCTTAACCACTGAGCCATCTCACCAGCCCCAGTTATATACTATTAAATAAAGACTGCACAGTTGTGCACACCTTTAATCCTTGTACTCACGAGGCAGATGTAGGCAGAACTCTTGAGTTCAAGGCCAGCTTGGTCTACATTGCAAGTTAACATAGCATTTCAAGTACCTGTTCAAAAAAAGCAAGCTATTTGTTTTTAGGAATCTGAAAATGGAACCTCTTGCACATACAGAAGGCCTGTTCCATGTCTAGTTCCCAGCATCCTATTCAAAAGCAAAAAACTTTTAAATTACTATTATGTTAGCAGACAGCTGAAACCTTTATTGAAGGTGGAAGTAAACAATTATGTCTGTAATCAATGAACTGAACCCTTAAGTCATTTGCATTGCACCAAAGGTATTTTAAGTGAGTTCATGGCCTTTACTGAGCCTTTAGAGCTAGGAAATCCTCAGCTCTGTACTCAGGCAAGCTACAGGCACTAACCCTGTTTCCTCATTTCTAAAAGTGTCAGGTAATGACTTATAGTACACACTCTTATTTATTTCACCTGAACTTTATTATTATTATGTCTGTGGTGTGTACAGTCTGAGGACAGGTGCTTTTGGATGCCACAGGCACAGTGGAACCTGGAGCTTGCTGATAGGGCTAGACTGGCTGGCCAGCAAGCCCAAGAGGTCCTCATGTCTCCATCAGATGCATAATAATGTCCCCTTGTCATTTTCACTTTTTGCCATGGTGAAGGATGGGAAGCATCTTTCATGTGATTGTCTCTCATCTGTGTCTCCTCTTCTTGTCTCTTATGTTGCTGTGGCCAAATACCCGAGAAAGGTAAGGAGGAAAGGTTATTTTGGCCTACAGGTTTCAGGCCAAGTTTAGCGGGACCCATTGCTTTGGGCCTTAGGTGAGAAATGCTAAGACATAATACTATGGCAGTGAGGAAATAGAGGCGAGACAGGGCTGGGTACAAGGTATATTTTCCAAGGTACATACCTAGTGATCTACCTCCCAGCTCCTATACCACCATCTCCCAATTGTGCCCTCATGGGGATCCATCAGAAATCAGTCCACTGGCCGGGTGTGGTGGCCCACGCCTTTAATCCCAGCACTCGGGAGGCAGAGGCAGGCGGATTTCTGAGTTCAAGGCCAGCCTGGTCTACAAAGTGAGTTCCAGGACAGCCAGGGCTACACAGAGAAACCCTATCTCAAAAACAAACAACAACAACAACAAAAAAGAAATCAGTCCACTGATAAATTAGAATCCTTAAGTTCTCTAGGCGTAGTTGTGGAGGCCTGTGGTCCTAGCCACTCAAGAGGCCCTGAGACAAACCTACATGGATTAAGAGTAACTTCAAGGACAACCTGAGTAAGATAGTCAAACCCTGTCTCAGAACTGATTCTAGAGGCAGAAGAAATGGCTCAGTGGATAAGAGTGCTTCCTGCTCTTCCAGAGGACCTGAGCCCAGTTCCAACACCCACATCAGATGGATTATACAACCACCTGTACTCCATCTGTAGAATATAATGACACCCTCTTGTGGCCTCTGAAGGCACTGCATTTAAGTGCACAAACAACTAAAAGATAATTTTTTGGTTTTTTTAAGATTTATTTTATTTTTTTTCGAAGAGAGGCCCCTTGGTTATGCAGACTTTATTTGCCCCAATACAGGGGAACACCGGGGCCAGGGGGTGGGAGCGGGTGGGTAGGGTAGCAGGGCTGGGAGGGGGGAGGA
>LR749669.1:935821-1055607 GCA_902729485.2 Mus minutoides | reverse complement strand
TCCATTATCATCATGGTGGGAAGCATGGCAGCATCCAGGCAAACTTGGTACTGGAGAAGGAGCTGAGAGTTCTACATCTTGATCCACAGGTAGCAGAAGGAGGCTGAGTTCCACACAGGGAGTAGCTTGAGCATTGGAGACCTCAAAGCCCACCCCCATTGTGATGCACTTCCTGTAACAAGGCCACACTTACTCCAACAAGACCACACCTCCTAAAAGTGCCCCTCCCATGGGCCAAGCATTCAGACCCATGAGTCTATGGGGGCCACACCTATTCAAACCACCACAGGCTCATACATTTGAATTCTTAGTCATCAGAAAGTGGCACTACTTGAGAAGGATTAGGAGGCGTGGCCTTGATGGAGGAAGTGTGTCCCTAGGGGTGGGCTTTGAGGTTTCAGAAGCCCAAGGCAGGACCAGTCTCTCTCTTTGCTGCCTGCAGATCTGGATGTAGAACTCTCAGCTACTTCTGCACCATGCATGCTGTCATGTTTTCTGCCATGATGACAATGGACTAATCCTCTAAAAACTGTAAACAAGCCCCAATTAAATGCTTTTCTGAGGACAAGTAAGAGTTACCATGGTCATGCTGGGCAGTGGTGGCGCATGCCTTTAATCTCAGCACTTGGGAGGCAGAGGCAGGCAGTATCTCTGAGTTCAAGGCTAGCCTGGTCTACAGAATGGATACCAGCATATTCAGGGCTACACAGAGAAACCCTGCCACCTCTCTTCCCCAAAAGTTACCATGGTCAAGGTGTCTCTCCACAGCGATAGAACAGAAACTAAGTCATTTTGATTAGAGGAAGGTTGTTACTTCTGCCATGTGTGTGCTGGGGACAGTCAGTGTGAGCAGGTGGCTGTTACTCTCAGGTTCTGTTTGTGAATAGAACTAAGATGATGTGTTTGTGTATACCCTTATTTATTTTTATTTTATGTATCTGGGTGTATTGTCTGCCTGTATGTCTATTTACCACATGTGTGCCTGGTGCCCTAAGAGTACAAGACAGGGCATTGTATCTCCCACAACTGGACTTATGAACAGTTGTGAGCCACCATGTGAGTGTTGGGAATTGAGACCTGGTCCTCTGTAAGAGCAGCAGGCACTCCTAAGTCTGGGCCATTTCTGCAACCCCACATTTTCTCTTTTAAAGACTCAGTAGTCCTGAGTTCATAGGACTACATCTAATCACACAGCTATAAACTACACTCTTCCACACTGCACCTGAGTCTTTTCTCTACCCAAAATATCGTGTTTCTCCAGGAAGCCAAACAGGGACCCTGGTCTCCTTTTGCCCCCCACAGGTCAGTTCTATTTAAAAACTTCCCTCATTTGCTCGGAAGAATTATGCAGTGTGATGGCTCACTCTTGTGTTCCTTCTAATTCAGCGTTTATTCCCAAAATAGATTTTCCTTTCATTTTACCTTAAAAAGGAAACTCGTTGCTTTCTTCTCCTTAATGTGTATGTGTGTGTGTGTGTATGTATGTATATGTATGTGTGTGAGTGTATCTTTGTGTATAATGTGTATGTGTGTATGTATGAGTATATATGCATATGTGTGTATATGTGAATGTATGTGTGAGTCTGTGTGTGGGAGTATGTGTATGTATATGTGTATGTATGTGTGTATGTGTGTGAGTGTCTGTGTGTATTTGTGTATATGTGTATGTGTTTGTGAGTGTATGTATATTGTGTGTATGTGTGAGTGTATGTGTGTATATATGTGAGTGTATATGTATATGTGTGGGTGTATTTGCATGTGAGTGTATGTGCATGTGTATGTGTGTGAGTGTATGTGTGTATGTGTATAATGTGTAAGTGTATATGTGTATGTATGTATGTATGTATGTATGAATGTATGTGAGTGTCTATGTGTTTATGTGTGTGAGTATATATATATATATATATATATATATATATATATATATATTATCAGGGTTTTACTATTGTGAACAGACACCATGACTAAGGCAAGTCTTATAAAAAACAACATTTAATTGGAGCTGGCTTACAGGTTCAGTCCATCATCAAGGCAGAAGCATGGCAGCATCCAGGCAGGCATGGCACAGGCAGAGCTGAGAGTTCTATGTCTTCATTCAGAGGCTACTAGTGGAAGACTTCCAGGCTCCTAGGGTGAGAGTATTAAGCCCACACCCACAGTGACACACCTACACCAACCAGGTCACACATATTCCAACAAGGCCACACTTCCAAATGGTGCCACTCCCTGGTCCAAGAATATACAAACCATCACAATGTGTATGTGTGTGAGTATATGTATATGTGTTTATGTGTGTGAGTATGTATGTATGTGTATATATGTCTGAGTGCATGTATGTGTATTTATATATATGTATGTGTATGAGTGTATATGTATATGTACGTGTGTGTGTTTATAAGTGTGAGTGTGTGAATGTATGTATGTATATGTATGCATGTATGTGTGTGAGTGTATGTGTATAATGTGTGTATATGTGAACGTATTTGTTTATGTATGTGAGTGTATATGTATGTGAATATGTGTGTATGTGCATATGTGTGTGTATATGTCAATGAATGTATGTGAGTGTATGCGTGTATGTGTGTATATGTGTTCGTATGTGTGTGTGTAGGTATAGGACAGAGGTTGATGTCAGGTGTCTTCCTCAATTATCTCTATTTTTTAAGACAGGGTCTCTCACTGAACCTGTATCTTGCCAATTCGATTAGATTGGCTGGCCGGTGAGCCCCATGGATCCTCTGTCTCCATTCCACCAGCCCTGGGGTCTCAGCACAGTGCCTGGCAGGTGCTTTATGAACTGAGCCATTTCTCCTTCTCTTCCTGTTTCTCCTCTTCCTGGTCCTTCTGCTTCCTACTCCCCCTTCCCCTCCCCCTCCCCTCCCCCTTCCCCTCCCCCTTCCCCTCCTCCTTTTCTTCTTTATTCTATATCTTCTGCTTGTTTAAAGTTCTTTTCTCAAAAAGGACATGGTCCTGACAGCAGGACCACTTGAAGGGCTAGTCTGCAGGTTGCCTAGCACTGACCCTGCTCAGCGCCATTTCAAATGAGACATGTGCACGTGCGTGTGCATGCATGCAAGAGAGAGAGAGAGAGAGAGAGAGAGAGAGAGAGAGAGAGAGAGAGAGAGAGAGAAGTTAATGAATAATGTGCACTGGAGATAAAGTGAATGGCTCTGGATTGCTTTCTAAAATGAACAAGCAGAGGTGAATGTGCCCAGTTCAGCGGACCCAGCCTGGCCCTGGACATGAGAGGACCATGATGAGATGTGAGAGAGAGAGAAGAAGAGCAGATGAGGGCTATGGTGCTAGAAAAGCTTGGGTGCCTCGTCAATGTGATAGCCCTTGGGTAAAGATAAAGACTCAGGATAACAGGGTCTGTTATCGAATGCTGGAACACCGACTGCTTGGGAGGCTGAAGCAGGAGGATTTCAAGTTCAGTGCCAGCCTGAGCAACTTAGCAAGCCTCTGTTTCAAAATAAAGAGTGAAAATATAAAAGGTCTGATGATACAGCTGAGTGACAAAATCCGGCGGATGTGAAACTTTGGATTCAATCCCAGATATGAAAAGGGGGGTGAGAGGGGGAGGGAGGGAGAGAGCGTGCACAAGCACCTAAGTATTCAAACAAAACTGCAAACTGGTAAGACGTGAGGCCTGGGTGTGGAGGGAAGGGGACACACAGAAAGCTGTTCATCCTCAGTAAGACATCTTCAGGAAGTCGCCCCCTCCTGGGTGTTGCTGGGCACCACAGGGAACTCACATGACTGGCAAGGGCAGGGTGGAGAGGGAGGGTGTTACCAGGTGGAAGTCTATAACACTCTTAGTGCCTTAATGGGTGTGCAGCTTAGAACCTAAAGCCCAGGTGGCTGTCACATGCTGCTGGTGACACCTCTATATTTGCATTCTTTCCACCACTGCTCTTCCAAGAACACCTACTATTTCTGAGGCCCTGGCTCCTCACAGGTCTTTCCTATACTCCAGGCTTCTCCAGTTACTCTGTTATACACTCAAAGGTCCAGAGCCAGGATCCACAAATATGATAGAACATGTGGCATTTACTTGTCTGGGTCTGGATCATCTCACTGTATAATATTTTCAGTTCCATCTATTTCCTGGGACTCCCTTTTCCTTAGAGTGGAATAGAATTTTGTATATATAGAATTTCATTCTATCTAGGCACATTATCTATTTTCATTATCCATTCACACTTGGGCATCTAGGCTGCTTGTGTCCTCTCATTTTTTTTCTTTCAAAATATAGGGTCTTATTAGGCCTTGGGCTTTATTACTTACTAATTTTAAAATTAAATACTTTTCTGTGTAAGTGTTTCCCTTGTACGCACCACAGGAATGTCTGGTGTCCTCAGAGGCCAGAAGAGAGCAATGGATCCTTCAGGACTGGTACACAGCTAGTTGTGAGCTGCTGTGTGGGTGCTGGGACTAGAACAAGAGCAGTTAGTCATCTCTCAAGCCAGCAGGCTTGAACATGAGACAGAAGTGTCTCTTGGTCTCTGGAGTAACTGTGATGAAGCCGGCACCACCCGTTTGGCTGGAATGGCCATTTTCTGTTGGGCTGTGGAAGCCAGCAGGTCCTGGCCCTGCCCTTAGGGAAACACTTCTCTCAGTGTGGCTCCTGGTGTCTACTCTGACTGTTTTGACTCTGTGTGAATGACCCGTGCATGATGGTGGGTGGCTTTGGCATTTAAAGAGGACCATCCATAGGTATCCTTAGGTTTACCCTCCATGTGTCTGCATGGCTTTGGCATCTTCTTGCTGCACTGTTTTCCCAGGGACCAAGAATAAGGTGCTTCTGTCACTCAGAGTCCTGTGTGCTCTGTGAACGCCCCCAAGGAGGGGAAAGGGTCTTTGAAACTTCTGCTGGGAACCCAATTGTCATGAGTTTGCAATGCCCTTTTAGATTGCAGGTCTCCAGATAATAAGACAATACCTCCTGACTCTACATTCCTAATAGAGAAGAGATGCTGTCCTGAGTACATGCAAGTGAGCTTGTACCCTCTGCCCCTCCATCTCTTCCTGCCCCAACCACACACAGCGCATGGATACCAAACCCTTCATCCCCTCATCCCTTAGGCCCCCTGCCCCACATTCCTCTACCCCAGTGGTTCTTAACCTGTGGGTAGCAATTGGTGTGTGTGTGTCCCTTTCACAGGGGTGGCATATCAGATATCCTGCATATTATGAAGTAGCAACAAAGTAATTTTATGGTTGGGGTCACCACAACACGGGGAACTGTATTAACGGGTTGCAGCATTAGGGAGGTGGAGAACCACTGTTTTAACCCCTCAATCTCCTACATAGCATACCCCCCCCCATACCTCCTCCCCATACCTCCCACCTTATACACAGATGCGGTAGACAAAACTATTTCAAAGAAATTAATTTCTGCAACTATCGATCAGAATCTCTTTTGGTGTTTAGAGAATTTATGTACTTGGAGGTCGCAGGCATGCATGCAGGCGATGGCTCTTGACCATACTCTCCAACTCTCCCTTACCCCACCCTCCAATTTCTCACTCCCAACTTCAACTTCATTTCCTTTTTAAATGATCCACTGAGCTCTGTCTCTGCTGCTGCCCATATGTGCGTTGATGTAGAGCATACACTGGAGTTTAGAAAAGCTGCCAGTGGCCACCCCCACCCCCCTCATCCCCCTAGCCCCCAGCCAAAGAAAAGTGACTCTTCTACTGCCAATCAACTGCCAATAACGGCTTCAATAATGCTTCATGCTGGAACTTTTAAAAAAGAGGTTTGTTTGTTTGTTTGTTTGTTTGAGTTCGCTATAGCTGTCATCAGACACACCAGAAGAGGGCATCGGATCCCATTACAGATGGTTGTGAGCCACCATGTGGTTGCTGGGAATTGAACTCAGGACCTTTGGAAGAGCAGTCAGTGCTCTTAACGGCTGAGCCATCTCTCCAGCCCCAATTGCTGGACCTTTTGACTGGCTTGATTTGTACAGATCACACAACACTTTCGGTTTGCTCACATGAACAGCAACCGCATTGCGTCTGAGGAACGCACTTCACAGCACCCTCCCCTGTCCCTGGCTCTCAGTCTTTTGCTTCCTCCTTAGGCAACACCTATGTTTTTCAGGACAGTTGCTTCCTGTTTGCTTTCTTTCGCCCATCCCATTGTTTAAAATACAAACCTATTCTTGTTTTAAAATTTTATTTATTTTTAGTTTAGGTGAATGGCGGTTTTTGCTGTACGTGTGCCTGGGCCACCACGTGTTTGCCTCGTGCTTGCAGAAGCCAGAAGTGGGTGTTGGATCCTCTGGGACTGGTTAGGAGTGCGCTGTGTACCTGCAGTGTCCGAGGCGGCCAGAAGAGGGCGTCAGATCTTCTGGAATCGGAGTTACAGACAGCTGCGCCAGGGTGTGCTGGGAAGTCAACCTTGGATCCTCTGCAGTTTACAGATATGCTTTACAGATACTGTCACATTAGTGCAAAAATCACTTTCTCCCTAATAGAATCTATGTGTTTGTTTAGAGATGGCGTCTCACTGAGTAGGCTGACCTCAAACTGAACATCCTGCCTCCACTACCTGCCTCCTGGGATTATAGGTGCAAGCCAGGTGTATGCCACCCACCCATCTCTTACGTTGCCTTCTTTTTCTGTCATTTTAGCGCTCTGTAGGTGGGAGCATGTCAGAGTTTGAAGATGTTTCTGTGACTTAGAGACATAACAATTGTTATTCTCCCGCTGGCAGACAGCGCTGCCTAAATATTCTCTTGTTCATTTTCTTTTAGAACAAGTGAAAGAATTCCTCAGCAGAGAGCCTGTTTGATAGAATTTCAGGTTCACATAGCAGATATATAAAGTTTCACAAATGTCACGCTGTCTTGAAAACATACCTTTTCCAGTCGTGTGCAGGGTACCTGTTTCCTTTTGTTATCAAACTTCATACTATATAAAACCTCACAGTTTTGACAATATGGCTGTCTTAGTGAGGGTTTTACTGCTGTGAACAGACACCATGACCAAGACAACTCTTATAAGGACAACATTTAATTGGGGCAGGCTTACAGATTCAGAGGTTCAGTCCATTATCATCAAGGCAGGAACATGGCAGAGTCCAGGCAGGCATGGTGCAGGAGGAGCAGAGAGTTCTACATCTTCATCTGAAGGCTGCTAGCAGAATACTGACTTCCAGGCAGCTAGGGTGAAGGTCTTAAAGCCCACACCCACAGTGACACACCTACTCCAACAAGGCCACACCTCCTAATAGTGCCACTCCCAGGGCTGAGCATATACAAATCATCACAATAACTGTCATTGCTTTCTTATTATTTGGGGGGAAAAAAAATCCCAGGCTGGCCTTGAACTCAGGAACCCCTTTGGGCCTCTGGAGTACTGGGATTACAGATGTGCCTCTGGAATACTGGGATTACAGATGTGCACTACCACATCCACCTTGTGGGCTTCATTACAATTTAAAATCCCAGAAGAGTGTCTCTGACAATCCACAGCACAGATGATGCCCTGGAACTCACTCTGTAGACCAGGCTGGCCTCGAACTCAGAGATCCACCCACCTCTGCCTCCTGAGTGCTGGGATTAAAGGCGTGTACCACCATGTCTGGCTTGAGAAATTCAGTCTCCAAAACCAGCTTCTACTTGGCATACTTGGTAGTTATGTTTTCTGTGCACTGATGGGCGGCACGCTAACAAGAAGATTTTTTTTTTTTTTACAAGAGGCTGCTGAGAATTTTGTTTTCTGGATTTGACACAAAACCAAACATCCCCTCCCCAAGCAAACAAAAAACAACCAACTAACTAACTAACTAACTAACTAACTAAAACAAAACCCCATGAGCAGTGATTAGTTAGGCTTAGCCATGCATTTTACTACATCCACAACAGTTTTGGGTCAATGCTTTCCTTTCCTGTGAGGTTGGTTTTGTTTGTTTGTTTGTTTGTTTGTTTTAAAGCTAACTTCAGTGAGAGTTTTATGGTTGAGGAAAATGCTCTGGCTTCTCCCATCTTGAACATATGGTTATTTTAATAACTGAATAATTGTTTGGACGGAGACTGGAGACTCAGATGTATTACATTTTCCCTTGTTTATTTGCGTATGTGTGGAGGTCGGAAGAAAACTTGTGGGAATGAGCTCTCTTCTCTCCACCACGCAGCTCTCAGGAGTCAAACTCAGGTCACCAAGCTTGGTGGCAGTCACCTGTACCGGATGAGCCACTTCGCTGGCCCCAGATTACTCTGAAATTATGTTGAAATTGTCTCCTTTTAAACATACTTTTGACCTGGAAAAACCACAAAATAAGAGCTCGTGTCTATCCTATCTCGTATTATGTATTTCAGTTGTATGTTTGTGGGCAAAGCATGGGTAGAAGATGTGGAGGGAGGTCAGAAGACCCGCTGGAGTTGCTTCTCTTTTTCCACCAAGCGGGTACTAGGGATTGAACCTAGGTCCCTAGGCTTGTAGGCAGGCACCTTAACCTCAGCGCCATCTCTCTCTCTCTCTCTCTCTCTCTCTCTCTTTCTCTTCCTTTTTTTCTTTTTTGAGACAGGGTTTCTCTATGTATCCCTGGTTCTCCCAGAATTCTCTCTGTAAACCAGCCTAGCCTTAAACTCAAAGAGATCTACTTTGCCTCTGCCTCCTGACCACTGGGATTAGGGCATGTGCCACCATACCAGGCTGTCTGTGGTTTCTTTCTTTCTTTTCTTTTCTTTTTTTTTCGAGACAGGGTTTCTCTGTGTAGTCCTGGCTGTCCTGGAACTCACTCTGTAGACCAGGCTGGCCTCGAACTCAGAAATCTGCCTCTCAAGTGCTGGGATTAAAGGCGTGCACCACCACTGCCCGGCTCTGTCTGTGGATTCTAAGAGCAGCAACATTCACCTTGCTGACTGCGGGTGTACTCAGAGGTTGTCAGCTGCCCTTGTTCTGGCTCAGGCCCCCTTCTGTTTTCATGCCTCCTTATTGGTTTCATTGGTCTGGATCGGTTCTTCTGTCTTTCGTAGCATTAATTATTAGAAAGAGCAGGAGAACTTTGGACAGCCTCCCCCCTGCCCCAGGACACGGTGGTCTTCAGACATCTAATGTCACCAGCCTGGAATTGGAGGTGGCGCAGCTACGCATGAGTGGACTTTAGCTTAGCCTCTTCCATCATGGCTGCCTCAAAGCTCAAGCACTTTGCTGCTTTGGGAGTGTCTGATCCCCAACACTTTGTGGCCTGTCTGAGCTTGGAATCCCTGGAAACGACATTCAGCGGGGTGTGGGGCGGGGGTGGCAGGGAGGAGTGTCTGAGAGGGGGAATCTGCATGTCTTCCAGTGATGCATGAGCTGTGGAAACAATCTCAACCCAGCCTGAGGTATCCGGGTCTGTTCCCCGCAGCACAAACCAGACATCTGAGAGACTACACAACCTGACAGCTGCAGCTGTCAGCAGCAACTACAGTCACATTATAGCTAAGAGGCCAATGGCCATACTGTGTGTTCAGGCATCACTGTAGATGCTGGAAGAGATTTAGAGTTCAGCCTTGGCTGGAGTGGGGGTTGGGGGGGTGCTGGGGGAAGGTACATTGCTTGTTAGTGCTGTGGCCACATCTTGAATTAATACTCAGATTTATTATTTAAACTGCTAAGGAAACCACTGTTTAGCTATGGCAGGAATACAATGGCCACATTAACTGATAGCTAGGGAAGGGGGCGGGTGGGGGGAGGGAGAGGGAACCATGGCTCCTGTCTCCAGCAGTTAGATGCCGCCATTCTGTCAGACTAACTAAAAACCCAGGAGAATGAGCTATAGGAAGTAGCATCAGATGCAGGCAAAGGAGAGAGACTGCAATCCATTATTCTTAGAGCATCCTAACTGTCAGCAAGTCAAATCAAGAGGTCAGAGGCAAAGAGGTTCTCTCCCAGTTAACAACCCCCCATGTGAAGGGTTAGTGGTATTTAATTCAAAGGAACAACTCTGGCGGTGTAAACCCAGAGATTTACTGTTCAGCCAGAGATGAGCACAGTGCACTATAGGGCCGATGTCCTCCTTCACTACATCTGCTTTTGATCAGCCCTACAGATCTAGTTATTTATGTCAAGAGTTCTTAGCCCCAAGCTCCTTGGGGGTGGGGGTGGGGTGGGGGGAAATGGGCAGTAAACAGAGAGACAGGAGGGCTCAGAGGTCAGAGGTCAGAAGGTTAACATTCATATAGGGCTCCATCAATATCTGCCCAAGTTTTTTTTTTTTTTTTCCTGATTGCACATTTACCAGCATAATGCAAGCGTTGAAAATGATCTGTCTTAATGTCTATGAAACAGGCCTGGGCATCCAAGAAAGCAGAGAGGTTTCCAACAGTAGAAAAGCAGTTTGGGTTTCAGTGGGAAGCTACGCCTCACCTCGATGGGAGTTGCCTGGCTTACCAGCTTCTGGACCTGCTAATGGGCTGCCAGTGATTCCACAGCACTTTATAAAGTGTGGACAACTGGTAGACCTCTCCCTCCGGTCACGGCTGACAGTGATAGTTAAATTTGTTTCCATTTGGGGCTCATCTCAATGTTCCATGACTCCATATAAATTTGTGCTTTTTGATTGTTCCTCTGAGCATGCTTTAAAACATGTCTGCTTCTCTTGTCCTATAATCCAGATAAAATCTTGAACATGTGTTCATTTTTAAGTTTGTATGACTTTATTTCTTCTTGGACATTCTAGTTGAATCCTAAAGTTTTTTTCTGAGCCTGCTGACTCTCATGGAAGGCCTCAACAGCTCTTTCTCCTGGAGATACAAGTACTGAGTTCAATTTTCTGGAGATATTTTATTTTTATTATTTTTGAGCCAAGGTCTCCTGTAGCTCAGGCTTGGCTCAAGTTGGCTATGTAGCTGAGCTCCTGATTTTTCCTGCCTCTGTCTCATGAGTGTAAGGAGTCCCACGAATTGTCAGTTTCGGCTCTGAGAGAGGTGAGGGGTGCTGACAACTTGGAAAGCTTTATCCTTCGCTGAAGTGGCAGACATCCATGGTCAAGTTGATGTGGGAACTGCCTTGGCTTACTTTGGGATTGTATGGCTTTGGTCTGGGCATTCTTGGTTCCGTTTGCCTGGGCTGTTTTATGAGAATCCCACTCATGCTGGCTAGATTGTCAGTCCCAAACCATTTGGCCTTTGGGTTATTTGGCTTTATTTCTGCCGTTTCAAACTGTTCTTCGAGGTATGTTAGACACTGATAAGTTTTTGGTTAAGTCAAGAACATATTCAAATCATTAAAACGTATTCGTTGGGACTTCTGGATTGACAGCTCAGCAGTCAGGAGCCCTGGATGCTCTTCAGAGGACCTGGGTTCAGGCTCCATCTTTGATATGGTAGCTCACAGCCTGCTGTATTTCCAGTCTTAGGGGATCTGACTTCATGTGGTACACAACTTCATGTTGGCTAACAGGCAACACACAGACAAAATCACACACACACACACACACACACACACACACACACACACACACACGGAGAAAGCCCTTATTTCTTTTCCAAGTGCTTTTAAAGCCCACAAAATAATTTTGACTGTTGACCACAGCTCTTTAAAAGTAGTAGCAGAAATCCACAGTACACTCAATCTCTTACTGGTTTTGTTCCAAAATTGAGTTCACGGGAAAAATGACAGGAGCTAGGTGGAGATTTCCCATCCCTGAAGTGTCTGTCTCCCAAGAAATAGAGATGATGACAGTTGAGACTTTGCAGTTTGGTGCCTTTGCATCTAACTTTTCCCTTCCAAAGTATTTTGCATCTGCCACTCGGTTGTTTTAAAAGCCAGCAGCTGTTTTCACTTTTAGATGAAGCCCCAAGAGGTTAAGAGGCTCTGTCAGGGTCCCACACCTGTTAATGAGAGACTCCAAGCTCTTCTGGGCTCCTACTAACTAATCCCCCTCTCCTTGGCTGGCGCCATCTTCCTTCCATTAGTCAGGAATGAAGGCCCTCTTTAATCAGCCTTCGCCTCCTTGTTAAATGTTAAAGTATATGATTTCTAAGAAGAAAAAGAAGAAGAAGGGGAGGGGTAGAAAGAAAAAGAAACAAGATGTAGAAGATTTGTGATTTATTATCCAGATCAGCTTCCACTTTAGAAAAGACAAGAACAAAATATACAATCAGTATTTACATTCTTTTTTTTTTTTTTTTTACAATGGAAAATATTTACACCAGAGAGACTAGGAAATGGCAGTGTGAAATTCAAGGATGTCAGAGCCGTGCAGGAGTCCAGTTGCAGCGCAGAGCTCTCGCCCTTGCCTTTACCGCCCCTGGAGTCTAGACTGATTCAGGGAGGCTCCTCCCACTTGCCCCTGTTGCTGATTGAGGTGGTTCTAGCGGCTCCTCTCGGTATTTCTAGGCCTCTCCCACACGCCTTTGGCCAGTATACTTAGTCCCTGATCTTCCCACATCTTTCTGAGGTTGTTTTTTTTTTTTTTTTTTTTTTTCGAGACAGGGTTTCTCTGTGTAGCCCTGGGTGTCCTGGAATTCACTCTGTAGACCAGGCTAGCCTCAAACTCAGAAATCCGCCTGCCCCTGCCTCCCGAGTGCTGGGATTAAAGGCGTGCGCCACCACGCCCGGCTTACATCTTTCTGGAGAGTGGTTCCCAACCTTCCTGAGGTTGTGACCCTTTAATCCAGTTCCTCACGTGGTGGTGACTCCTCCCACCCCAACCATAAAATCATTTTGTTGCTACTTTATAACTGCGATTTTGCTACTGTTACGAATCATCCGTGTGGATAGCCGATATGCAGGAGATCTGACATCTAACCCTCAGAGTGGTCGAGACCCACAGGTTGAGAACCACTGCTCTGGAGGGTTCACCTTTGACATTTGGGACACTAATGACATCTGTGTGGTTGGAGTCACCAACACCCCCCTCCCCCCACGACTTCACCATGCAGGGGCAGGGGGTTTCTGTGTTCGATCTCTCTCTCTCTCTCTCTCTCTCTCTCTCTCTCTCTCTCTCTCTCCTATTGACAGTTTTGGGGGTTGAACCCAGGAACTTGGGTGGGGTAGGCAAGAAAGAGCTCAACTACCGAGGGACATTCTCAACCCAAATACAGTTAATTGTTTTTCTTCCTTCTTTTCTTCTAGAAGAATCCTCTTACTTAAAAGAGGATTGGTACACGTCTCTGGGCAGCATGCCAAGGTCATATTTCAAAGAACAAGTTAATTTTCATGGTGAGCTTTTTTTTTTTTTTTTCTTTCCATTTGGAACATTCCAGTTGCACTGAACTTTGATTCCTGTACTTTGTAAAACTGAGGGTTGGAAAGGGGTCGGAGACACAAGCCTCTGTTCTCTGCGAAGGCCTTAGACCCCTGCGGCACCGCACTTCTACGGCTGGGGGCTGGGGGCTGGGGGCAGACCACCCATCAGGTCCTGCTGTGTGCCAGGCAATAGAGTTTTAAAGAAGAAGAGAAGGAGTGGCGGTATTTTAAACAGGCAAGGGTTTGTATTAGCTGGGGACACAGTGTCCCCTGTACTTGTGGAGTACTGACCCTGGCCACCTGGGGGGTGTTTTCCCTCTCTGGCCATTTAACCTGAAACTTACTGAACAGAAGAAAGGGAAGTGCCTGTCTCTGACCCAGAACATTCAGTTCTGGCCAACTGAACCACTGATAACTAACCGGAAATCAAGTCAGAAATGGAAAGGGAAAACCCAGTAGAGAGCCCAGGGTTTTGAAGCAGTGTCTGGTAGTGGGGAGGAGCATCTGAGGCCTTGAAAAGGGCCAGGCCCAGAAGTCAGCATCTATTAGCTAAGCGCTTTCCCCGTGTCAGCACAAAAATGAACAGACTTTCTGTGTATCCCAGGGGATTACAAGAAAAGTGAGAAGAGTGCACTGGCGGGGGTGGAGAAATCAAAATGAAGAATATAATAAAACCACACAGAAGAGGATCAGAGTAAAACAAAATAAGAGAGAGACAAGGAACTGAAGACATCAAGACAGGAGAAAAGGTGCTGGCAGGTGTGAAGCTGGCAGTAAACAGAGCGACAGACGTACACTGGGTACGTACAGAGTCAAAATCCCAGCTCGCCAAGTCCGGGAGAAACAACAGAAAGTTAATTCACCGTCAGGTACACCAGCGAAGTGAAACGCCTGTTTAAATACTGTACCAAATGCACCAAATAGGGAAACGAACGTTTCAACGGGATGGTCCAGGGAGAAGCTGGGTAGCGACCGGATTCTTCAATAGCAGCTGGGAAGACAAGCCTGGGGCGCCGGGTCGTGCGTGTGCAGTTTACAGAGGGACTATTGGAAACCATCAGCTTTCTCTTGCTGCTGTTTGTTTGTTTGGATGACATTTCTGCTATCTCCCTGAAGTAGGCGGTGGGGCGCCTCGCCTTTCTTAGAAATTAAGCTCTTAGAAACATGGAATTACGAAATGTCTTTTTCCAGTGGTAGCCAGAGGCGACTTTGTGCCTGGCGAGCTCTAGTCAACTCACGCAGGCTTGTAGACCAGAGTTAAAGGAGAAAAGCCTGTGAGAGGCACAGGATCTCAGCCGGGGAGGGTCACAGTTTTAGTATCATGAGGATGAGTTTGAGCCCAGGGCCAGGGGATGCTAAGTTACCTGCAGGCTCTAAGTTACCAGCCAGCAGCTTTTGTGGTCAGTATTGCTTCTGGGCAAGGGCTCACGTGACACCTGCTTTATAACATGTTCTGAATCCAACCATATTCCCAGAGACGTCACCCATGGATAGATCCACAGGGACCGATGGCAACACATCTCCTTGGCCCAGAAAGCACAAATGAGTATGTCAACAATTTCATCAAATCGCTGATAGATCATTTTCTCTCACTGTAGAGCGCATGCGCTGACACTAATAGCGGTGACGCCAGGGACTCTGCAGAATCCCAGTGGTCCATGGGAAACACGGAGGATGCTTCACAGGGGGACTCGATGGCCACAGAGCTTGCTTGTTTGTTTTTTTGCTTGGCCAAGTCGTAAACCAAAGAGCTGGCTTTAAAGTAAAAGAATCATTATTCTTTTGGTCTTCTCTATTAGAGATGCAGCCCCAGATCCCAGCAGCCCATACACCGAAGGGAAACTAGGTGCAGTCCCCCCCAAAAAAACAAAGACATCTGGAAGCATTCTGCGAGGCTTTTCCAGCATAGGGGATAGTCAATAGGCCTTTGTTCACAGTCTTCCATCGTGCTTTGGTGGGCAAGCCGGTGGCCATCAGCGCGGGCCTGAGCAGAGTTAGGCTTTAAATCTGAAGGCCCGGGTGATTGCGAGGTTCTGAACAGCGAAACTTAGATATAAGGACAAATACGAAGGAAATCAAGTGAAAAGTCCCTGAATCTTATTACATCGGGTGTTCCTTTTTCATTTAAGCTCTGAAGTTGGCCATCGTCCTTCATGGAGAGAGTGTCACAGACCTGGAGTCTGTTTCCGTGACAACTAAATTAAAAACCTACAGGAAGATTCTAGGCTCTGCTTTTAATCACGAGGCCAAAACAATGACAAGGTGGAGCGCCTCTTCCCTAATCACAACAGATCAGACTTAGAATGGAGACCCAAGGGAAAGCAAACACAAGTATTAGGTTTCTCTCTGGTGGGAACAGGAACAATAGATTTGTCAGAGTCTAAGAGCTGGGGGGGGGGGGTCAAGGTCAAGACAACTTTCAGTGTTTCTTCTTCCTTAGAAGGAGAACCTTGCAGAGCTTCAGGGCAGTGGGGAGGAGAATGGTGGTAGAGGCCCAAAGTGATGGGGATGAAGGCAGGAGATAGGACCAAGTGATCTGGGCAGGGGTGGGGGTGGAGGGTGGGGGAGAGAATTGGAAAATGAAAAGGGGGGGGAGAGTGCTAGGATGAGGCAAGAAACCACCAGGGGCTGATGGGAGCAGGGGAAGAGGTAGAGAGAGCAAGGGTGAAGGGACCATCTGAACTGAGGTCCCCCCCAGGGGCCATCTTCTTTGGAGAGTGTCATGTCGGGGACAGGACTGTTAAGGGCTTTTGAAACCAGTTGGTGAAGACCCAGAACAGCACAGGAAGGCACAAACCCTCCCAGCTCTCTGACTATCTATCCATCTCCTCCAAACAAGAAGCAAGCCATAGGGCTCTGCATGGATGTCAAAGCCAACGGTGGTGTCCAGGTACCTGGCAGCCAGAAGGGGTTTGGGGTGTTGGCAAGCGAAATCTTTTTGTGGTAAAGCACTTGGGCGTGGGGTGGGGTGGGATGGGGTGTCCACGCAGTTCTGCAGGCGACAGCTGTGCAGACTCTGGGATGCCATTGATGAAGAGGTGCCACGTTTTACTCCAGGGGACTCAGTACCAAGTGGTCTCAAAGGTGGTTTAGTGGATGAAAACAGAGGGTCAGAGGAAAAACCATTCAAAGCACAAATGAAATGATTATTTTGCTTGGGTGTCAACACAGACATCACAGACAGACACACAGAAGGTGCCAGGAAACTGGATTCAAGTAAATGTCCTTTTCATTGACATAAGAGACCTGCAGTGTGGGCGGGTCCACAAGAAAAACAAAAATAACTAACTCATCTTTGCCAGGGTCCAACCTACAGCGTCTTGGGCAGCTTGGTGCCATTCTGAAAATTAATTTCTGGTGTTTAGAAAATATAACCAACCCTCTTATTCATTGCACTGCAGTGCAAGACATGGGGGATGGAACCTGACCTACCGACACTCTATGACTTTTTTTTTTTTTCAGGCTTAAGACCTTAGGGTGGCCATACGGAGAATGTTTCCAGATGTATAAGGAGAATACAGATGGGCAGCTGAAAGGAGGAAGGATGCTGGGGCGCAGGAAGCAGCAGTCCCATTCTCACCATGAAACAGCCTGGAGAGTGGGGGTGTGGTGGGGTGGGTGGGTGAGGGTGGCATTGGGGTAGCCAGGGAAGGAGAAACACCTTATTTAACTGAGTAATTAGAATTTTAAAGCAAGAGGTATTGTTTTTGTAAGCTGTTTACTTTTCTCTTTCAGGAAAAGGAACCCTATAGACGTTTATGGAATTTAGTTGTAGAAAGCAACTTCACGGGGGCTATTCCATCCTCACGTCCGATCTAGAACCGGCACTGTTATTTCTATAGCCTGAATTACTTAGCATCCAAGTGGCTCCTCCTTCATGCTTCTTTGCACGCGTGAGGAAAACCTCTTTTGAGTCCAGTTTCACCAGGAAATTTAATGACACTCCCTTGAAGATTCAAGTTAAGTCAAGTTTGTCTCCAAAAGGGAAGCTGTGGTTTTTTTTTTCTTCTAAACACGAATATTTACTGCCCACCCCCGTCCCTACCCCCCTGTACGGCTCTTTCCATCTTCCATATGCTTTTCCAGAGCTAGTCGTTTGTCACTTGAAGACAGGTAGCAAGTGAGATGTTGAAGTCGGTACTCAGACTATAAGGCTCTTGGCCAATGTCCCCTAGATAGCAAGCCGCGGCCAGCGCAAATACAGAGACATCCCCTGTGTGTGTGTGGGGGGGGGGAGGGGGTGAGAGAGCGGAGGGTTTAGAGAGACACATTTTCATTGGCTGTATCTTACGAGGTGCAATTCTCATTGGCTATACCTTACAAGGGGCAATTTTCATTGGCTGCACCTTACCGGAGGGCGGGGGCACATTCTCATTGGCTGGAGGAGTTTCTGGACAATTACTTTGGCAGACGCCTCCGCAAAAATAGTCTTTGGAATGAATGGAATGCAAGTAAAATGTCTTTTTAAAAATGGTTTCACAGTCTTTCTCACAAGGAGTCGTGGGACCCAGCAGAAAAGGTGACCAAGACGGTGTGAATCTTCTTCCACTGGTGCTGCTGCTGAGCCAGGTCTGATGGCAGGTGGTGGAAACTATCCAACTATGTACAAATGTCTAGGATCTCGCAAGCCATCCGTAACCTTGCTCAAGCCCATTTGCAAATCATATTAGAGGCATTCGCTTCTCACATGCCCTGGGAATGGCGGGAGGGCTGGATAGCCGGTATTGTGGCCTTGGCAATCCTAACATACCCACTAAGCCCCATGTCATATCTAGATACACTACGTGGTGGAACCTTTGCCACGCCCAGTTACACGCATGTGCCCTTGACCCCAAAAGGAATCGAAGACGGATCCACGCGGTTTGTCGGTAGCCCTAGTCGTGGAAAAAAGGCCACCGTTCCTACTGGGCAAATGGATCCCCCGAAAAAGGGGGAAGAAGGAAGCTGCCACATGAAGATGGGAGCGGCACCCCTCAAGTTTCAGACATTATGAGTATGGGGGGAAACCACCTACATGTGTTCAAAAGCATCAAAGAAAGATGCTGTTTCGGGTTCGAAGTTAAAACTCCCCTGTGTCTCAGAGGCTCCATCGCGGTTTTCTTGGGGCAAGCTTTGAGATGGTGATTTATTCAAGATGGGATCTTTTCCGTTTGAGTGCTGTTGCCCCTGAATGGCCTTACAGCGATCTGTACTCCATGCCTAGGGAGCAGATTCTCACTTGACCTCCCTGTCAGAGGTGAGGGGACCTTTGTCCCCTATTCAATGTCCACCTGCTGCCCGGACACCTGGGGCCCAGCACTTCTGATAGCAGCTGTGAGTAAGAGGTGTGCAGAGGACTGGAGGCTGAGTTTAGCCTTTGGGTTATAGTCAATGTGACTCCCACATCTGTTGTCATAGCATAGGTAGCATGGCTGCCCTCCTTCACTGGAAAGCATCGCGGATTGGATGCTCGTTGGCGAAACGGGGAGACGACGGTCGATGGGAGGTGGTCCGTTGCTTCCAACAATTTTGCCAAAGGAATGGAGTTTATTCCAGACCGTCTTGAAACGCTAACAATATTGTGGCCTTGCTCCTTTGGTGTTGGCTCAGTAGCAGCTAGGGGCATTGCACCGTGTTCCACAGATGTTCTGTGTGTAAGGTGATTGGCTCTGAGGGCCAGGCCAGGCAGCTGCCAGGATTGCTTCCCGTTGTTTGCTCATGAGTGCAATCGCTTGCTGCTTCCTTCCTGAGGCCAATGCTCTCTCTTTGTTACTCTCATCTCTGGTAACATTTGAAAGAACCCAGGAAGTGACAGGCTAATGGCGGCAGCTCCAAAAGACATAGAACGAGCCCCATGGAGTTGAAGGAGCTGGGGAAGATGATAGGATTCAGGCCACAGCCTCCTAGGGAGGGTTACCAGGGTCAGGACGGGAAGCTGCCAACTGCCCCTCATGTAGACATGTTGCTCAAGGCGCCAGAAGTTCTTACAGGAAAGGAGAATCCGGGTGCCCTTGAAATCAGAGCCACCTCAGCCCACCTGGCTACAGGGAGCACCAGCAACCTCTGCAGGAAGCGGGTTTGGAGGCCCAAGGTGGTCTAGCGGAGCTCCTGTGTGTGGAGGGGGATCTTGCTCTCCTGCGGTCACACCATACTCTGAGCAGCTCCTCAAAGCAGGCCTTTAGGAAGGCCTCCCCAGATAGCCTCTGTGCAGGGACAGATCCTCCCATCTTGGGCCTCCTCCAAGGCTTGGCGCTTTCCCCATGGCTCGGGGCTGCCTTCACTTCTTGGCCACTAGCCAAGGACTCTGGCCCTTGAGAAGGCATAGAGAAGGGGATATTTGAGAAAGAGATTTGCTGATCATTGGGATTTTTTTTTTTTAATGGCCCAGAGATCTTCCCAGCCCAGCTCCCCCGTGGCTCCTCATAGCCTGGAATGGGCTCTCTCTGCCTCTCCCTTCTACTGCAACCACATGTGCATTCTCTGACTTAGAACCAAGAGGCATTGAGCGCATTTGAAGATTCTGCCATAGAAATAAACAGCAGTGGGGGCGGGGAGGCGGGGGGCGGAGTCTACCTTCAGGTAGCCACTAGCTCCTCCCTTTCTTCTTTATAAATCCCTGCTAAAAACCTCAGCCTCTTCTTCAGACCATGCTGGCCCCTGGTGTCCTCTGTCCCCAGGACCCATGAGCCTTGGTTGGATGTGACCCTCACTGGACATGTGTGTTCTTGCCTTGATGACTATCCTTAACACCCGGAGAATAGGGCTGTGCCTTCCCCAGTGGCCTGTTCCTACCCGGGGTTATGAACACATGCATGCCCCAAGCTTGCAAAACCAGCTCCATGCATGATGCTTTTGCAGCCAAAAGACTCCAGGCAGAGGGGAGCCACTGGATGCCCCAGTGTCCGCAGTCATCCCCGGGGCTAACCTGAAAGTGGAATACGAGGGCTCTGGGCTGTCAGAGAAGACAGAACCACGGGCAGTCACCCAAGCTTAACGTCTTTATCTGAAACTTGGACATATCATGGCCTAGAGCTACCCAAGACCAGGCAGTGAGGGTTAGAGAAAAGGACCAGAAACCCTCTGGCTTAAGTCACCAGTCATGGGGAGAGTCATTAGTGGGTCTTTGTGGAACTTCCTGTACAGCGCCAACCATAGATGGGTGGTTCTCAACCTGTGTGGGTCACGACCCTTTTGTGGACTGCATATCACATATATACATTACGATTTATAACAGTAGCAAACCTATGGAGTAGCAACTACATAATCTTATGGTTTCAGGTGACCAAAACATAAGGAGTTGTGTTAAAGGATCACAGAATTAGGAAGGTTGAGAACCTGAGAACCGCTGATGCAGATGATACCAGATAATATGTCCACTGTGGGGGAGCACAGAGCAAAGGCACTGGGCCGGCAGCAGCTGAAGCAGCTCTTCAGCTCCGAGAATAGAGTAGGTGCCTCAGGTGCTGCCTTGGACAGGGTCTCCTGTAGCTCAAACACACTACGTAGCTGGAGATGACCCTGAATTTCTGAGTGCCTTTTCTTCCTCCATCCCAACACTAGAGGTATGGTGGATTGAATATGATTGGCCCATGGTAAGTGGCACTAATTAGGAGGCGTGACCTTGTTGGAGTAGGTGTGGCTTTGTTGGAGGAAGTGCGTCACTGTGGGGGTGGGTTTTAAGGTCCTATGCTCAAGCTCTACCCAGTGTAAGAGAGAGTCTCTCCTGGCCCGCTGCCTGTGGGAAGACAGTTTGCTTTCTGGCTGCCTTCAGATGAAGATGTAGAACTCTCAGCTCCTCCTGCACCATGCCTGCCAGGCTTCCTTGCCGTGATGATAATGGACTGAACCTCTGAAACGGTAAGTCAGCCCCAATGAAATGTTTTCCTTTAGAGGAGTTGCCTTGGTCATGGTGTCTCTTCACAGCAATAGACCGTAACTAAGGCACCAGAGTGTTGCATGTGCCCGGCAGGCGCTCTACTACTGAGCTACACCCCTAGCTCAGAATCACCTTTTTCTGATGGCTCCCGCAGAGCACTAGAGTCTCCCTGCAACCACACACGCCCTTCTCCTGACTGCCGGTCTGCTCAGAGTCGAGGCTGGTGCCTAATGTCCTTTGAACCTTCTTCCTTCACTGCACTCAACACAGTTAAGATCCAAATAGAGAAGCTCCGGTGAGGAAGCAGGCTGAGGTCAGGGCTCAGGCGCAGCTCACTGGCCTGGGAGTGATAAGGGGGTTCCTGGCTGAAGGGCACCGGAGGGGGCGCAATGACATGGAAAGACAGTGTGCTTATGCCACAGGCCAGGAAGGAGAAGACTCTACAGCTAGGCTTGAAATGGCACGTGGGGCACCGTGTTAGTAACAGGGATGACGCTGTTCTGCTTTCCAGCCACTGTTGCTCATGTTTTTCTCTGATTCTTTATGTGGCGCTGGGGATTGAACCCTGGGCCTTCCAAGCGCTAGGCAAGTGTCCTACCACTGAGCTATACCACCCACTCCACGCCTTTTACATATAGTTCCATTTTCCTTATTTATATATTTATTTAAATTTTATTTATATATATTCCTTTATATATTACTATGTCAATTATTTTAATTTTAATTAAATCAAAGTATGCAATTATTAGTTTTATTACTTTTATATAATAAATTTAAGATATTTATTATAGTAAAATATTCAATTAAAACATTAAATATTAAAATATAAAATTAAATATTTAATATAATATACCTCTTAAATTTATTATATAAAATTAAAATATTTAATTAAAATATTTAAAATATATTAATAAATATATATTATATATACATATTTTACTTTCGAGACAAGAGACTATAACCCGTGCTGCCCTCAGATTCTCTATCCTCAGGCCTCCCTAATGCTCTGGTCAGTGGTAATGGGAGGGGTGTGTTCCTGTGTGGGTCCACGCTTATTCTGATGATGTCATCACTGAGCTGTGACTTCATTCAGACCTTTTGAGAACCCGGTGGCATTCTGAGTTCCTAGGTCCTCACTGGAAAGTGGGGAAGTTAGTGCTGGAACTGGGTAACCCCCAAGTCAGGGACAGAGTCAGTTTCAATAACGTACAACCTAAGATGGGCCATGTGGCTTTGGATTGCCTATGTGGGTTCCTTCCTCCATAAAAAAAATAGAACATTCTATTTTGTGGCTGCTGGTAGAAAGACGAATATGTTGCTGGCTGGAGTCTTTGTTACATTTCACTTCTGAGTGTAACCACAGTGAAATTAAAATGTGTCCAGAGTCCCTGCCACTGGGATGGGAAGATATTGGGGCGGAGTCACGGGGCCATCCCCAGGGCTCATCAGACCAGCTGGAGGCAAGTGTGAGGATCTGAGTTTAGGTCCCCAGAGCCCACATAAAGGCTCCCAAAGCAGAGACCTGAGACGCCCTAGAGCAACCCAGCTACAGAAGCTAGCCATACTGGCAAGCTCTGGATTCCATCGAGAGACTCTCTCTGCCTTTGAATATGAAGGAAGAGGGATTGAGAATGATTCCCGACACCATCCAGAGCCTCCACAAGCCCACACACTTGCTACATGCACAGGTACCCACACATGTACCCACACACATGCAGACATGCACATATACACACACTGCACACAGATATGAGAATGGAGCTGCTGCAGTTTCCTGAGACCTTTACGGTGCAGGCCTGTGACTGGGAAACAATGTAAGTATTCTTTCCCCCTCCTCTCTCTTTTTTTTTAAACAGGGTTTTACTATGCAGCCCAAGTTGGCCCTAGATTTGAAATTTTTTGCTTCAGCCTCTCAACAGCTCTATTTGTGTGTGTGTATGTATTTGTGTGTATATGTGTGTATATGTATCGTGTGTATAGGTCATATATTTGTGTATAAGTATGTATATATATATGTTGTATGTGTGTGTATGTATATGTATTTGTGTATATACGCCTTATACATATGTACATGTGTATATTTATATGATGTGAATGTATATATGTATGTATAGCATGTGTATTTGTGTATATGTATGTATACATATATGTATGTGTATATTGATATATATATATATATATATGCACATGTATATGTGTATGTGTATATGTATTTGTATATATCTGTATACATCTGTGTATGTATGTGTATTTGTGTGTATGGATACGTGTTACAACAGCAGACAACCTCAGGCATTGATCATCCACCTTGTTTTTTGAGTCAGGGTCTTTCTCAGCCTGAGGCTTTCTGATTAGACTAAGCTAGTTGGCTTGCTGGCAAGGCTGGGGGATCTACATCTGAGCATTGGATATCCAAGCATGGTCCCCAACATTTAGCTTTTTAACATGGGTACCCGTGGGTACAAGCACAGGCTGAGCTCAGGTACCCAGGCTTGTGCAGCAGGCTCATTACCGACGGATCCATCTTTAAGCCTGACAACTCCATTTCTTTGTAAAAAGAAATTTAAAAACACTCATCTACTTTATGTGTACACACACATGTGCATGTATGTATGGGGACCACTTGGTTCCCACGGTGGTCAGATCCCTTGGAACATGAGCTGCAGATTTCTGCGCACTGCTGGGGTGTTCTAAGCCACTGAGCCTTCTTTCTAGCCACCCCCATTTCCTACAAAATAAAACAACTTGAGGTTTTCAAATGTGGCTGCGATCTAGTGGGGGTGTATGGCGGGGTGATTCTCCTTCACTGGAATAGAATGTCACGCGTGGCAAAGCACCCTCCTTCAGCTAGCTGTGCTTGGATCCACAGACTCTGTCTGTGAAGTCAACAGTATGCTCTGAAGCGGCTGTTACTAGAGATCATAACTCAGAAGAAAGTTTGAATGGGACATGTCCTCCATAGGCCAGAACGCTTTGCCTCTGGTTGGTGGCGCGGTTTGGAGAGGCTATAGGACCCATGGGGGGATGACCCTCGCTGGAGCGGGCTCTGAGGTTTTATAGTCTGGCCTCACTTTCTGTTGTCTGTTCCCTGTGTACGGATGAAATGTGAACAGCTTCCTGCGCCTGGTGCTCCCTGACATAATGGACTCTCCCCCTCTGGATCTGGGAGCCCAAATCAACCCTTTGTTGCTCTAAGCCGCTTTGAGCTATGGTATTTTATCACAGCAGCAGAAACAGTACAGAAGTGTTGGGGCGTGGGGAGAGGGACTGAAACGGCCAGAAGCCCTAACCAGACCTGAAGCAATGCATTAAGTCCCCTTTACAGCCCCCAGGGGCCTCGGTATTGCTGAACCCTCGGTACTCAAGTGCGTTTAGGCCATGACTTAGGGAAAAATGTCCTAAATAAGTCAACACTGTCCTTTTTTGTTGAAACTAACATTTCCCAACATCGCTCCACACTTCTGCGGGTTCCTGCTTGCACAAGACAGAATGGATTTAATTTAGAGATTAACCAGGATCATGAATTGCCACGTTTTATTTTTTTCCTTATAATAATGACCGTCAGTTAAAATTTAAAATATTGTCAGACACATGTAGTCTGGCAAACACCACTGACCTCCACGTTTTTTTGTGTGAATTCACACATAAGCTCACAGCACCTCTGTGCTGGTGCCCCCCCCCCCCTTTTGGCACTGGAACACAATAATTTATGAAGCTGTGATATTTAGTAAGTGTGCACAAATATCATGCAACATTAGGAGCAGACGCACAGACAGAAAGTGTATTAGAAACAGATTTATACAAAAATGTCTTGTAAACAAAAAGGGAAAGGGGTTATTTCCTGTACAAAATCTGCAGGCTTTTCTTCTTTCTCTTTTAATGATCTGTAAGATGCATCATAGTTTGGGCATTTTCAAAAGGTGAAAACTGTATAAAAATAAATATCCTATATACAAACACACACAGGCCAGTCCCAAGTTAGAGGCATCACTGCAAAACAAAACCAGAACAATGGATCGTTAGTTTCAGCGGAGAGGAGGTGGATTTGTCTTTGGTTCCTCAGACAAATCTGCAAATGAATTTGCTTCTGATAGGGAAGTGTGTAACTTTAAACTCGCTAGAGGGAAGACCTTCTTTAGGCCTGTAAGACACGCCCACCCCCAGAAGAGAAACCCCCACATTCACCTTGAAGCTACTCCCTCCCGCGGCCACTAGAGGGCAGTCTCTCTACGCTGTCTTGGAAACCGCGCTATTCACTACATCTGTCCCGAAGTCTTTTCTGGTGTTAACCAGCAGACCTAGGCTTCTTTAGATGCTCCTCCAACATGCTGTAGCTCTGGACAGCAGCTGCAGCTCCTTTGCTAAGCTCAACATGTTCCATGCCCTGCTTACCAGGAGTATCTTTCTTTGGGGACAGGGGAGGGTTTTATTTAATAGATTCATGGCTGAAGGGAGTGCAGATTCTTGGGGGAGGCATGGCCCCTTCAATGCTGAATTTTTTTTCTTTCTTTGGCTTGTGAGTACTTTCGGTAGCTAGGTGCTCAGTCTAGGTCTGATGGCTTGTTTGTCTCCCTACTTGCCCCAGATTTGTACATCAACAAGATTTCTAGGGTTGGGGCACAGGGTGCTGAGACATCTCTGCAATTCGGAGTTAGAGACATAGGGCTGGACTGGCTAAGTACAAAGTTTTGTGAGTGCAGGGTCTTAAACCCTATAATGAGGACATACTGATAACTTTGGTGGGGTGGGGGGGGAGGCTGAGAAGATGCTGAGGGGGAGGGGATGTGCAGGGAGACGGCACGCATGCGCGGCTGCCCACCATGCGGTTGCGGATCCTGCAAGAGGACTAAGGAAGGCTTCTGCCCTTATGCTGGGGAGTCCTGTGACTTGGGAGCTGCGGCTGAGAGGGATGGCCTTATAGTATTAGGCTGACTGCTTTAATGATGGCAAATGACAAGGGCATTTTAAATCTGCTGTTATCTTGGTGCTCCGGACACCACTGTCCCCTAGGTGAGTGGGTGCTGAGATTACATTCACGTAGCACCATGCAGGATTTACGCAGCACTGCGAATCAGACCCAGGGCTTTGTGCATGCTAAGCAAACACTCTAACTGATCTATATACCTAGTTCCTTAAAATGTCTCTAAGTGTTCTGTAGGTGTGTGCAGTGAGATGTTTAATGCCCCGCCCCTGGCTCCGCCCATCAGCTAACCGTTGGTGAGGTAGCAACTTTTTAGACCCACTCACATATTCCTGTCTCATCTGCAGAAAAGCAGGAGGGAAACTGCCAACTTTATGGCACTGTTGAGAAAGAGCAGCACCTTTGACCCCGAGCTGCATGGCTTTCTGGGAATCTTACCTTGTTCCAGCAGCCTTGGACTGGTAAGCCATCTTCTCCCTGCACGGAAGCAGAGAACGCTTAGGCTCTTGAGATAGTTGTCTGAGCAGACAGGTGACAAGGACATAAACATTCCCATAGCCTCGGTGGGGCATGGCCTGCCACTGTTGTCTGCTTCCATTCTTGCTCTGGGTCAGAATCTTGGAAGAGGGAAGCATTTAGATGCTATGTTTTCCCTTCAGTTAATGCCCAGTGTCGCTGCAGGGCAAGGCTGAGAGAGGCTACTGTGGCCCGTGGGGTCAGCCAGCACAGATAGATGCCCACAGCATATCCGTGGAGTGCTAAGAACTCAGGGAACTTAGCACGTGGACCTCCTGGTCTTCCTCTGCAAACCTGGTGGGGATGGGATGGTGTTTCGGGGGCCCCTAGCCTGCCTGAGCTTGTCTCTTTTCCTAAGCAGTGGGAGATGTCATCCAAACAGTCCCAGAAACTGGTCAGTAGTGGGTGGTAAGAGACAGACAGCCCCAGGGGGATTGCAACATGATTTTGAGAGGTCTTTCTGGCCCTGCCTCTGATACACCCTGGAATCTGGAGGGAAATGAATTATCAGGGTGGGAAACTATGAGCTCTCGGAGGCAAGGCCTCAGGGTACTGCCTGTGTGAGGGAACCCTCACCAGGCTTCTTGGGCCTGACATTCTGGCCTCTCTAGCACATGCTGAAGCCGTCCAGGCATCTTCCAGAGGCCAGGCTGGCGGGGAGGGCCAGGTGGTATCTTAAGAGTTATAGGTCTCAGTCCCATCCTAGAATTACAGTCTAGGGTCTCCTCCACCCACCCATCAGGGAACCTCCCAATCACCCAGCATGCCGTAGCTACTGCCTCAGCCCAAAGAAACCTAGCATGTGTTCAAGTTATGTCAATAGCTCCTGTACCCCATTTCCACCAGTCGAAGACAAAGAACACATCATTATTGGAACAGATACCATTTTGAATAGTCAAATGATATCTGTCCCCTCTGGGCTCAGAAAGGACTGTAGGGGGCATGTATTTCAGTTTCAGGGTGACCCTCTGGCCCCTTTGCAGTCCATCATGCCATGCCGAGTCACCCCATTGCCTCAGTACGGCACACTACACACAAACTCTGGGAAGGAGAGGGGCCTTTTGAGGGCATTTCCCTCGGGACATGGATGGTGGCAGTGCACAGTGGAAAAGTAGGCAGAGGACAAAAAGAAGGAGCCTTTGAAGAACTGAGAGCACACAGATGGGGGTGGGGGAGAGTGGGGGACATGAAGGGTGGGATGGGGGTAGGGCATAACCGCGGTCTAGGAAAGACCCAGTTTTAATGAACGTAAGTGCTCTGGAAGTCGAGCAAGGCAGCCATGCACACTGCACACTGGGGATGTGAAGGCGGGCCAGCAGTGTCAGCGGGCTTGCTACTCTGTTCTCGTGACCTGTGCTGGCTCTGATGTGCTTGTGGCCTAAGACATCTCTGGTTCCCTTCAAGGAACTGTATCATTCAAAGAGGATTCCTGAGTGACAGGGTGGAGATTTGAGGCTGGGAGTTGGGTGGTGACCGCAGCCTCTGGGGGAAATGGAAGGCAAGCAGGAACATCTGGACCTGTGCCTGCAGGGTTAAGCGTTGCCTCTGTTTCTTTTACAGTTAGTTGAGAGGATCATATAGATACTTAGGAAGTCACCATCCAGAGCAAGACTAGGCTTGGGGGAAACCAGCTCCAGAGTTTCAGCTCCCGACATCTCAGGAATACCTGGCTCCCACCTACCTCCTCCTAATTACATTCTAGACCTTTCCACTTCTCGCTTCATAGTGAGCTACCTTAAGTAGAGCCTTCTGGGTCTTTCGCATCTAATATCTGATGCTGGACTGTAATTCATTTCTGATGGTGACAGTTGGGCTATCACAAGGGGATCTAGCCTGGAAGAATTAGACAGGGTGGTCTCTACCACCACCTTAATTATAGAACTTCTCTGTTCAGAAGCGTACCCCATGTCCCTGCCAAACTGTGGGGTGTGGTGGGTCCGGGTCAGGGAGGCAGGTGACTGGCAGCTCACTCCTGTGTTTTGTTAGTTTGCTTAGCTTGTATATTCAGGGCTAAGTGCACTGTGTGGAGGCAAAGCAATCAGCTCTAAAAAAAAAAAAAAAAAAAGCCTGCCCAACTCATTCGCTTCCCTAGCTTCCAGAATGTTCTAGAAGCAGCCATCAGGCAATGAGGATGAAATGCAGCCAAGACCGGCTTTGGGGTGGGCGGGATAAATGGGGCGGTGCTTCAGAAGCAGTTGCAGGAGGATGCCAAGAAAATGCCACTGGGCACGTCGCATGCAAGAGGGTGACAGGGCTGGGAGCCACTAACATTCTAGGCAAGGTGACTCCTGGTCAGCGAGGAGGAGCTGGGAGAGCAGAGCAAGAGGATTGGGAGGCACTCCGGTACACACCACACACGTGGGGTAGCCCAAACTGGCCACACAGGCAAGGGAGGGAAATGCCATACCAGTGGGCATGGGGCATCCAGTCCGTCCAGCCCTGGTAGCCCCGGCTCCCCTTTCTCTCCTTTAAAACCTCGGTGGCCCTGTTCATAAAACCAACCACGGTGATTATGGAGGTCAAAGTCAGCCATCTCCAGCTGTGGAGCGGGATGGTCCAGTCCTACCCAGGCCAGGATGCAGACCCTGAGGCTATTACATATTAGCGAAAGTGCATCAATAGAATGCAGCCAGCTTCTGTACTGCAAATCCTTCCAGGCACAGCCACAGACAACCCCAGCTTGACAGCAGCATGCCTTTCAGGGCTTCTAGTGCTTGAGAGGTTCCTTGAGAAGCCAGGCTGATAGGCCACAGTCATCAATTGCTGGCTTGTTGGGAAGGCTGCTTGGGGCTACCTACTGATTTGGGGTCTGCAGCTTCCTGGGTCTTAGCTGGGCTACTGGGCATGATAAGATCACAGACATACTAGTCCATGCTTAGCTGGGCAGTAGTGCATGAAAAGCCCCTTGTCTGACCTTATTCTGCACAGTATAGAACTCAGGAGACTAACCTGGGTCTTACATCCGGACCTGAGTGCAGATTCAGGACAGCTAGAGCTGCAGGCCACGGAGGTGGCCATGCAACAGAGGTCGCAAATCTGAGTGCCATAAACACTAGGGTGGGTTTGCAAAGTACGCAGGGGACAGAGCCTGAGACCTTCTCCCCAGACCCTGCGGGTTCCCTTCCTTCCACCCATCCATTGTTCTGAATCTTCAAAGGACGGGGACTCAAAGACCAGGGATTTAGCAGAATGGCTTGCAGCTGTGGCTCGGAGGCCCACCCTCTGCAGGCAGGACTGCCAAGGCACAGGCTTGGTGGCATCTGTGGAGTGAGGCTCCTCAGAGCTTTTAGCTTCCTTTGTCTCCAACCTGCAACCCTGGGAGGAAAAAACTCAAAACGATGTGCGATGTGCGAGAGAAACGGAAAAAAACATACCAGCGGGCAGGGGGCGTCTAGTCCAGGTGCTCCTTGGTCCCCCTTGTCCCCTTTAGGCCCTCTAGAGCCCTTCTTCCCCCTCTCCCCCTGTGAGCAATGGTTTAGTCCGAGGTAAGAAGGGGGGAAAAACAACAACACATCATCAAAACTTTAGGATCATTCACATGTTAACATTAGAGAGAGAGAAATGATACATAAAAGGACGGAGTGAAAAGTAGACTTTCTTAATTAAGTCAGCATTCCCATCGGATTATGGGACACACCCACCTCCCAGGTGAGGGTAAAGGAGAGAGAGGAGAGGGAGGCGGGAGCAGGGGCATCTCTGAGCTGAAGTGGAAGAGGCCACCTAGGGCGGTGATGCCCAATTTTGCTGTTCTTAAACCTAGCAAAGGATGGTGTGTGTGTGCGTGTGCATGTGCGTGTGTGTGTGTGTGTGTGTGTGTGTGTGTGTGTGTGCGCGTGTGCACGCATGTGCAGAGTCTCAGGCTGACCCTCCCATATGCTGTGTCTGTCTGTGATTTATTATTGTCTCACACCATCACTACTTAAAGTTGTCCTGCTGGGCTGTGATGACGGCCCAGTGGTTAATAGCAGGTAAAGGTGCTCACTACCTTGCCTGACCACTGGAGGCCCCACTGGAGGCCCCACTGGAGGCCAATCCCCAAGTGGCAGGAGGACAGAAGTGATTTCCAGGTTGTCTTCTGACCTCTGTAAGTGCATCTTGGCACACTCTGTTCCAGCTGGCTCAGGGAGTTCATTTGTTTCTGAAAAATCCTCCTCCTAAGCGAACCCTGTCTATGTGTTGGGGTTCATCTAAAGAAGGGCTCTGGGGCCTCCGGAAATGACATCATCTGGAAATGAATTTGCAGTTAAATTTTCATATGTCTCCGTCCTTTAAAAATGGGCCATGCGTGTCCCTAGGGGTGTATCCAGACACTTCCCTCTGTGGAAATGGATTGTCTCACGCCTCAGGATTTGTATATGGCTGCTCCATCATGGGGAGGCCAAAGACTTGGCGAGTTCTGCCAGTTACTAACTTTGAACCCCTCAGAGCTTCAGTTTCTTCACCTGTAAAATGGGTGCGTTACACTTGCTCCCCAAATTATTGCATGACCTTGTGTATAAGAGATGGTTACCGGCGGGATGCCATATTTCTCAGTAATGGAGGGTGATTTCAGCCAATTGTGGTGATGACTGTCTCCTACTACCTAGTATGGGAACGAGTGCTCCCCAGGAGGGTCTTGTCCTGCCTGTGGTGTTCCTGCATTTGTAAGTGGTTGTAGTACTGATGTTTCCCCAGATCTTTGAACATGAACCCAGGTTTGTTTGTTTCTTTGATTTTTTTAATTCCAGCAGATGTTTGTAGTTTGTCCACATATTGTTACTCTGAATGGCTTTTCAGAATGATGAGTGTTAAAGAGTGTGTGCCCAGGCAGTGAAGTCCTTGGATCAAAGGCACACCCACCAATGAAACCACCTGGGCATGAGGATTCTCTTAGTGTAGACAAGCTGGCGCACTGGCTCTTTGGAATGGGAAGACCCAGGTCCTTGTCCTTAGAGGTAGGTGTCCTTAGGAGTGAGGCTCTCATCTTCTGAGTCATGAGTAGTTTCCCAATGAAGAATATGGGTGGGGGTGCTGAGGGGGTGGTTCCAGGTCTTAGAAGATTTGCCTGAAGGTTAGAGTGTGGGCCACCTACACTGTAAGGCATCACCCCCATATCATGTGTTCTGGAAGATTCTAGAGTTACTGCTTTACCTAGATGTCCCCTCCTGCCCACCCCAGAGTGGAACATAGGAGAGATGCCCCCACCCCTAGCTCCAGCTGGTAAGAGAGGAGGGGTAGACAGTGACCCACATTCCTGATGAATGTGAAGGATTGACATAAGCCAGAAGGCAGGGGAAGGATGAGGGCTGAGGGCGTTTAGTGGGTTGCCTATGTTGAGGGAAAGGTAGAGGAAATAAGAGACAGACTGAGGCTATAGAGGCTGGTGAGGGAGAGAAAGGAGGGGCAGAAGGACCCAGGAAGCAAGACATGCATGCACCCCGACACACTCCCCCATCCCCAGACTCAGCAGAGGTGGAAGCTGCACAGCATGCTGGGACCTTTTCCGCTGGTTGGCTTGCAGGCAGCTCTGTGGTAACAACCAATCAAACCATGTCCTGGTGATTATGTTGCCAGAGTGATGGCACCTTACACTTTGACCCCTTTTCATTGCTGTTTCAACTGAGTCTTCTCCTATGACCAAGACTAGCCTTTCATTTGACATGTAGTTCGGGGACTGTGAACACCTGATCCTTCTGCCTCTACCTCCCAGATGCTGGGATCACAGGCCTGAGCTGAGGGGCCATGTGTGGCACTGACCCGTGTTTTTGTTGTAAATAGGACTCCTGGCCCAAGTTCACTGAGCCACTCAGAGACAAGGTAGGGCATGTGTAGGAGAAAGGTACCCTTAGAGATGAGAGCAGAGCACCCCCCATCCCCCACCCCCCTTCAGTGATCTTGTATATCCTTAGCAGGCTTCCTGTTTGGGATTCTGTCTTTGCCCATCGTAATATGGCCTTTCCTTATTCCATGAACAGGAAAGAGGTGTAGGACCAGTTTTGGGCACGACATGCAATAGTATAGTGTGTGTGTGTGTGTGTGTGTGTGTGTGTGTGTGTGTGTGTGACTAGTGGGAGTCAATTCTCTCCTTCTCCCACATGGGAATTGAACTCAGATTGTCAGGCTTGGTGGCAGGCACCTCTGCCTTTGAGGCCATGTAGCCAGCCCAACTGTAAAATCATCAGGCTGTGTCTTGGTTCATGTGAGATGGAGCAGGTTTCTAATGGAGCCCTCAGGAAGGAAGTTGAGGGCAGATTGTGAGGGCTGCCTGTGGTGAACAGGGAGGGGCACTGGATATCTCCAGCGTCACTTCCCAGGTGACACTCTGAACCTTGTCTCAGCCTCTGACATGTTGCCTGGATCAAAGTGTACCTATCATACACCTCCCTCTAGGCCCCGTTAGGGCTGGTGGCTCAGGGGCCTGGATGAGGCCGCTGAGGTTCTGAGTGTTTTTCTTTTTCAGTCCATCTGGCATCCTGAGAACTGACTCTCTGGGGTGAGAAAATTTAGTTGCTCCTTGATTCGAAGCCTGCTGTTTGGGACGATTCATTTGACCCTCTTTGCGGTGCCTCACTGCCTTTTTGAACTTGCCCTTCTGTTTCTTGGATTTCTGAGGTAGGGTCGCAGGCTGGCCTCAGACGATATGTAGCCAGAGATGAGCGTGACTCCCCCTCCTCCCGCCTTGTACTCTCTCACCCCTTGCGTGCTGTGATTGCAGGCATGTGATACCCACTGAGCTTTGTGAAGTATTAAACTGGAACTGAGGGCTCAAAGCAAATATTTCCCCCAGTTGAGCTACACCCTCAGTCCTTGAATTTGACTCCAAAGAAGAGACGTTCTATCTAGGATTTGGGGAAGCTATCAAAGAGCAGGAAGGGGAAGTGCAGGAGAAAGATTTTCCCACAATGCCTGGGGCCTCTATAGATGATGGCTTAGCATCAGAGACAGAAGCCTGGTCCTTCTTTTTCATCCTCCCCCGTTCTGTGACAAGGGCCCCCCTCACCGACCGACCCTGCCTCCTCTCTATGGCAGAAGCATTGCCTTCATTTCAAGAGCTCCAGTGCCTCCAGCCAGTGGAGAAAGTCTAATGAAATGGGTTTGAAAAAAAACGTGAACTGAGTGTAATAAAGAGAGGCAGAACACATGAGGAAGTTTTAGAAGTTAGGAGTTAGGAAGGTACGTATACCAACGAGGAGATGGAATGATCAGCTTTGGTAGACTCCGAGAGCAGCCACACAGCTGAAAGTGGATTAGGTCACTGTAGTGGACTCCACGCAGCCTCGCCATTGACGCTTTGGTAGGGGTGGCCCTGCTTCCTCTCACTTGTTCGTATGTTTTAAGGAACAGGTTGATTTGCTTTTGTGTGGCTGCTGGAGAGGGGTTTAGAACTGGCCAGTTAATCCATCAAGGACGATGGATTTAATTGGGGCCAGATAGAAAGATACAGATTCTGATATATTCTGTTCCTGGAACATGTTCTGACCAATGTCAGTGGTCAAAGATCATCCAGGTTCTGAAATCCATGTGCACTGCCTCCGTCTCACGGGGAAACTCAGTTCACCATATCTCATTGTTTTGGACAGTGGCCCTTTGCCTGTTGCTTCTGTTCCTTGCCATGTAAGGTCCTGCCTGCTGGAGGATGCTCTTGGTCCTCTAGGGCAGTGGTGTTCAACCTTCCGAATGCTGTGGCCCTTTAGTATGGTTTTACACGTTGTGGTGACCCCCCCAACCAAAAATTATTTTTGTTGCTATTGTATGAATCATAATGTGAGTATCTGTGTTTTCTGTTGGTCCTAGGCGACCCCTCTGAAAGGGTCATCTGACCTCCACACGGTTTCGGCCCGAAGGTTGAGAACCACGGCCTAGGTGGTTCGGCACTGCACAGAGATGGGCCCTGGAGAAGGTGATGGAGAGGCTGCTGTCTCTTGGCCAGATGTAGTTAGATTATTGCTGCTGGACCCAAAATGCCCAAGGCCATGACCATTACATGCCTATGGTGCTGGGGACACTTAACGGATCCTTCTGAGGACCGCAGGAGCCAAGGGGAGGAGGGAGGAGGATTTGGAGGGTGCAGCCTGTTCCATTCCCTGCCAAGCCTCCAAGAGGAACAGCAGCTGGGATACTCTTTTTTTTTTTAAGGGCTTGGCTGTCTGTTGTCGGAGCTGGAATTTATTTTCTCAGTCACCAGTAGTGGCCTGGAATGCCTGACAAATCTCCGTTTCAGGAGGCAGAGACGGGGTGACAACGGATCTAAAAATATCACGAAGGGGCCGGTTATCAGGGCACAATGTAGGGAGGGCTGGATGAGAGGCTCCTGATACTGGATGGCCATGCTAATCTGATGGCTGCTGTGGGATTCACTCAGCATTCTCTGGAAATGAGAAATACCGGCTTCAACTGCAGTACTGGGCCTCAGGTTCCCTGCGTGTACGGCATGGAGCCCCTCGCTAGAAAGCCTTTCAGTTTAGGATGATTTATAGGGAAAGAGCATTTGTCCTGTTTAGGGTCGGGAGTCTCCGATTGATCATTCCATCCCCACCGAGAAGACGTTAGTAGCCAGATGCAGAGCTCGAGGGCGCAGACTTACCCGGTTTCCTTTGTCCCCGGGTGGTCCATGTAAACCCTGCGTTAAATCAGAGACATGAGGACGTGTTAATAGGGAAATGAAAATGGCCATGAGGTCTGAAAAATGTCGCTAACGAGCTTCAGTTCAGCGGAGCTGGGTTCCGTTACTCCCATTTTACAGAAGGGCAAGAGAAGCAAACGCATCCGGGAACCTGACCAAGAGGCACTCTGATTTATGAGCAAAACCACGCACAAGGTTCTTGGTTTTCTTACACTGTGTGAAGCCCATGTCCTGCCTGGCAGCTGCATTCTTCTGGGAACTATTGGGGGGGGGTGAGGGAGGGGTGAGTTTTATGCTGCAGGCAGGGGCGGGCAGAGACTACTCAGGGCTGAATATTCCCGTGGCTCTCTCGCTAGGTCACTGCTTCACTGCTTCTCCGAGCATCTTTTAAGGTGCAGAATACCCTAGGGGACTAAGTGTTAAGCGTTGACCAGCCCAGACACGCTTAGTGCATAGTTAGTCACTAGGCACATGAACCTCGGGTGGATGGATGGGAAACAAAATCCAGGCTCCGTGAGACAGCCACTTGGCTTTTGTTACAAAGCTTGCAGGCAAATGCACTGCAGATGGGAAACCAAGCTCAGTCTTCAAGGCCAGAACCTCCTTTCTGGGTTGTGGCGGATCTGGATCTGAGGCTGCCCGTCCTGGACGGCAGAAATGGAGGGAGACGTAGCCACTCGGGACCCCACCTCACAGCACGGGGGCTACGGTGGAAGGTTCCAGACATGCGGCTACGCATGTGATGGTCCCTGTGATGAGCACCTGTCCCCTGCAGTGCCCCTCAGGAACTTCTAGCTCATTCCCAGTTAGTTCTGGGCAGCCTCTCCTGTGGCCCCCACGTATGGGCTCCAGAATCTGGGCTATGTGCTTTGATCTTGCTTCTGGTTGGAAGGAGAGATGGACGGAGGGGGAAATGGTCTAGTTCCTGTAGACTCACAGGCAGTCCAGCTGCTCCCGTTGGTCCCGTCACCCCTGGGTCGCCTTTGCTGCCCTGAAAGAGAGAAAGATGCCCCGTGAGCCCTCCCTGGCTCTGCTGGCTCTCTTCCCACTTTCTGTCCTCTATGGGGAAATCTCCATGGACCCTAGGAGAACTGAAGTGTGTGAGAGGCCAAACTGTGGTCTAAGGGTCCTTCTGTTGGCTCGCCAGTACAGCCGTCTTCCTGACAGCATTAGGCAGCACGAGAAAGGAGACCAGACAGTGGGCCCAGCGATAGCAAGAGAAGAGCTTTGATTTCTTCTCTGAAGCCCGTGTTGTCATCCTGGAGTGGCTATCCTGGTTTTCCCCAGGGCACCAGTGATCTCAGAGAAGCTCTTGATCTTTGTAGAAGCCACCCGCTTCCCCACCACAAGGCTCTCTTGGGACAGCAGAGAGCAGAGGGAGGAGGTGTGGACAAAGAACTGTCACAGATGCTCCATGGTGATGGATCAATCGATCAGCACGGAGCCTGCCCACTAGGGACGACTGATCCTGCTGGGTGTGTGGGAACCTGGTTGGCTGAGGGGAACAGAGTCCTCTCACACTGAGCTAGCTGATTTTTGCTCCATCCTCTTATGTCACCCATTCTGCGATACCTTGTGACTTGGCCTCCGTTACTCAACACTAATGGTGAGAACCCTGCCGGACACCCTGGCTCTCTGACATCCTCTGGAGATGTTCTAAATCCCCTTCTGTCCCATACCCTTTCTCTAAATGAGCCTAACAGACAGGCATCCCTGAGGGACACTGCACCAAGGCGCCAGCGGAGAAGGAGCTTTTCCATCTTACCCAAGCTTCTGTTTCCCCAGAGGGGTTCCTCGCCTCCGGGCTGCTATGAGGGCAGCCATGAGTGAAGAAGAGGGCCCTGGGCTGGGTCCCAGGTGCACGGGATGCACAAGCCTGGTGTTACCCGCTTCCCTGGCTTCCCAAGCCCCCAGTTCACAAAGCACTCACCCTTTCGCCCTTTGGTCCTGCTGGGCCTGGGACCCCAATTGGTCCTGGAGTACCCTGGAGAAGTGAAAGGAAGCGGAGGTTAAGGACCATTTGCTTGGGGGAAGCCCTGAGAATCCCACCCAGGACCTGAAGATGTGCAAAGCCGGAGCCCCGATTTTCAGGATTGGCAAAGCCAGGTTTCGTTTGAGGAGGCCGTTTGCCTGGGCCATGATCCATTTTGGATTTAGGGGCCTTGAAGGACAGTTCCTTCGCCCTGAGTCCTCAGAGCCAGATTCATGAAGGAAAACCTCTTACATCACAGCCAAGCCTGCCAAGGCTGAAACCAGAAGAACGGTTGCTTGGTTTGGCACCAACAAGCACTGGGGAGGGAGGTGACCCCATCCCAGGAGTCGGGAGGCGTAGGGCCAGCACCCCTTTGCCGTCACAGCTCCACATGCAGCGGGAGGGTCTTCATGCCACAGAGACTGATGCGGAGACACACTTAGAGGCAGGCGTGAGAGGGCCATCCAGCACCCCTCCCCCAACCCACTGCAGACCCCACAGATTCCCAGGCCTGAGGGACAGGGTCATGAGTTAGTATCCTCCAATGTCAGAACCACACTGGCCTTTGGAGAGTAGGAGCAGGCTCTCTCCTAACTTGAGGGTCCCAGAGAGCTGGGAGGTACTACTGTAGCACGCTGGTGTTGACTTGGAGTCAGAGCTGGGCTTACTATAGAATCAGCAAGCGTTTTCTCCAGGCTCCCATCTGCACATCCGGACTAGACTAAACCTCTCTTTCACAGCCTCCTGTCTATCGGCCTGTCAGTATTTATGTGTCCCCACTCAGATCAGACTGTGGGGCGGGGCTTAGGAGGATTCTGTCCAATACTCTGAGTGTACCTGGGGAAGGTAGGATGTGAGTATATGGGAAAATACAGATGACTGTCACAGAAAATGAACAGAGCCAGGAGAGGTTCTGGGTGTTCTCTGTGCAGTGAAGAGGAAGAGAACAGAATTTGGACCACAGTGGCGGCTCACTCAGGGGCAGGCTCCCGGCCTCCATGTCCCAGACTTGTCAGTACTGAAAAGCCTCCACAGACTGACCCTGGCTTCAGCTCTGTAACTCTGGAAGATCAACTAAGGAATCTGTCTCAAGGCCTCCATGGATAAATGTGCAAATGCTGGACCTGTCCTCCAGCTGCTGTCAGCACAGGATGCTCCGTGGTTCACTCTTACTAAGGGGACAGAATTGGCATTCGGTAAGATGATGCTCTCCTGGGTCGCCTGGGCCTTCTTCCTACTTCTCAGAGTTCTAGGCTCTGTCCCACAACCTGTCTGAATATCTTCTCTCCCATGTGGGGCTCCAGCCAGCTAACTTGAGTCCTGGGCAGTGGGCCTTAGAAACAGTCATCAAGGTGTAGCTGGTTGGCTACAAGTAGCCAGGCATAGAGCCCTGGCATGGCTTCCAAGCTAGGAAGTCCTGTGCCCTGAACCAAATCCTAGAACCAATGCTGACAACTCCACAGGGTGCTCTATGGAGGTAAAGTGGAGGGGTGTTTCCTGTGGCCCTACAGGGCTTTGTGTCTCCAGATGAGATAGCAAGAGCTCTTGTCTGGAATCAGAAGGGACGGGGTAATAGAGGGTCCGGGGTTCTTTCACCTGCTCTGTTACAGACCCCCTTTTTTTGTGCTTGCAGGGTGGCTTAGGTGCCACCCACTGTGAAAGATGTGCTTAAAACACACCCGAGTTTAGGACACTGAGCTGACACAGGCCTCCAGGCTCCTACGTGCTATTCCTATACTGACCCTTCTATACTCCCGCACAAAAACTCTGGGAAGGGTGACTACATACGACCAGGAGATGGACAGACGTCACAGTATGACAATAGCACAGCATGAAGGTCACACACAGACACTTGTGTTTGCCAGGGACACATCTTGGCTCAAGCCCCAGGTAGGGTTCCCAGGCTGGTCTCAGCATCAGGGTCACTGTTGCTAGAGTGACTTTTACTGCCCCGTGCTTGGCATGTCCTGGGGTCCCTGGGTGCTCATTCACAGTGGCCAAGACGGCTCAAAGGACATTTCTGATGTGGACAGAGGGGACTTTCTGGTGTCTGTAGCAGGACTAAACACAGTCCCTATGACTGCAGGGGTTGGGGAGGGAACAAGGCCACAGCAGGACAGACAAGAGGGATAATAGGCCAGACAGGGATGGGGTGGGGATGGGGCGATGGAGTAATGACACTCACCGGTGGCCCAGGCCTGCCGTCCAAACCTGAAGCTCCCTGGACGAAGGGAACAGTTTGACCAAAAGAAAGGGGAGGGGTGGGGGAGGGAGAAAAGGGAGACAATGGGGGAGGGGAGGTGAGTAAAGCGGTGACTCCGGACGGACAGACACAAATGCCATAAACGACTAAGGGGAGGACAATGGGTGTGTTTACATGGAGACAGACAGGAACACAGAGACACCAAGGGCTGTGGCGGCTGCTGAGTTGGTGTGGACCACGAGGACAGATGCTCTGACCCTCCACAGCTCCTGTCCCCCTCTCTCCCTTCACCCCACAGGAGCCCCTCTTCCCAGGGTGCTTTAGTGCTCCAGGGAGGGGTGCAGAAAGGCATCCCTGGAGGTACGTGTAGCTCGAGAGCTATGTTCTCTCCTCAGGGCAGACTGCACAGAGGGGATCCTGGAGGGGTGTTGCCTCGGCTTCTTTTGTATAGAAATAGGCCATGCTGCACCTTATAACCCTTAGGAGCAATTAGAACTGCTTTCATATGTTTTTTTTTTTTTTTTTAGCATGTGTGTGTGTGTGTGTGTGTACAATTTACGGGAGTTGGTTCTCTCTTTCTACCATGTGGGTTCCAGAAACTGAACTCGGTTTTGTAGGCTCAGCAGCAACTGCTTTTTGCCCACTTAACCCTCTCGCTGGCCCCAGCACTGGCTTTAAAAAAAAACAACCAAAAACCCGAGTAGAAGCAGGCTTAGTTCTGCTCCATCTGGGCAGGCGGAGCTAGCCCTTGAATGACGATACTGATCACGCTTGACGTGACTCTGGCACTTTATAGTCAGGACACAAATTCCGTCCACTCACAAGCTTGTAAACAAGAGTCCTTTGACAGACAGAGGCTTAGGAGCTAGCAGGAACAGAGGTCCCCAGCTGCCAACCTGTGGCGTACTCAGCCCATGTGCCCCGTGGCCTCCTCCCCACTCCCAGCTGACCAATGAAGCACTTGGTGGATTGTGGACTTTGTGCCTAGTGCCAGGGTCTAAAGTGGTCTCTGGGGTTGGCAGCAGGGTACACCTAGCCAGCAAGCACATACTTCTCGAAAACTGCTTCAACTGAGACTCAGAAACGAGCCTCAGGGTGGGGTAGGTGAGGGGAGAGACCAGAAGATGGAGTGCTTGGAGCTCCATCCTGGGAAAGGGTATTAGGTAGGATGTGGCTGCTTTGTTCTCAGCATTGAGACTACCGATTTAGGAACTGACTTTGACCCCAAGCCAGAGCTAAGGGGCTGAACTCTGGCTGTATGTCTCTCCTGGGTTTCTGTTCACAGTACAGATGCCCAGGTTCCACACTGGCTCAGTTGCATAACTCTCCAAGAATGGGGGCCCCAGGTCAAGGCATGTTTGGAAAGCTCCCAGCAGACTCCACAGTGCACTGGCTAAATGGGTTAAGGGGTGGAGTGGGGTGGGGGGGATGTCGGCAGGACAGAGGCTGCTACCTGCTACCACACAGGCGCTGGCATCCAGAAGCAGCCTGAAGCTGAGCGGCCATGGGTTTTGCAATGATGTAATGTTGCTGTCGAGTGTACTTGAGGGGTTTGAGTCAGGGGGCATGGACCCTTGGTGAGCCACTGGCATCAGTACCCACCCAGGAAAGGCCAGGCATCCAGCGGAAAGATTCAAACATGCTGGGCGCTTCTCCCTCCAAGGCCACGTGAGCCAACAACGGCTTCCCTGGAAGGGCTGTTTGATTTCCAGGGCACCACAATCACTGCCAGTCCCTACTGCCTCCTGTAAAGTCCTCTAGGAACAAGCCTAGGGTTTGTTTGTTTCATAGATTTTGCTGGGTTACTGGTAACACTAACTGAAGCCTATCATATTTTTATTGGGGTTGTTGGCATCATGAAGGCACAGAACAGGTGACCTGTGGTTGAGGGGATCGGGAAGGTGCTTCCGTGTGTACTTAAGTCATTCCAGACACAGCTTCTGATGTGGGAAACATCTGCTAAAGCCATCACTTCTCCGTGGTCTGTGGAGCGAGTCAGCTCTTCTATGCTTCCTACCAGTGCTTGCCGCACCAGTGAGAGAAACTGTCCCTTTGGCCTCCCCTGTGTGTCGGCTGTGACCGTATTGGTTTCCCATGGTTCCTCTGCTGTTTACAGCTGCCTGGGGTTAGGTATTGGCCTGGAGCTGGAGACAGAGGAAGGCCCCCTGGAGCTTCAACGGATGAGCAACCTTCAGGCTCGGACTGGCCACTAACCATCTGTGACTCAAGTGACTGCCAGCAAATGACAAGTGACATGTAAAGAGCCACCAGGCTACTAGGAGGATGGGACGGAGACTCAGGCAGCCCAGGCTATACCTCTAGACAGGCAGAAACCAGGAAGCAGCCCTCGGACGCCAGTGAGAGGGACCTCGGACTCTGGAAGGCTCAGAGCACAGGGCTGTGGGAGGAGCTTCGGCCTGCAAGGACCACGGGGCTGACTCTGTACATGCCTGGGTGAACTGAGCTAAGGTCTCCCTTGAGGTTATTCGGGGAAGAGAGGGAAGAGGAGACTAGCTATTGCCTACCTTCATGGCACCAACAACCTCAAGTCTTCTCTGCTTACCCTCTCTGAGCACACCTTTATGGCTCCAGGTCAGGCCCCAGCAGGCCTTGCAGCTGGCCTCAGACCTTTCTGGTTCTCCATCAGATTGTTCCTCAGATGCGGACTCTACCTCAGTTAGCTTCACATCATTGTAGCACTAAGACTGGGCTTGCGCAAGATGCTGAGGACCTGAACTCATTGAACCCTGCATACTGGAATGCTCGGAACTTTAGGTGCAGAGCGGCGCCCTCCCTGGTCCCTTTTCCTCCCTGGTCCCTGCTCAGCAACTACGCCTAGGGAAGACTACCAGTGCAGCTCCTCCCAGAAGACTTGTGGCTCCAAGGTACTTACAGGCAATCCCAGAGGGCCCCGGTCTCCTTTTTCTCCCTGGGAGCCCTTCTCTCCTTTACTGCCCTCTAGGCCTGCTTCACCCTGCATGGAAAAGGAGTTCGGAGGAGTCAGCGAAGGGGTCTGCTGCCGACAGACAGCCCAGTCTTTTGCCCTGGGGGTGGCTGTCTTCTTATACTTTAGGGTAAGGGAAGGGCCTGGAGAAATGGGGCAAGAGTCTGATTATTTGCTAAGCAGGCCACTCCATGGAGTTCAAGAGGCAGATGGGGAACTTCACATCCCAAAGCAGTCAGTTATCAGAGGGTCTACAGAACTTCATTCTGCCCTGAAGGCCTGGCCGCACCTTTCGGGTGGTGCCATTTAGGGAGATGGATCAGCTAGGTCTCAGAAGTGTGTTCCACCCATAATACCATTCACATGACCTTTCCTTACCTTTGGTCCAGGAACACCTTGGAGGCCCTGTGTTTGGGGTCAGAACAAGGAGCATTAGAATGGCACGTGTAGGTGACCACAGACGAGCAAAGGTTGGGGGATGTGGAGTCTCAGCTCTTGAGGGGTAAAAGGGAATGTGGGCGTGGTCTAAGCCTGGGCTTCCTGGGGTGGAGTCAGAATCATCTGCCTAGTCAGGGGCTGGTACAAAATCTCTCGGTGGCTGACTCAGGAGTCTCGTGAAGAGAAGAGGAGGTATCAGTGAAAACAGAGGTATGCCAAGCACTTAAAACGTGGGGCCAGGAACTTTCATTAAATGATGTCCACTATCAGAATTGCTGCTAGTACAATGGATGATTCAGAATGTAAGCAGCATCAAGGACCATGAAGAGGTGCAGACCAACATCTGAGCTGTCCGGGACCTCCTCTATGCATCCAATTGGAAAGGTTTTGTTTTTTTTTTGTTTTGTTTTTTTTTGTTTTTCGAGACAGGGTTTCTCTGTCTAGCCCTGGCTGTCCTGGAACTCACTTTGTAGACCAGGCTGGGTTTTAATGGGCCACTTTCTTTTAAAAAAAGCATCCTCTTGGTAACAGGAGGAAGGGGCAAGGACAGACATCTGATAGAAAGGGTTAAATAAGTGTTGGGCAGAGCGCATGACAGAGCAAGCCTGTGGCTTCCATGCCAGTCAACCAGGCTGTACCCGGGATCCCTGGTGTGTGTCACCTACTGGGATGACATGTTTAGGATGAGAGGGATGAGGGATGGGGGGCTTCTGAAAGTGAAAATCTCTCCAGGATGGGAGGATATGGGGGAGGGGGAAGTTGAGCTCTGTGGACTGCCAAGGGAGAGGACATTGTCAGTCTAGCCACAATGGTGGAAAAGCTAGAGTCCTCAATACTTACCGGAGGTCCTGGAGGACCCTCTGGTCCTGGCGGCCCAGGAACCTAGAAGCCAAAATGAAGTTGTATTATGCTCTGTTATGGTCCTGGTCCAGCTAAGGTCATGGGAGGATAGGATTGACATGGAAGATTAGGCCAGTACACACCCTGAAGGGGACTTAGGACAGGAACTCAGGGCAAACTGTTGGCCTCCCACAGTGCTGGCCCAAGAACATTCTCAGGAAACATTTCCAGATCACCTACTCCTCCAGGTTACTCCAGGACAGCACTTAGCTAGCACTGCATTTGTGCCATCATGCTGTGTATGGCAAGCACATCCCAGGAAAGGATTGCTTGCCATAGCTCTGCCCATTAAGTAAGGCATGATCCCCAGTCTGCCCAGACTCCACCCCTGCTGTCTTCAACTCTGGCCTCTTGGCACTCATCTGTCACCCGGACCCGGTAGACATGTGAGTTTGAGATCCTTGGCTTAAGGGAGCCAAGACCGGTTATCTGAAGCCAGAGGAGGCTGAGATGTCCCTGAAGAATATTCTTCTAGACTAGCTCTGCCCAGGTTTGTAATGGACAGGCCCCTGACAGTTGGTTGTATTTCCTTTGAAATATAATGGAGAGGCTAGTGACGGTTGTATTTCCTTCAAGGGCAGGGGCAGCAAGAGGGATTTAAGCCAGGTAAGAAAACACTAATGTCCCTTGGATTGTGGTGGTTCTGCTCCATGTGATCTCCTTGTAGAGAACACAGCCTTTGTTCTCAGGGATTATTCCCTTGGGTTGGCCTGTGGCCGTTATCTGTGGTAGGTTAATAAGTTAATTGATGTGGGGAAGAGCTAGCCCACTGTGGGCAGCACCATTCCCTAAGCAGTGGTACCTGAACTGCATGGATGGAGAAAGGAAGCTAAGTGAGTGAGCATACACACATTCATTGCTCTCTGTTCTTGACTAGGATGTGATGTAACCAGCTTATTCAGGTTTCTACCAACCTGACTTCCCTGCACCAATGGACAAAGAGCCTGGAATAGGAAGCTAAATAGAACCTTGTTTTCCCCAAGGTTGGTTTTTGTTTTGTTCTGTTTATTTGTTTGTTTTTCACTTTTTGGGGTCTTTTTTTTCTTTTGGTCAGGTATTTTATCACAGCAACAGGAATGTAACTAGAGCACTTGGACTAGGGCTGTAGCTTTGTGGTAGAGAACTGGGCCAGCATGCATGAAGGCTCTAGATTTTGACTCTAGCAAAACAGGCACACACACACACACACACACACACACACACACATGCACGTACACACACAGAGAGGCATGAATGCACAGTTTTTATTATAAATAAATAATGTATGGATCTGATCATAAGAATGCATATAGAAATTCACACTCCACTGAGCATGGGATCTCTGTAAGTTCAAGGCCAGCCTGAGTCACATAGTGCGACTGTGCTCTAAAACAAACCAAAAGCCCAAACAACCAAAGCACTTTTGTTTGTTTGGGTATTTTGTTGTTGTTGTTGTTTATTTATTTGTTTGTTTGTTTTGAGACAGGGTTCCTCCGTGTAATCGCCCTGTCTGTCCTGGAACTGGCTTTGTAGACCAGGCTGGCCTCAAACTGACAGACATCCACCAGCCTTTACCTCTTGGGTGCTGGGATTAAAGGCACGTGCCACTATGTCCAGCTTATGAGAACTATTCTTGTTTTAATGTGCTTTAAACGTCTATAGTCTCTCTCATAGTCCATTTTACCTGTATAGCAACTTAAAAATGTTTAGAAGTAACACAGGCTTATTAAATAGTTTATAAATGAAAGAGAATTAAAAGGAGGCAAAGCAATGTATTTCTGTCCTATTTAACTGAGAAGACGGCTCATATTTTTTGCCTGGTTTCCTTCTTAGCTTTTTGGACATCTCAGCTACTGCTGAGACATTTATGTACTTACAAGGATACATAAATATAATTTGATTTTCTAGTCTTTTCTAGTTGATGTAAAACTGATTTTTCTATTCTTGGCTGTGTTCCCCTATGAGCCATCTTCTGTGATGAAACGCTGGCCGCTGTGCAGGAGAGCGACCGTCTCCTTGGATAGGGCTGAAAGCCTCTCTTGGCATGAGAAAGGCCCTCAGCCGTGGGCAAAGCTATTACTACTAGCTTATTAGCCTAAGGATTTTTATCCATTCCTTCTTGCTAGGGATATTGTCTGTTTCCAATTTGGACTTGAAATAGTCCCTGGGAGGAACATTTGTGTGGATAATGCTTTTCCAGAATCTGGGATCAGCTCTTCAGGGTGCAACCCATTCTTAATAAGGAACAGTGTTAGCGAACAATTAGGTCCGTTTCACTTGATTCAGATGGGGCTGGTGACATTAAAGGGTGACGGGCCAGGAGAGCTCGTGGGGGACTATGACGCTTGGTGGTCTCTTGCTTTGCTCTCGGGTGGCTACTGGACTGCTCAGGCCTTCTTGCCAAACATCTTCTCCCTCCCGTCTCCAAGATCTCTGTTGCTTCCCCTGTGCAAATATGCACAGGGCTATCCATCTTCTGCACAGCTGACTGTGTCCATAGCAACTTCCTGTTCCTCAATCTTCTTCCCCCATTCCATGATGTCTCTCAAAGAACCCTGCCTCTCTGGAAGGCATTCCTCTGACACTTCATGACAAAGTCCTACGCATCTGTTCAGAACTTGCCTAAACGGCTCAACTTCAGTGGCCTGGATCAGGCAGTTATATTTATCTTCCTATGTCTACTGTAGCCCCAGGATGTTCTCTGAATCCTGCAGAAACTGCATGACAGCAGGGAGGCCCTGGGGCTCGGAACCCAACAGCAGCCCAGCTTCTGGCCTTTGCCAGTCATAGATGCTAAGCGACTCAGAGAAAAATTGGTATTTCTAGTGATGCCCTTGTCAGATGATCACATTAAAGAAGAGCTAGGTGGACTTACCTCTGCTCCTGGGTCGCCTTTCTCCCCAGCTTCTCCTTTCTCTCCCTGTGGGAACAAAACCATCCCACTGTGAGAACGGGTAGCCAGGAGGTTGGCCACAGGTCCACCCTCACATCTGTGACAAGCTACAAGGACTGGGCTGCTCCTGGAGAGGCTACATAGGTAGCTAGCCTGCAGGACAGGACCAAGATGCCCAGTGACAACCATCTTCACAGATCTCCGGCTCTGGTAGTTGGGGAGGGGCTCCTGCGGTAGACAGGCTGCAGGGTGGTACTGTGACTTGTTTCTCAGTCTCGGAAGAGACTTTGGCCTCATGATGCCTGCCACTCCTGTGACTATGTTATATATCATCACATACATGTGTTATACATAGGAAAATATAACACATGCTGACATATATATTATATATACACACACACATATAGACACATGCATGCACATTGCTCCATCTTGCTAGTTCTAGACTCTAGAAAGGCCTTTTCTTTAAGAAGTAAGCTAATATGAAGTGGACTGTCCACTATGGAGAGGGGCCATGTGTCAGAGAATCGTAGGTGCTGGGAACTTAGTCCATTTATGGCCAGTGGTTTGGGAGAGGATTGGAGGCTCCAGTAAGAACACAGATGACTGCACCACAGATTTGACTGAGGCCTTAGGAGACGCTGGTTGGGGAACCCACCTATGGCAGGCCTCAGCTCCTGAGGTGCAGAATATATAGCGATAAAGGTGGGCCATCTTAAGCTGCTGTTTGTGATTGTTTGTGGTACATTGCTAGAAAGTGACTATGGCTCAGATCTCAGAGCGTGGGGGTGGGGATGGTGGTGGAGATGGAGGTGGATGAGGACGAGACCACACCAAACCCAGCAGCTCAGCTTTCATCGTGAAAGTGGGTACACTGTAAGGCTATGAGCCACCAACCAGCCTGAGCCAGCTGGGTACATAGTCACTTTCGGGGTATGCCGAGTCACACATCTGACCTCTGAGGTTCTTTACTTCTTTTGGGTTTATGTGGGTGGTTTTTATGTTGGTGTATAGATGTGTTTGTGTGGAGGTGGTTGGCATGTTTGTGTGAGGGTGTGTTTTTGTGGGGGTATGTTGGTGTGAGGATGTGTTTGTTGAGTGTGTTGGTGTGTGGGCAGGCTGGTGTGTGGGTGATATGTTGGTATGTTGGTGTGTGAGCGTGCTGATGTGGGGGTGGTTGCTGTGTTTGTGTGTATGTTTTTGTAGTTGTATGTTGGTGTGAGGATATGTTTGTGTGGGTGGGTGTGTTGGTGTGTAGGCATGTTGCTGTGTAGGAGGTGGGTGTGTTTCTGTGCAGGTGTGTTTCTGTGGGAGTGTGTTTTTGTGTGTGGGTGGCTGGTATGTTGATGTAAGGGTGTGTTTGTGTGTGGGGGGGTTGTTGGTGTGTAGGCATGTTGATGTGTTTGTGTGGGGGTGTTTCTGTGTGGGGGTGTTTCTGTGGGGGTGTCTTTGTATGGGTATGTGTGGGTAGAGGCAGGATGTCACCCTCGTGTCCCCCAGGTGCCTGCCTTGTTTCCTTGCTCACTTTCTCTGTCCCCCCTTTTCTGGGACGTGTGTCTCACTGATGTGGCTAGGCTGGCAGAGCTGCACACCCCATGAGGAAATGTGTCCCTCTATGGCATGCATGCACGCCCGTCTCTTTCTAGGTCTAAGTGGGTATTTCCATGTCCACATCCCCAGCGCTTCATCTAAGTAGCACCTGGAGACAGAAGCCACCATGCTGTGCACTGAAGAGGACCCAGTCAGGAGCCCAGGGCAGCAGCCAGACCCAGGTTAGGGTAAACTTGGCACTGTGCCAGGCACTCTTGGGCTGTTGGCCCCAGTGAGGAGCCCCTTGCTCCTGAACTCCCATCTGCAGCTGCCCATGGACACCCTTGACACCCGGTCCTCTCGCCTTACTGTGAATCCCGGGAGCCCGATGGGCCCAGGCAATCCTGTAGCTCCAGGCCTCCCTTCGTCACCTGGTTCTCCTTTCTCCCCAGTTGGGCCGTCTAGACCCTATAGATCGACAAAGAGCCCTGTCAGTGAAGCTCCTAGTCACCATACTGTGAAAATGTGCCATCTATGGCATGCATACATGCGTGACTCCCTTCCTCCAAGGGTGGGTGTCGAGGGTGGTGCCATTTCACAGATGGCACTACTGAGGCTCAGCTAAGTCAGCAGCCTAGCTGGAAAGGGCAAGGGGTTCTTTCCATTCATGCAAACTCTTCTGATGTAGGGCTTTCACATGCTTCTGTAGAGGCAGGCTCACAGCCCTGCCTGTGTCTTTTTCACAGGCCATGAGAAACAGAGGCTCTGCAAGGCTCAGTGACTTTCCCAAGGACACAGATGAGGCTGGCACAGGACTCAGGTCTCCTGAGTGGGGACACTATAGGATACCAGCATTCATAAGGTGAGTGGCATGGCAGGTAGCTGCAAGTGACTCTTGGTTCTCTGAACTCTGGAACAGCTGGTGGCATGCAGAGGTTGTATCAGGATAGAGGTGGTGCATGCAGGATGCCAGATGCCCAGACACTTACCTGGGGGCCTGCTTGTCCTGTCTCCCCTTTCTCCCCTGGACTTCCTGGGAGTCCGACTTCTCCCTTCATTCCCGGAGGCCCATCCTTTCCTGGGGGTCCTTGAGGACCAGCGGGCCCCACATCTCCTGGTTTTCCTCGAGGCCCCTATAGAAACGTCAATGATACTTCTTAGGGACATTAACAGAAAACAAGAGGAGGGAGGGAGATCAGAAAAAGCTTGTGGTCAAAGGACTGGGCTCACTGGTACTAGATGAAAGCTGATAAAGATATCCCCAGGCTGGCTCTGCCAGGGTACAGCTGGGCCTGCTCCTAGGCCTTTCTGCCCACACTCCCAGGGCGAGAACCACTTGCAGAATCCTTGCTGTAGACACTCTTGTGCTTACCTTGTCCCCATCGTGTCCTGGAGGGCCTGGCAGTCCAATCTCCCCCTGCAGCAGCAGCAATAGAAATGGGTTAGAGCAGAGAAACCAATGCCCACTTCCTTGGTACCCTGCCTCCAGGGCTTCTGGAAGGCAGGCCTTTGGTTGCCTTGGTGTCACAGATGAGGATCCCAAAGTAAGGTGGTGAGGGGAGGTGAGCATCCTGTGACCCGTGTGTTAGCCATCGTCTCAACACAGTATCTCTGAGAGCATTACCCATCCCGTGGCTCCTGGTCACCTTAGCCTAACCCTCCTGTCATCACTGCCTATGTAGGGCTCCTATCTGCTTTACAGCAATCTCAGAACCTTCCTCATTTCCATCAGGGGTGGGGTGGGCTGGGTCTGGAGTGACTTTCTAGAGAAGAATACCTGGAGGAAGGCAAGCTCTTACAGGCAGAGGACAGAGGGAGAAACACAAGGTTTCTTCTAAGAAAAGCAGAGGAAAGGGTGGGCAGAGGATTAGGATAATGGCAAAGGCACAGAGTGAGGCAGTTCAGCGTTGGAAAGGGGTAACCTGGTCTGGTGGCTGTGACCAGGGGTATATGTTCCAGGTTCCACTGTATCTGAGGGGTTCACTGAAGCACAAGACCCAAGCCTAACTGCCAGGGAAGAATGGCAGAGCTTGAGGCTGGGAGTAAAGGGACTGGAGTAGGGGGAAGGGCCTAAGGTACAGAGAGGAATGGCTGCCAGGCAAATGTGACAGTCCTGGGATGATGAAGGGGGTCAGAGAATATGGGGAGCCCTAGGGTTATGTGCTCAGAATGCATCATCCTCTCAGCATCTTAAACACCCTGTCCATGACTCCACCCCACAGCCCCCTGTACCTTCCCAGTTACCACCCTCCATTGGGACAAGTTTTACCCTTTGGCCTGGAGTCCCTGGAGGTCCGGGTGGGCCTGTTTGTCCAGGAAGACCAGGAGGCCCCTAAAAAGGAAAATAAAAACTTTCTAGCAAGAGGGGTGGCTGTCACTAAAGGATTATATTTGGGGCTGTTTTACCGGGGTCAGTCACTTTCAAACAGAATTTTCTCGGGGGTGTATGCTGTGCATGTGTGTGTCTGCATGATGAGGTCTCATACAGTCCAGACTGGCCTTGAACTCATTATTATATAGTTGAGGCTGGTTTTGAACTTCTTATCTTACTGCCTATACCTCCTGAGTACTGAGTATGTGCACCAACATGCCTGCTTTTATATGGTATTGGAGACTAAATCTAGGGTTCTGTGCATAGTAGGTGAGATTTCAACCAACTGAACTATACCTCATAAGCCTCTGGGGTTTTGACAAAGCAAATAACATGGGGAACCCCAAAATGCAAGCAGATGAGCACTGGGGTGTTGGGTTGTAGCTGAGGGTGCAGGGAGCTATGCCAAACAGCTTTTTCTCTAGGAATACAGAGAGAAAATGTAACTTTTCCTGGCAGGTTAGAGTCAACAGTGTAAGTATCCACAACGGTGGAATTGTCTACGTGATGGTATCTCAATAAGTAGGGGAAAGGACCAGTTCTGATCCAGGCAATGACAGCAACAATTATCAGGTACATCATGTTGTGAAAAGAAACCAGAGTTACATGCCTACACTGTGATTCTGTTCTATGAAATTATAGAAAGCACAAGCCTGCTCTACATTGACAGAAAGCCATTTATGGTGTGCATAAGACGGGTGGGTGCAAGATGACTCTCATGGCCCCTGGGGATTTTTCTGTGGCTCCTGCATGGCATCTACACATTGAAATTGGTACATTTTCCTGTAAGCTAGCTCATAAAATATGCGGCTTCCGGGTAACTTTTCCTTTCTAACAGCTGTTGTGTCCGTGGTGGGGGTGGAGGTGGGGTGTCTGGGTGGGCTCATGTGCGTATGGAGGTAGAGGTTAAGCCTGGGTGTCTTTGCTATCCAGCTTGTGGTTCTATTGCTTTTGTTTTGTTGTGGTGGTGGTTGTTGTTGGGGCAGGGTCTCTCATTGGCCTGGAGTTCATCAAGTAGGCTAAGCTGGCTGGCCAGGAAGCCTCAGGGTTCCACATATGTCCTCCTCCCGGGAGCTGGGAGGATGTTGTCATTCATAAGTTCATGCTGCCATGTTTGGCTTCAAAAGAAATTGGTGTGAGTGTATGTGTATGGTGTTTGTGAGTGTGGTGTGTGTGTATGTGTGGTGTTTGTGAGTGTGGTGTGTGTGTGTGTGTGTGGTATATATAGTATGTATGTGTGGTGTGAGTGTGGTGTGTGTGTGTGTGTGTGTACTTGTGTATGTGCACTTAAGCTACAGCATTTGTACAGAGACAGCTTTATGGAATTGGTCCTCCCCCCAACCCCAAGGTTCTATGGATGAAATTCAGGTCCCCAGGCTTGCACAGTAAACACCTTTACCTGCTAAGCCATCTCCCCAGCCCAACACTTGGCCTCTGGTGATCAAACTTGGGTTCTCATGTTTAAATGTTGAGCAAGCACATTACTGACAGAGCTGTGTGGGCCTCACCCCGATGGCCCTTTAAAAATCGCATATTTTAATGTTCCCAAGTGAAGTTCATTGGTTCCAGAACCTTGTGGTTTATACCAGTGTCCAGGGATGAGTTATCCCTGGAAATAGTTTGGTGTTTTTGAGACAAGGTCCTGTAGGTGGCTCCAGCTGGACCAGAACTTACTACATAGACCAGGCTGGCCTTGAACTTGGGGGTGACCCTCCTGCCTCTACCTTCTGAGTGCTGGGACTACAGACGTGAGCCACCTGTGTGTCATCCCGCTGTGTACAGGTCCCCAATATTAGAGGAAGTGAGTCTCCCTCAGACCCAGAACTTTAGAGACCCCTTTGCCCTTCACTGTGGAGGCTGAAGTTGGAAACAGTTGTCATAACTACAAATGTTTCCTTCAAGCCTGTCACTGGTCAGCACATGTGCAGAACCCAGCACGGAATTCCAGGGTTTTTCCAGGAACAGATACTGAGATTGCATAGACAGCTGTTACCCATTTTTTTTTTTCAGAAGAAGGGGTGGGGGTGGGCCTGTGCATCTGGAGGTTCTGTAAATACAACCCAGAGTTCATGTGCTTGAGTGAGCCTTGGTAGATGAGGGCTGTCACCACCAATAGCCCTGATACAGGGACGACGTGCAGCTCCTGCCCCTGCTCGTCGGGCTGGAAGGCCCCTCTGCCTGGCATGGCGCAGGAGCTCAGCACAGGCTGTCCAGAGGTCAGAACTCTAGACTGTGCTCTCCATGCCCAGTGCCTGAGGGGAACCAGGGAAGAGGGCAACTTACCATCAAGGCCAGCGTCCTGATCTCCTGAAAACAACAATACGATGCAATTAGCTGGAGAGCGAGCAACAGTCTCCAGCTGCCAGGGCCCCTCTGCAGTGCCATCCCTCTGGAGGGGAGGAGGGGAGGAGGACCCTCACAGATGCACTCTGTGGCTCTCAGCTCTATGACACTCCCACAGCGCCCAAAGGTTTATTAGCTGGATGGAGAACACCTGGATGAGGTCACTCCAAAGCCTGATGCTGTTCCAGGAAACTCCTGTCAGCCTAGACCTGCTAACTGTGGGGCGCAACCTCTTAGCCACAGGTGAGAAGGACACAGCACCCCTTTCTTCCTAGACACAGAGGGGGCTTCCCCTTTTCTTTCTTCTTCTCCCAGAATCGGGAGAAGGTGGCTGGCAAAGCACTTCCTTCAAGTTCAGCAGGCAGGTGACCGCTTGGCTCTGACAAAGACTCCCACGCCTTCACACGGCTTCACACACTTGGATGGTTTGAAGGAGCAACTCTCAGTAGGGTGTGCTTTTGCTCTCAAGGGGAACTCTGGAACTGCCTGGCAAGTCTCACTAAGAATAATGGGGTGCTCCCAGTCTGGAGGTTTGAGACGGGCTAGAAAAATCCTTCAGAACATGGGGTGGCCTCTCCACTTACCACCACCATGATCCAGCAATGACTTGTGCCCAAGGTTGGGGCACCTAGTAAAAAGATGGGGGGCTCAAGGTCTTGAAACAGGAGAAACTGACAGAAAGTTGACACCTTTCAGGGAGGCAGTTCTTACCAGGTGAGGGGTGTGTGTGTGTGTGTGTGTGTGTGTGTGTGCCCAGGAGCGGTGTGTCCCCAGAGCCTTGATGAGTGGCACTTTGTGAAAACCAGGGTTCTCCCAAGGCACTCTGCTTAGCTAGATCCCATACATTAACCAGACGGGACAAAACATCAAGCCACATGATGCCAAATAATGGGACCATTTGCTTGGAGGCTCCACAGAGGCTAATGGAAAGCAAGGGAAGGATTCTTCATCCCGAAGTCTAGTTAGAAAAGGTACTGGCAAAGGTAAAGGCTGAGGTCTGGTGGAACTTGCAGGTCTCTAGCCTCCAGAGCACACTCACCTGAAGAGCCTCGTTGATGCTGCCATTATAATCCACCACCTCTCCCTTGCCGGGTTCACCCTTGGAACCCTAGAAAGCGCAGAAGGTCTCAGTCAGGATGCTCAAGGCTTTGCAGAACAAACGGGACTAGCCAGGCCCAGAGATGGCGGAGTCCAATCACCATGGCTATGCAGACATCCCTCCTAGGGTCCAGCTCGACCTTCCCTTCCCACCCCTCTAAGAGCTCAGGGTCCAGCCCCTTCATGCTACAACTCCACGTGAGAGATGAACGTTACCTTGGGGCCAGCGGGTCCCTGTTCGCCAGCTGCTCCTGGCTGCCCCTGTGGCATGGTAACAGTGAAATGGGTTGGTAAGGCTGGATGCAAGAACACCCAGTGTCCTCGGGGGAGCCATACCCCAAGGGCTGTGGAGGGGCCAAGGAGCACGCTCATCTTGGCTCAAGCCACCAAAACACAAGCTTTTCTGTTGATTTCAGTTCAGGTTCCTCTCCCTTCCAGAAACATCCCTAACACCTGCCCTCATTCTTCTTCCCCTAAGTTCGAGATCCTTGGGGAGTTCGAGATCCTTGGTTTCTCTGTATAGCCCTGGCTGTCCTGGAACTCACTCTGTAGACCAGGCTGGCCTCGAACTCAGAAATCCGCCTGCCTCTGCCTCCCGAGTGCTGGGATTAAAGGCATGTGCCACCACGCCCGGCGGGCTCTACTCTTTTTATAGTTAATGATGTCCCTTCTTTTCTGCTGGGTTAGTTGTCGGTGACTCCTGACTGTCCCCTTGGCCACCTTTCCCCGGTTCCGCAAACCAGTCTCGTCCTTGGTAGCAGGGATCTAGCCCTTGCTTCTTCTGATTTCTATTCTGTCCTGGCAGCAGGGCTCAATGCCTGCTGTTCAGTGACGGCCACAGGGAGCCCACTTTCAGGGACCACTCTCCGTGGGACAGAAGGGAGCACAGAGTGAAACCCAGAGGCCAGGGGCTTGGGGGGGTGCAGCTAGAAGGATACTGATGTCTTAAGGTGGGCCAGGGGCTGGAGGTTGTTCCTATAGGAAAAGGGCCAGGTAATATGGAATAGGTGGGATAGTGGTGTCATGCGAAGCACAAACCACACATCTTGGTTTTCTGGGAATAATGGTGAACTTTGAAGACAAAATGCCATGTGTGATGGTCATTCCCAGGACCACCTTGACTGTGCTGGAATGAACTACAATCCAGAAATGGAGGGCACACCTGTGATCCAGATCTTGAGGCTGGAGGTCACAAGCCCTTGATCTGGATTTTGAGCATGGAGGCCATGAAAAGCTTAGGCTCAGGTGTGGTGGTACACCCCTTTAATCCCAGGAGACTGGGGCAAGCAGATCTCTGAGTTCAAAGCTAGCCTGGGACAGAGCAAGTTCCAAGTAAAGAATAGCTTAGACCCAGGTGTGGTGGTGCACACCTTTAATCTGGGCTACACCTTCTGCTGGAGGCCAGGTAAGGACAACGGAAGAGGGAAGGCTCTCTCTACTTCACCTGCTTGCACTTACTTGCCAGCACATCTGTCAGAGCCTACTTCTTCAGGATTCCAGCTTCTACAGAAGGCCAGCTGAAACACCTGAGAAACTACTAGATTCCTGGACTTCCCATTCACAGCTGACTATTGTTAGTTGAACTCCAGACTGTCATTTCAATAATTTCCTTTACTATATAGAGACATTCCGTAAGTCCTGTAACTCTAGAGAACTATACATCAAGTCAAAGATGAATGCTCTGTCAGCTCTACATGAACCTGCCGCCGTCCCTCAGAGGATCTGCCCCCCTATCCTTTCCACCTTAGGAGTTTGGTTATCATGCGCCTGTGCAGGAGGCAGAGACAGAAGGGACTTCTCTGTCTAAATCTATGATGCGGGAAGCGACTAGAAGCCAGAGTCCAGACTCCTTCCTCAGCCAAAGAGTCCCAGTTTCCAGGCAGGCTCTTCATGCCCAACATCTCGGAATGCAGGGGTTGTAGCTAGCTAGCATAGGGTCAGCACTGGGGGGTCCAGTCAGGCCAGGGATGGCTGGCTTTCTGAACTGTGTTCAAACACCCAAGATCACCCTCATCCTTCAGGCTGCTGACTCAGGGGGACTCTACCTTGTCTCCTTGCTGTCCTGGGGGCCCAGCCTGGCCATCAACACCAGCTTCTCCCTGGGAGGAAGAAGAAACGAGATGAGAGTACACAGAGCAGCTGGATCAGCGGCTAGAGAGCCAGAAATTCACTGGCAAGACACCTATACTAGGCCCTTCTGCCTGAGCAAGAGAAGGGTACACAAGCCCTGGGAATTAGGGGAAGAGTCCCCAATAGGATGAGTGGGGAGAAGAACAAAGGTAGAGGCCAACCTGGCTCTTCCCTTAGTGGTCCTGGAAGGTGGACTAGAGTTTGTGAACACAGCCTCTATCTCTCCTTCCCATGTGGTCAGGCACCCCCAACTTGCCCTTGAGACTCATGCTGTGGCAACCTCACGACCTATGATCCCAGGCCTAGGAGGGAACATGGGGTGGTGGTGGTGCTGCTGCTGTGGCTGTCTCTGGCAAAGCCACAGCCCCTCCTGGGTTAGGTTGGAGCTATTTCTCTAGGATGCTGGGAAGGCAGACACTACACTTGGACCCCTTGATCTCCGGGTGCTGTCTGTCTGTGCCTCTTTGGGGCTCCATATCTCTCTCAATGCAGATGGCAGCAAAAACTTACCTTTGGCCCAGGGGGTCCAGGGAGCCCTGGGGGGCCAGGTTCCCCCCTGCCTCCTCCAATGGCATTGCCGGCATCACCTTTTTCTCCCTGGGGATGGAAAACAGAGTTCTATCACTGGCTCCCCAAACTGGGCAAGCTGGTTGATTGACTCCCGTCTAAGGAAGAAGAACAGCAGGCAGGACACAGTCCTGAGACCATGCTGACTTCAGAAAGGTCCTAAAAGGCTTAGGGGTTTGGGGCCAGCCCTGCTGTGGGACCACCATAATATTGGTAATTAAGACAGGGGTTGGTTTCTCAAGCAGTGAGCGCTCCTAGGTGGGAAGAGAATATGTCTTGTGTCCCTTCAGTCCTGAATGCTCACAGCCTCTGGCCTTGGCTCTCCTGGGAGGGCCTCTTTTATGTCGTTCTTCCCAGACATAACCGGACCTCAAGACTTTTAAGAAATGACTTAACTTTTAATGATAACTTTAAGGAACCTCATCAGATATACCTTAGTCAGTACAGGGCTTGCCCCACAGGCTCAAGAATGAGAGTTTGGATTCCCAGCAGCCACCGCCCATGCCCTACTGGAGTAAAAATCTAGATGTGGTACCATAAGTTTATAATCCCAGGCCTGGGGAGGCAGAGGCAGGTGGATCCCTGAGGCTCACTAGCCAACCAGCCTAGCTTGTCAACTGATGGAGAAACACCGTCTCAAACAACAAGGTAGACATCACTTGAGGAATTGCAACCAAGGTCAACCTCCAGCCTCCACTTTCATGTGTACCAGGCACAGGAGCACATACAGTAAACACACACACACGCGCTTATGAATGCACAAATTAAAAAATAATTTAAATGGCTTTAAATGAGCTGACTTTCTGATCTCCGGGCTGCAGGCTTTCAGAGACTACATGAAGAAATCCAAGCCAGGTCTTAGCTTTTGAATTCTACAGACTGGTGCACTCATGGGCCCTTCTTGTGGGAAGTACACCTCAATCTTGCTCTACTCTGGCCACTTTCCCCTAGTCTGGGAATATAGAGGTCAAGTGGGACACTGAGGCTTGCAGGGAGCCCACCATCCACCATTGAAAACGTGTATCCACCTACCTTCTGCCCCAGGAGGCCAGGGGAGCCTGCTGCGCCCTTCTCACCCTGCAGGGAGGGGGGGAGAACAGGGTTAAGAACAACCTCTTCAGGACCTCTGGGAGGCAGCACCCCTACTCTCTCAGCACATGGCTCCCCTGGATGGAGAAGAAACAGCCACAGTCTACTGCTGAGTTCTGCTCTCCCGGGGCGGGGGGCAGGTGGAAGTGGGTATGGGAAGAGCAGTATAGAAAGCCAGAGGTTGGGAACTCCCCCCTTGAATCTACTCTGCTCTTCTTTATGTCTGCCCCCCTGCATTGGGCCTGTCTCTTTTGTCCACCTCTTCCTGCCTTTAGACAGTACCTATCCACCAGAATGTCCTTTTTGAGAAATTTGTGTCACGGGTCAAATTGTGTTCCAGCAGTTTGGTGTTGAAGTCCTAGCTTCTAATACGTCAGAAAATGACCTTATTATTATTATTTTTCCTTTTTTTGAAACAGGGTCATTGAAGATCAGTTAAGATCAGATATGAAAGCGATCGTGCTGGAGTAGATAGAACCCAGTGTTCCCAGGACTTTATAGGGCAGGGAAGTCTGGAGACCGGCAGCAGACAGACACACAGACACAGAGACGCTGTGTGAAGCAGATGAGGTGAGGCTTCTGCAAGTGGAGGGAACATAATAGTCAAACAACTTGAGAAGCAAAAGCCCTCAGATGGTTTATAAGGGCTCCTCCTCCCCTGCCTTTGGGCTTCTGGCCTCTAGGTCTGAGAGAGGATGCAAGCTTTACTATTTAATACACTCTGTCTGTGGATCGCTGGTACAGCGCTCCCTGCCCTAGCTCTGTCCAATACGGAGGAACTCAGCTATTGATCCCCAAGGCACAAATTACTGAGTCCTGGAAGGGTAAGATGAACCCAAGCTTCCTTTCTCAGGTAGAGCCTGCCTGCCCATGAGCCAGGAAGCAGCAGATGGGCACTTGTAGGGAGCCTAGCTGCCGGTGCTGCCTGCCTCAGCTTTATCAGCTTTACTGGCATAAATATCTCCTAATATGGTATTAGGCTGTGTTAACAGTGATATGATTCTAAGCCCAAGACTATGATCCTAAAGCCCGAGATTTCCTGGCGTATGAGCAGGGGCCACGTGGCATTCTGTGAGTGGCCAGGATAGGCTTTAATTGGCTGCTTCTGGTGGGGATAGACCAGAAGAGAGAAATTCACCATTAAGCTTAAGCTATTATTGCATGCAACAAGTATTCTTAAGTAAACTACCTTGAGAAGAAACTTGGATTGTCCTGTGTCTTATTCCTGCTGGTCGGGGTGAGCGCCGGATAGGCGCTTACTAAGCTAATGGCAGAGCCAGTCTCACCGAGGTCTCCATAGTCCTATGAGGGTATGGCACTCCCTTTGCCTCCACAGTGTGTGCATGAGTCGGCACGGGTGTCATAACAAAATACCACACCTGGGTGGCCGAGAAAGCAGAGGTCCAGTCTCTTACAGTGCCATTCTGCCATCTGGGTGCCTGTGCCAGGGAGAAGGGGAGGGCTCTCCTGGTTTGTGGATGACTGCCTTCTGTCCGGGCTCTCGCTTGTCAAAGAAGAAAACTATCTCTCTTCTGCTGATGAGGCCACCAACACCATCAGATTAGGGTCTCACCCCATGTGACCTCACTTAACCTTTGTTCTCCCCTAAAAGCCCCACCCTCTAAGGCAGACCCCTTGGGGCTCTGGGCTTCAGCATATGAAGTTAGGAGGGCGCAGTTCAGTCCACAGCAGTCTGACTCAGGCTGCCATTAGAACCCTTGTCTGCACAGTGCTGAGAATGGGAATACCATTCCTATATACAAGAAAATGATCTGGGGGGTTACGGGGCCACAGCATCAACGGCCTTCCCACCTGGAGCCATGAAGGATACCATGGTGACTCTAGGTGTCATGTCCCTGCCACTTGCCCTTGGGTATAGGCTGTCTGGTAACATGGCACAGAGACAGGGAAGGAGGCAGAGAGAGCCAGGCAGGTGCCTGGTAAATAGTCAGGATGGGGAAAATGGCTGCACCTGGACTGGGCTTTAGCCCAACATTCCCAATAGCATCAGCAAAAGATGCAGGTCCTTTCTACAGAGAAGCTTGGTAACAAAGATGCAGAGGAAGGATCCTTGTCCCCTGGCCTGTCCCTGAGAGCCAAAGACTTCTGGAGGGACGTGTGTCTCCAGGTTTGCTGATCCATACCACATGGCAGAGCCCCGGGGGCCAGTGTCCCCCTAGGCGCCCTGTTCTCTCTTCTGTTCTTTCCTAGCACACTGCTAGCCCCAGCTCCCCTGCCTCTCTCTTAGAGATAAGAGGAGAAAGCCCAGATAGAGCGATGGGGCGGGGAGGGGAGGATGAGGTGCAATCAGAGGCCAGAGTTCCCAGATAACAGTTCTCAGGCTCCTTTTAAACAGAAGCATTCAAGTGACTATACAGGTACTATACATACTATATGGCATCTTAAGGATTTCCCAGTGCACATGTAGCAAATCCCTTTCCTCCTGACTCCCAAGGCTCACATCAAAGAAATCTGTGTACCAGGGATTGAACTTAAGGCCTCCTGCATACCAGGGAAGTGTGCTACCACTGAGCTGTATCCCGTTCTCTTGGAGAAAAAGGTCTTGCTAACTCCAACAGGCTTGACTTGATTCTCCACTAAGCAGGCAAGATGCTAGGCCTGTGTTACCTGGCCTGGCTTCATGGAAGAATTTTCCAAGTTTGTCTGACATTTCTGACATGAGACACTTGTAAGTGCAGGGGGCTGTGTCCTGCCTGCCCACTCCTGTCTCCCACAGCTGCCATGCATACAGGCAAGACGAGGGACGAGGCAAGTCTTTGCAGTGTGCTCCTGATGAAAGGGCTCAGCAAGCTCCCCCCAACATACACAAACATATGCAGGCACACACGCATGTACTCATGCACGCATGCGCAGCTGGCCCCGGGAGAGGGGAGGGGACAGAGACAAATGATGATCCCTGTCAGCCCCACTCCGAGCCATTCTCATTTCTCTATGGCCCCCACAGTATGCCTTTCCACCAGTACCTTGGCTCCTGGCGTCCCTGGCTCACCCTGTATGGGAAAGAAGACAGCGTGAAGAAAAGAAGAGACAAAGCAGGAACAAGGGCCCTCTGCTTTCCAGGAGGAGCACTCCCTCGGCTTAGAGGACACCCCAGGACAGAGGCTCTGGAGGGTCTCATCCCTCCCTAGACCAATGGTTTCCAACCTTCCTGATGCTGCGACCCTTTAATACAGTTCTGCATGTTGGGCCGACTCCCCAGCTGTTAAATGAGTTTTGTTGCTACTTCATAACTGCAGTCTTGCTAGTATGATGAATCATAATGTAAATATCTGTGTTTTCTGAGGATCTCAGGCAACCCCTGTACAACTCACAGGTTGAGAAACACTGCCCTCGAAGGATGGGAAGGTTCAGAGCATCTCAAGGGTGGTGTTTCCTGTGGGCAGAGCTGCTAAAAGATTAACATTGGGCATCTGTCTTGCCAGGACACAACCCCTGTCTTGGTAAGCGGTTCAGGGAAAAGATGCTGGCTCCCAGAATCTTTGGAATCCCACGACGGCTCATTCTGTATTATGGGACAGAGCTGGCTTCTCTCAGTGTCAGACTAAAGAGACCCCGAGTAGAGTCTGGAGACCTAGCGGAAACATCTGACCTCTCCTGGATCTAGCTATGGTGCTGCTGAGCCCGAGTCCCTGCTCTGTGGTCCCCTGACACCTTCTTATCCTGTCCCTGACAGTGACAGGGTTTTCCTACCTTCATCCCAGCCACAGCAATCCCAGGAATCCCCTGGTAGAGGAAAAAAAAAAAAAAGGCATGAAGGTCTCTGAGGTCAGAGGCAGCCTGGCCTTAAGGTCCACTCACTTCTGCTGAATGATAGCTGGCACCTTCCCAGAGTGTGGAAGAATGTGACATGCTGAGTGGCACTATTAGGAGGTGTGGCCTTGTTAGAAGAAGTGTGTCACTGTGGAGGCGGGGCTTTGAGGTTTCATTCATATACACACATACAGGCACGTTCGCATGCACAAGTCTAGCCAGTGTGAGTAAGACCCTCTCCTTGTCTGCCTGTAGAAGACAGTCTCCTCCTGGCTGGATTCAGATCAAGATGTAGAACTTTTAGCATCTCCTCCAGTACCCTGTCTACCTGCATGCTTCCCGCCATGATGATGATGGACTGAACCCCTAAGCCAGTCCCAATTAAATGTTAAGAGCTGCCTTGGTCATGGTGTCTCTTCACAGCAATAAAACTCTAAGACAGTCCCTGAGGTCAAGGATGGGGACTAGCAGGCAACACTGTAGGAAGGGGTTAGTTTCACCAAAGCTTAGTGCAACTCTGTGTATAGGAGGAGTGACACCCACCAGGGCTCTCTAGACCTGCCCTCATGAGCTTAGAGTAAACCCATCCCTTCTTTTCTTGTCTGTAGTATATGTGTGTCTGCACATGTGTTACACAAGTATACACATGTAGAGGCCATCGGTCAAGGTCAGGTTCGTCCTCCATTGCTTTCTACCTTAGTTTTTGAGTCAGGGTCTTTCACTGATTCCAGGACTCACTGAGTGTCCAGACTGGCTCCACAGCCAGCCCGCAGGAGCCTCCTGTTTTTTTTTCTTCCCAGTGCTAGGATTATAAGCAAATGCACCATCTCTCATTTATGTGGATCCTGGGGATTCGAACTCAGGTCCTCACGCTTGCACTGTTGCACTGTAAGCTCTTTGCTGAGCCACCTCCTCCCTTTTTTTTTTTTAAGGATGGGATCTCATGTAACACAGGCTGGCCTTGAACTGGAGATCTATTACAGGATGGCCTTGAACTCCTGATCCTTCTACCTCCACCTCCCAAGTGCTGGGATTACATGTGTGCACCCCTGGTGTATGAAATTCATTCCCACCCCTCCTTCAAGACATCAACTTCAAGGTAAAAATGTTATTCAAAGCATCACTTGGTAAAGCCTCAGTGGGGACTCTTAGCATTCTTGCATTTTCTTTGGGTTTGATGATCACACTAGAGCTGATAGCAGAGAAGGATTTAGAAAGATCTAGAAAGGCCAGGATGCAATCACTGGGAACCACATCTCACTACCCCACCCTCTCATGTCAGGAAGGACGGACAGATATGGGAAGGGGGGTGCAGCTGAAGGAGAAAGTGTGAGCCCCGTGTTCCTGTTAGGGAGGAACTAAAATTTCCAGGGATTGGGAGAGGACCAGGTACAGGGGAGGCATGGGTACCTTGGCTCCGTGCTTGCCTGGCATTCCCGGCATGCCCCGCTCTCCCTGGAAAATGAAACGAGAGAAACCATGAGATAAGAACCAGACTCATTACAGCCTGTGCTTGAGCATCTGAAGACCCCGCCATGGCAGCGGCGACATGGGCCGCTCCCCTCAGTGCCATGACACCATCTTACAGGAAGTCCTAGGTCACAGGTGTAGAGCAGAAAGGAACAGAGACAAAGAGGGGGTGGGGGTTAAAATAACAAGTAAACACAAACACACATACACACACGCACGCATGCAAACACACACACCAGTGGAGTTAGAACCTAGTCAAGGAGATGGGTTTGTACTACATACACAGCTAAGGATGGCCTTGAACTAACCCTCCTGCTTCCACTGTGCTGGGTCTTGAGTCGGGCTGTGGCAAGCAGCCATGTAGCCACCTATCTATTACTACAGACCTCTCTTTCCTCTCACCTGTTACCTGCAGCAGGTCTGCTAACATGGCCCCTAGTGGCTTGGGCCAGACATGAGCTGTTTCTCTCTGCTTTTATCCAGGGGCCTGTTATTCCCAGGCTCCCTGGGCTGTGAGCTGTTCATTTTTCTTTCTGATCCCGCCTGACCAGACACAGCAGCACACTGGCTTTTCTGGGATTTGTGGGCAGGACTCTGCCTCTCAACTCTGTCCCTCTTAACTTTCAATGTCTTCCTCCCGCCACCACGTTCCTAGATCTACAGGAGGAAGGGGCACCGGGAAGGTAGTCATACCATCGTCACAGGAGACAAACAGGGACAAAGAGAAAGTGAGTCAAGGCTGGACTCCAATTGCCTTGCTGCATGCACCGAACCCCACATGGCACCCCAGTATAGAGATGCAGCCTTGTCCTGCCAGCCTGCAGTCATTTGCCTCAGCTGTGCTGAAGATGATGCCATGGACAGTAAATCCAGAGCCCAGACTCACCGACTCCCTCCTGACCTGTATGCTCCGTCTGTCCAGACTCTGCCCTGCTATCTCAGAGGACCACTCTGCCCTCCCTTCTCCAGACAAAGGCTGGAGTGACTCCCACCCTCTTCTTCCATGCTCGGCCCTCCCCACTGGAGTCTCCGTGTCTCGTCTCCCAGCACATTGGCGAGATAATGAGGCTCCCAACTTCACAGTCTCCGCTGCCCATAGATAAAAGACTCAGGGATGCTGGGCTCTAAAGTCTGCCTCCATCCTAGGTCCTGGGTGCAGCTAAACCGCCATGTTCTTAAACATGCCAGCTACTTCCACGGCCTCATGACTCTGCTACTTCCTCAGTATTTATACCTCCATGAACTGCTTTACTGTCCCCATGTCCCGGTGCTGGGTCCCCGACCCAGCAGGGACCACTTTGTATCTTGAACCCCTAGTGATGGAACCCAGGGCTTCATGCATGCTAGGCAATTGTTTTACTCTTGAGATAGACTTTTAATTCTGAGACAGGGGTCTCACCAAGCTGTGCAGGCTCGCCTTGAGCTCACTCTGTAGCCCAGACAGGATCGTGATCCTTCTGCCTCAGCCACTTTGCACTCGGCATCTGTACACACGCTCACATCTGTCTCTGACAGACATTACACGCTCACCCTCCTAGAGCCGGTTGCCTGAGTTCTACAGAAGGCCCACATCATTATGTCCAGACACCAAGTAAATCCTCTCCCACCCTGGCCCGCTCAGGGTGCCTGAAGGGGGTCCAGCCAGCACAGGCAGGTCTGCTCTGTGGCCAGCAGAGGGTGCAGGAGGACCTACTCTGAACTTCGCCATCTTGGCCTCAGTGGTCTTAAAAAAGTCCCCATCAGGGTCCTAGGTGGCACGCATCTCTAGAGGAGCAGGTCCCCCTGGTAACAGTCCCCTGGACTCCACCATGCTGACCCAGCTAGAAGTCCCCAGACAGGGTCTCCTGGTGTGTGCAGGGATGTTGGAAGGAAGTTACCTTGGGAGATCCTGGCTGCTCAGAGGCTTCTGTTTGTTTCTCTTCCCTTCTTGTTTTTGTTGGTTCCTTAGCTTTCTGCAAGGCCTCTGAAATCCCTCCTATCTCCCCTGTGTGGAGCTGGGCTAGGTGTTGGCGTGACTGTATGAGTGACTCTATGAGTTCCTGCTGCAGAGTGAGCTCAGCCTAGTCTATTCTGTACCCTCTGGTCCTACCCCCACCCCCAGCCCTGCCCTGGCTGCCTGCATGGCTCTTGGGAGGCAGACAAGCTAGAACTGGAGTGGAGATGCTCCATCCATAGTTCCAGAAAAAGGGCTCTCCGTGGGGGCAGTCTTAGCTTTAGGTAAAACACAGAAGCCTAGGATGAGTCCTCTGTAGGGTGGCTGATCTCCCCTATTCCTGCCCCCATCCCCCTTTGCTAATCTCGGCCTCGGGGCCTCAGGACTTGCCGCCCTCCTGCCCTTTTGCTGGGCAGGAAGCAGGGACACCTGGCTGACCCCACACCAGGGCTCTCTCCACTCTCATTAGCCTCACTACTCAGCTCCAGCCGAGGGGCTTGCCCTGCCTTGACCTCTGGATAGACCAGAGACCACTGCTTCCTGGATGGAGGTGAGGTACCCTTCAGGACCCAAGACACTATCTCAGAAGGTGGAACAGAGAGGGGCTGGTGTGGCCCTGGATGAAGGAGGGTAACACACAGAGGCTGTGGTGTGTCTCTGTGAGCTCTAGGGCCTCCCCTTCTATTACCCTCTCTAGGTTTTCAGTTCCAAAGGCGCAGGTGGACCTGTGCTCAGCTTGGCCTGCTGGCTGGGTACCATGCTTTGCTTTGTGGCTTGGATCTCTCAGCTATCCAAGCGTACCGGAATGGCTCTGACTCCTGTCTGCCTCTGCCTTCCCAGTGAAGATGCTAGAGACTCGGCTGGGGGTGGGGGGGAAGGGCTCTCCACAGCTCCTCTGGACCACCTTGTGGCTGGGCAAGTGGGTGCTCCAAGTGTCCCAAAGAGTCATAGCCCCTCTGCCCAGCATATGAGGGCACAAGATGTGACTCCCAGGCAGTCAGACACCTTTGGGGAAGATGCTGGCTCTTTAACACGAGTGACAAGAAACAATGAACAGAAGCCTCCGGTGGTGGGGAGGTGGGGTGGGGTGGGGACACCGCTATCACTGTGGCTCAGGAGACAAATGAGTGGAAGGGGGTGTCCTAAATGACCTTGAAGGCCTGTCCCAGCTCCTAGAGCCCCTTCATGTGTCCCTACCCCCAGTATCAACAGGTCCCGCGTCCTTTGAAGTTCCTTAGTGGGAGGACTCAGCCTTTCTAGAGATGACAGGATGGCACAAGCTTGGCCGATGGGTGTGGCCTCCTAATTGGTGATTTACTGTTTGTTGAACAAGCTGCACAGGGACTTGGCAAGAGGTCTGTCTGGAAGGAGTAGGGGTGGGGTTTCGGTGTCAGCTCGGCAGCCAAGTAAAGGGCCCCGGCAGGCTGTGGAGATGAATGGGTTTCCCTAACTTGAGGCCAGGGCTCTACTCCAAGGGGTCAGTGAAACACCATCTTTGTTCTCTGCAGGGGGTGGGGGATTGAGTGGCTGAGAGGGCTGGGGAGTTCTACTCTGGGTTGGGGAGGCTAGCGGGACAAGGATAGGAGACACAACATTTTGTCTCAGGCATGAGCTCTTGGTCTGACCTTCCTGGAAAAAGGTGACTGAGTTCTTGCTGCCCTGCCCAGAAGCAAAGACCGGAACCCTGGAAATCCCAGGTCCTCCGGTAATTAGGGCCGGCAGGAAGTGATCCAGGGAATTCCTGGGTCCGGTGCCCCACTGAAGGCTTGGGGCTTTGGAAGGACGGCTGGCTTGTAATCGAAATTTGAGATCTGTTGATATGTACTCAGTCTCAAGGGAGAAGTCAGTTCTCATTAGCCTGTGGTCTCTGGAGGGCAGAGCAGAGCCCAGAGGTCATGGGGTTGGGGCTGCGGTTGGGCCAGTCCCCTCGAGGCCACAGATCTGGGGCTCTTGTCTCCCTGGTCTTACCTGTATCCTTTTCAGGGGTCTGAATGTCCTCGCTGGGACTTCCCAACATTGACTGAAAATCCTGCGTGCCTTCTGCTGCTGGGAAATGCCACAAGGAACTTGGGTCACTTGGACCCTCTGTGAGCCAGGGGCCACAGGGATCTGTCAGGAGTAGCTGAGGTCTGAGATAGGCTGTTTTAGAAGCAAGCACCTGCTCAGCTATCAAGGGCCACTCCACTGGGCAAAGGACACTCTCAATTCATCTAAATGAGGTACCCATGCGCCCATGCACATCCTCTGACCTGCAAGGTCTGAACCCAGCCGTGATCTTTGTTTCCACAAAGAGAACATCTCAATGTCGACCTCATTTCCTTCCAGGGAAGAAGAAAGAGGAAGCCTTTCAGAACACTAAATTCCCTTGGGGACACTAACACACAGGTAGCAAAGTCATTCAGACTGCGGCTTTGGAGTCAGGCAGAGCAGGTGTCACCACCTCCAAGCCCTGGGCTAGGGGGAGACAAATTTGAGATCCACACTTTGCTAGAGATACAAAAAAATTTTTTTCTTTTTTTCCAAAGGGGACTTGAACAGGAAACAATGCTAGGTTCAATCCCGAGCACCACATAAGCTGGGTGTGGTGGTGCACTGTTATAATCCCAGCACTTGGGAAGTCAGAAGGAGCAGATGTTCAAAGCCACCCTCAACTACCAAATGGGTTTAAGGTAAGCCTAGGCTCAGAAAAGGGGGCGGGGCCTAAGGGGATGCCTGTGGAGTTGTCTGGTACCCTGTTCCCACGTGTAGGAAGTTCATGGACTTATGTATGAGTCGTTATAATCTGCAGAAACTGTATTCTGATTCGAGAGTACTTTTCCTGGGGGGGGGGGGACCTTCCAGCACATGGGCAAAGCTGTCAATCAAGGCAAGACCTTGGAGTGAACATGTCTTGCCAGTGGCCTAGCTGCCTGCACCTGCCCTTCAAGGGAGATGGGGGTCATTAAAGGAAACTGAACATTGAAAACAAAACAAAACGAAACAATGTTGCTCCTCATTCCACATAACTCTGGCTCCTTCAGAAGGTGTGTCATAGGTTGTGGTCCTCTACAGAAAAGAAAGAAAGAAAGAAAAAAAAAACCTCTGCAGATACTAACTCTGGTGCACTAGGATTCTCGCTCCCATCAGGTTTGGGACCCACAGTGATCTGAAGGAGACCTGAAGTTGTGAGGTGTGGTGTTTTGCATTGTGCAGTGTAGTTAAGGTAGATGATCGCCATAAATCTGGGTCAAGCAGGTACCAAACAGGTACATAAATACATGCAAAGTCTAGGCAGGACGGTTGGCCTCTGGGCAGGTGTTCCAGATGCACAGGGGTGCTAACCACCCTGGGCTTTGAGCTCAAGGAGCCAATAGAGAAGCCAGCCTGGCTGGCCTGGCTAAGTGGACACCAGATCCAGCTAGCGGGAGTGATGGAGGGAGTGTATCCTTCTCAGCCTTCATAGACTGAGAAATTAAACTCCACTTCATGTGCCATGCCTGGGAGACAGAGCAAGAGGAGCTCATGTGGCAGGTCTACCCGCTACACTAAGGATGCCTTCCCCCTCCACCTTTTACTGTGACCACGATGGGGCAGCTACATAGCTGACTCAGCTGGGGGGAGGGGGAAACATGCACCCATGTCCATTCCTCCTCCAAATTAATACATCTGTGCAACTTTAGGCGAAGTGCTAACACCTGGGTGATAAAGGTCTCTCTGCCAGGCTGTGGTAAGGATGGAGTGAGACGGGTGCCATTGCACGCTGGCTAAACTAAGACATGAAGCATGGCTGCACTCGCTTGACTTTGGGTATATGAGTGACAAGCTTCTGATGTCAGGACTGTGAAGGAAGCATGTGTCTGTCTCCTTTTGGAGGACCCCTTTGCTAGTGGGCTAGGGTGCACTGAGGGGTCGGTGATAGGACGAGGGCACCAGAAGAGGGGGAGAGGCATAGATGTGGGGTACTGAAGCTACCAGGGAGGTTGCTGGGAGGGGTGAAGGCCCTAGAGGTAGAAGGGGTGGCTATGGTCTTGGCTATTAGAAACTATGAGAAGAGACTTCTGGAGAGGAGCAGAGAGGCGTGGCTTAGCAAGGAGAGGCGTGGCCTAGCAAAGAAAGGCGTGGCCTGGCAAAGAGAGGAGGGGTAAAGGGCTCAGCTGGAGGGATGGGCTGATGTCCCTGAGTCCTATAGTTGAGGAGGCTCTGACTGTCCTAGATGTAGGATGAAAAGATGGGGCCTGAGGTGCCAAGGCACTACGGCTCACAAAGCTCTAAAAGGCCTTCCCTGAGCAAGAAGGGATTGTAACCTCAACTCCTGTAGACCAGCCTAGGCCAGTAGCTCCAGGCCTCTGGCTCTCTCTCTCTGGTTCCTGGCCTTAGGAAGTCACTGATGGAGTTAGAACTGCTCTTTCAGGGGGGCCACCATGGAGAGCAGCACAGTCCTGTTCTCCTGTCAGGCAGATGTCTCTGCCTGAGCATGACAGCCTCCTTCTCCCCAGGTGCCACCCCTTCCTCAGTGGTCCTGAGCTGATTCTCTGTAAATGCAGGGATGCCTGGACTGAATGAACCTTGCTATCACCTGCTCACACGGAGGACGATAGGAGGAGGATGCAGGAGGATGATGCGCACCCTAGTCCACAGCTGGGCCCTCTCCATCCACAGGACAACAGTTCCCTGGACTGTATTGGAGGTACTGGACTTCCGGTTTGCAGCAGAGGCAGATGCCACCCGTCACAACACAGTCCCAGCCCAGGGCACCCCCATGACCCCAGGGACTCCTCTGCTCCTTCACAGCATGAAAGCCAATCTGACTACTAATGGGAAAACCGACCTGTGCTGCATCAGGAGGCAATAAATTTTGTGAGTCCGGGTGAGAGAATGGAAGCAATCTCGGGGGCTATAATTTCCACTTCCTGACACAGCACAAGCCTCTCTCCCAGTTTATGCAGAACTAATTAAAGATCTCTCATGTCTCACCGTTTCCCCCACCAGGCACCCATAAAACACCACAGCAATGGCAGCCACCAGAACCCAAAGAGTGAGGTGTGCGCTCCTGGCCGAGTAAGTCTCTTTCCAAGATCCCCCGCCCCGACCCCATCCCACCCCACCCCCGCCCATACCTTTCCTTCCTGCTGAATTTCCCATTCGGGAAGGTTCTAGAAGATGCTGGAGCTTTCTAGCCAGTGGCTAGGATCCTTAGAACACTGGTACTGTGAGAAGAACCCAGGCCTGCCTTGAGTTCTTGTTCTGACTTCTCCTAGCTGAGACTCAGTTTCCTCATTCGCTCAGTGGAAGCAAATTTCAGCAGCCCCAGAGGTTATAGGATTAGAAACAGTTCAGGTTGTGTTGCAGGACAATGCTTGGCCCATGCCTGGCATTCAGTAAGCACGGGCTGCCGTTGAAAGTACTACACTCTTACGGTGATTATAGTGACCACTTCCCAGCCTTGGCTCAAATGTTTTCCTTGTCTAAAAGGCTATTTCCTCCCAGATTTGCTGAAGGACTACAGAGACTGACTAAAAATGTCCACAAAGCTTTTCTACCCCTTCAATCCAACAGTCAGAATCAGGTCTCTTCCCATGCAGGTAACTTGGCTTGAGCAGAAGGTTCTTAGGAATTGTTGTATGTGACGACACTGGATTTTTATATCAAATCACTTGTACTTGAACCTGCCCACCTCGAAGGTTGTCCTGGGCCTACCTGGCTGTGGAGAAGCCCATCCAACCTCCTGATGCTGAAAGGCACCTGGAGAGCAGAACCCACGAGCCAGCACTGCCCACAGGACTGAATAGGCTATCTCTGGTCTCCTAGCTGTCATATGATTAGCCCCTACTCCTGTAAACCCAGGTGGAACTGCAGAATCCTAGGCTACCAATCCACAGGAACATAAGAAATAATCTTGATTTTAAGCCAGCTAATTAGAGATACTTTGTTACACAGCACTAGCTAGCTGATACACATGCCTATTCACATGGCTGAGCTCTTGGCTGTTTTCTCCCAGGAAGCTCCTTCAACTCTTCCCACTTGGGGTCTATCTTTCAACCCTGCTTTCAGCAAGCTTTGTAGTGGTAGCACTTAACAGTTTTTGTTTTGTTTTATTTTGTTTTTTTGCCATTAAGGCAGTCTGTGCAGGAATGCTTGTCTGTCTGGCCTGAGAACTGTCCAAGAGCAGGGAAGGCTAGGTCTGTCTCTGTCCCCCTCCAGGTTCAGCATGGAGCTTGTGGTAGAGGGAGCCCAGTATTCTGGCTCACCCAGTCCAGATACCAGACCCAGCCACCCAGATCAATAAGAGAGAACTTTTTACTTGAGATTGGATTGGGCTACCAACCTGCCAAAGCCCTGTCCCATTGATTCCCATTTGTCCTGAGTGTTCAGACAGCCTTATAAACAAACACGGAGAGTCACATGGCTGGCACAGGGGTGGACATACACGGTTCTCCATTCAGCCCTGACCTATGTGCACCCCTGTAATGAGGCCCCTCTTGGGTTCCCCAAGGAAAAGGCAGTGTCTGCCCCTCCCCCTCCTGCTTACCTTTCGGCCATGATAGCCCTGGATCCCTGGGTCTCCCTGGGGGGTGGGGGGAGAGGGAAGAAAAGCCAAATGGTTTACCATGCCAGACCAGCTGGTGCTCTTTACTATGCAATACCACCTTCTGCCTCCCCATGACACCACTATTCTCTGGAGGTCCCCTAGACCCAGCTATTTCTGCAACAAAAGCCCCCCACCCCGTGCCATCCAAGGTCCCCAAATACTGTTCTGATGGTTGAAGGGTGCGGAGAGGGGTCAGCTTGTTAGAGACCCAGAATATCCAGTTTGGGTTTTAGCAAACAGTGCTCTGAGGCCCCTCCCCAGCTCTGCCTCGGTGTCTATTAAGTGCTTTACATCCTTTGGTCCCCAGGGTTTCTGACTTCAAAGTGAGGGCATCTTTGTCATTGTGGGCTTCCAGGCAAAATTTCACAAGAGATCAGATCACTTTGGAGTTTTTTTCTGTATTTGACAGTTTTGGGACACTGTGACCATGCCACGGCCTCTGTCTGCCTTGTGTTTCCAGATAGAACACAAACTCTCAGGCAGGCAAAATTGTGCTTTATTCTTTTCTTTTTCTTTCTTAGATTTTTTCCCCCTAAAGACAGGGTCTCGTGTAGCCCAGGCTGGCCCTCTAGTTTGTTATATAGCTACAAGTAACCTTGAACTTCTGTTCCTCTTGCCTCCACTTTCTGGGTATAGGGTATACACTGTCATACTTTATGAAATGCTGGGGATTCAAACCCAGGACATGCAGCCTAGGCAAACACTGAACCACTACATCTCAGTATGGTTGTACTTCCCATGACAACCATATCGCTTGCTCAGCTAGCTTGTACACCTAATGTAACCAAGAAAGAGGTTCCATTAGGACCAAAACAGTTCATCAGAGGAGATGGTGTTTTAAAAATGGACCACTTTTAAGACGGGCATGGTGGTGCACACCTTTAATCCCAGTGCTCGGGAGGCAGAGGCAGGCAGATTTCTGAGTGTGAGGCCAGCCTGGTCTACAAAGTGAGTTCCAGGACAGCCAGGGCTACACAGAGAAACCCTGTCTCGAAAAACCAAACAACAACAACAACAACAACAACAACAACAAAACCCCAAAAAACCCAAAAGGACCACTTTTAATCCATCACTCTGCTTCGGTCCCTCTGAGCTCCCTGCTCAGCTGACATCACCACTCAGAACACTTCTCCTAAAGCTTTCCTTACCGCTCAGACAAGCACTTACCTTTGGTCCAGGAGGCCCGGGTAAACCCTGTGGAAGCAAGTGAGAGTGGGGGAGGTTAGCCATGTTCACAGTGGAGGCTGGAGCAGAGAGCCCCCCAGATAGTTCCAGGATGCCCTGAAGAGTCACTGAAACGTGGGGAGGGCATATGGGGACAACAGGCTAGCATCCCTGATTGGAGCCATGTGGGTACTGTGGGCAACTCTGCTGTGCTCACCCACTGGAAAGTAGGTCAGTGGCCTAGGGCTAAATTGGCAATGTGGCTTTACCCATGTACCCATGTACCTCCTAATTGAGGACCCTCGCTAGAAAGCCGACCCTGCCCAGTAAGGCTCCGAACCCCTGAAGAAGAGCTCGGCGTGCCCCTCTCTATGGTGGTAACCACAGCAGCTGGCCATGGTAAGCTGGTGTGGGCACAGGGGCCTGTGGGTGCCAAGGGAGAGGCCAGGGGTAGTTGGATACTGCGGTCTTGGGCGGAGGTCTGGGTAATAAGCATGGGCTGGAGAAAACCAGGGAGCTTAGGTCTAGTCTGCTTTAACTGGTGTAAATATATACAGACTAACAAGAAGCAAGCGAACAAATGAACAAAAGCCCGGCTAACTGCCAGGCAGAGTGAGAGCCTAGTACTGGGTCGGAGGGCAATAGTCGGCACTTTGAAAGCTTGGTTTTGCTTGGTTTTCTAAACTGATTTTCTCTTAGCTTTCCTACTTTCCCATCTACTGATCGACGGAGGCAAGACTAACCTTCCCCCTGGAGTCTTGGGAGGGAAATTTCTGTAAATAAGCCCTTTGGGGACTAAGTATAGCCCCCCCCCCACCTGGCCGAACCAGAGATTACGGTGGCCAGAGGTGGTGTTCAGTTCACAGGGACCCTTCACGATGGCTAAAGGTCAGAGCAGATGAGGGACCTGGACATGAACTTGAGTGATTATCAGAGATGTTATGTGCACAACTATTTCTGTGCTGTTGTGGCTGCGGAGGACATGGTCTTGGCCAGAGTTTGCAAAGTGAACGAGTTGAGGGTTGCTCTGTCACTGAAAGAGGGTGTCTATGGCATCTGTCCCCAGCAGTGGCTGCCAATCCCCAGGTCCCAGGATGCAGGACCGCACTGACTGGGCAGCTTGCCTCGAAGGTGGCCCAGTAGCATGGATCCTGCATTTACCTGATAGACACAGTCATTAGAGGCCACACCCCCTTGAACCTTTCCAGAATCCATTGCCAAAGTCCCTTGAGCTTCTCCCAAGCACTCTGCAGTGACTTAAGGTGGTAGTTTATTAGACTGCCCCTTGGAGGCCATGACTGACACAGCCCTTCAGATTTGCTGGTAGAGCTGGGATGGCCAACCGGTGGGTAGAGTCTCAGGCATGGATAGCTTTTCTTGTTCAGTGTTCAGACCCTTGACAAAATGTGTCTGTCACTGGGATGCTATTCAAGGTTTAGAGAGTTCTGAAGACTTCTAGGGAGCAAATCTTGAAAAAAGAGAGGGAGGGATACTTACAGGTGGCCCTATAGGCCCTGGCAGTCCTGGGTGTCCCAGAGGGCCACTTGGTCCTGGGGGCCCCGGTGGCCCTGGAGGGCCTTGGATGCCAGCCTGGCTTTGTTCCCCCTGAAGTTGGAGAAGATATGCATTAGAGAGAGTATCTGGGAGCAGCAGTCACACTGCCCCCCTGTGCCATGCATCTGCTGAGGCCTCTGTGAAACCTGCTCAGAAAGGCGGTGGGGGCAGTGGGGCGGTGATCAGATGATAGTGCTCTGGTGACAGTGACGGTGACTGCATGCAAGGGCTCGTGGCAGCAGGAAGAGGACCAAGGCATGGAGTGGCTGAGCTGTAAGGGCTTCTAGGGGACATGGTCGCCAGGGCAGGGGGCCTGGCAGCAGTGGCAGAGACGGACAGTGAGTGAGAGACAAGCCACGCCCCTAGCCTGGCCCAGTGCCAGAGCTCAGCCCAGGTGGTCTGCACCCTGCCTCTCTCTCTCTTAATGTAGCAAGTCCATTATTCCCCACCCCCTGCCCCAGCCCCAGGCCTCCCAGCCACAGACAGGATGGAAGCACAGGGTCCCTGTTTCCTGTCTCAGCCTTTGCTGGTTTTGATTATCTGTTCCAGGGGATCAAATGAGACCCTAGGTCAAAGGCCACTGAGTTTCATCTGGCCCACTGCTCACTGGAACAGGGCTCATCAGCCAGCTCCCTGCACTTTGGAAGTGGTCTCCAGCACCATCTGCTAAGCACATCAGCTCTTACACAAGCTTCCCCTTTCTGCTAACCTGAGACCATCTTGCATAATGTGTACAATCAATGCAGAGTTATCATTAGGAGATGGGTAAGCCATCTCATGTCCCATGATGGCTAGTGCTATAAAACCCTTACCCCTCAGAGAGTCTGTAGCAGGCTTGAGGTCAACTCCTGCTGGCTCTGCTTTAGAAACCAGGCTCTGCAGTACAGAAGATCCTGCAATGGCCATCTCTGTGTCTTAGACACAGATACAGCAACAGGTGGTGGCCAGATCTACCTCTGGACCCTCTAGGGCAGTGGTTCTCAATCTGTGGGTCAGGATCCCTTTGGGACTGAATGACCTTTACATAGGAGTCACCTAAGACTATCTGCACAGCAGCTATTTACGTTACAATTCAAAATAGTAGCAAAATTACAGTTATGAAGTAGCAATGAAAATAATTTTCGGTTGGGGGGGTCACCATCACACGAGGAACTTTATTAGTAAGTAATCAGAGCATTGGGAACATTGAGAACCACTGCTCTAGGGTCTTCCTCTACCAACTGGAAATACCAACACGTGTGTGTATGTATGCACACACGTGTATGTGTGAGCACACGTGTGTGCACATGTGTGTGTATGTGCACACATGTGTGTATGTATGTGCATACACGTGTGTATGTATGTGCACACATGTGTGTATGTATGGTGTGTGTGTGTCAGACATCAGTCTTGGGTGTCCTTCCTCAGGGGCTGTTGTCATTTCTTTTGAGACAGAGTCTCTCTCTCTGGGTCCTAGAGATCACCAGTTAAGCCAAGGTGGTTTGGCCAGAATTCCCCAGGGATTCTCCAGTCTTTCCTATTCTAGGACTTCGTTTACCAGCATGTGTCTAGGGATCCAAACGTGGCTCTTCCTGCTTGCCCAACAAGCAATTTACCAACTGAGCCACCCCTTACAACCCATCAGGCAGAGTTCTCACAGCAAGGTCTTACCAATAAATGTCCAACAAACAGTGGCTGGTGTAAGCAGAGCTAGACAGTAGCTGGGTGGAGAGGGCGTGTTTAGAAGCAGCAGTATCTCAGCTTCCCTAAAACAGGCCTGTCTGCAGCAGGATGGCGGCAGTCAGCGGGCCTGGCCAGCTAGCAGCCTCCTGAGCAGCCCTCAGAGCCCTTAGAGGCTCTTGAGGATTTGGTGGGTAATGCGATCCGCAGCCCACAGGAATGGGCCGAATGCTTAATAGGCTGCACGTGTACCATGTGACTCTATTTTTAGCTGATCGTTGGTGTGAGTTTTCTGTCTCTTTCATTCAGGTACATGAGCGTCCATGCTCCTGAGCTATGGGACTCCCCAGGCAAGTAGCTCAAGACCCTGCCACTCCCTGCTCCCTGGGCCCTGGGGACACCTGGGCCATAGAAGGCAGATGACAAGTAAGATAGGCAGCCCCTGGCCTCATGTGACTTCAGATGGTAGGGACAAAGCTGCGTTGTCCCTAGGAACCTGTTCCTGGCCAACCCTCCTTGGAGGCAGCAAGGCAGGAAGATAGGAAAGCAGGCATTGGCCTGTTGGTTGTGTGTCAAGCTGCTGTACCAACACCCTCCTTCCTCACACCCAGCTAATATGTGCTCAGTTAGCAGGCTGTGTGTCTAAGCTCTCACAGAGAGTGTGAGTGCAGACACCAGAGACCTGGCTCTCAAGTCCATGGCTCTATCTACTCCAGTAACTTGGGGGAATCGTTCTCCAAGCCTCAATTTTATCACAGTCACTGTGCCTGTTCTTATTTTACAGAGCACAGTGGAAACAGAGAGAGAACCTGGGTGTAAATCCTTACTCTTCTGTTTATGGGCTGTGACCTCAGGCAATGTACTGAACCCTTCTGAGACTTTATTTCTGCACCTGTGCAAGAAAGATGGTGGCACCTGACTCGTGACCCACTGAAACACTTCAAGTTGGCCTGCAAAATGGATGTCAGAGAGCCTGTAGTTGCGCCGTGTTGTGATGAGGCCTGTGTGCTGTGTATTCCCACATTTACCAATTTACTGTAACTGTTAGAAGCAGGTTCTGGCATAATGGATAACCCAGCTGGCCTGTCAGGACCCCAGATTGTGCCAAGCCCCTGGGGAAGCCCCATTGGTATCTACCTGAAAGGTCCGCCTTTTAATGACTGGGGGTGGCGCCAGCCGCACTGAATTGAGGAGAGGCAACAGCTGAGGGAAGATAGAAATTGGAAGGCCAGAGGGCAAAGGTCAGAGGTCGCAGGTATTCAGAACGATGCAGGAAGTCACCAAGAAGGCCAAGTGGAGAGAAGAGAAGAAGAAGAGGAGTGGTCAGTGTAAACGTGACAGTAGAATGGATTGGGGGAAGGGCACCCGGAGGCTCAGTTCAAGGGGCAAGACACCACAATGTTGATCCCGCCTTTGGCTCTCTTAGAGGCATCCTTCCTCAGCTCTGGATACTGGCTTGCAACCCCCCTGTGAGTTCCAGAAGCAGGGCTCTCCCTGGCCAAGCCCACCGCTGAAGCCATGCCAGGCTACTCAGGCCGTGTGATATATCACCTAACACTGCACTGCCCCACCCGGGCCTGCTGTGTGGACAGTGGCTACTGGGCTGAGCCTTGAGAGCAACAGGATGAGCTAAATTGGTGCGTGGAGCCAGGCTGGCGTGTGGTCCCCTGTGGGTTCCTTTTTGGTGGGACCAAAAAAGGCTGATGTCAGCGAATCTGAGGCCCATGGTCAAGGGAGGCGAAGCCTGGCTCCCAGGGGCTGAGTTGGCTGAGGGTGTGGCTTGTGTGGCACACTCAAAAGTACTGCTGAGGCTTCACTCTGGGGCTGGCACACTCAGTAAAGATGCCTTGGGAATGGCCAACCACTTCTAGGGAGGACAGGCAGCTTGCGATCACATCAGCTAAACAGCCTTTTCATTTGGGGTAATTTCTGCTGCTTCTTGTCTCCCTGCTCCGGTAGGCAGAACTTGAGGAAATGGCTTGAAAGTTAGAATCCATATGAAGATAAAGACCCATGTTTAAGGCCCCTCAGTTGTTCACCAGAAGCCTTGGGGGTTGGGGGGATGGATGTTAAGGATTACCATCCATCTCTGTTGAGAACACACTCAGCAGAGAAATAGGGGCCCATCTGGGGGCCCTCCTAAGGATCTTCCTGCTACACCTTCTAGGGACAGCTGCCACACACTGAGCCATGCAGAGCCCCATCCTCCCATGCTGGGGCCCAGAGATGTGCCATGTTGAGCTCTGTGTCCAGGAAGCGTCTCAGCCAAGAGGGGCTGGAACCCATCAAGAACCGACAAACCTTTAGGGACATTATTGGGTTGGAGCGCAGAGCTGCTAGCGTGCTGCCTGGGTACTCCTGGTTTGGAAGGCAGCAGAGACAGAGTCACATGGATCAAGAGAAAGCCCACAGACCCTCCTAGTAACCCTGCCTGATACCAGGGTACTTACCACTCACTGTCTAGCCCTTTCCTTTCCTGCTAGACAAGAGGTAAGGACTAGCCAGGCTCTTTGGAGACCAGTCAATGCTTCCCCCTCTGCCTCCCCACCCCTCCCTGCTCTGCCTATCCCTCCTCCCACCTACCCCTTGGAAAACAAGTAACCTGCTAGGTTCCCTACTCATAGTTTCCTCTAAATCAACTTGCCTGCCAGTTGGGTATTTCAATCTTCCATCCCTGCCTGAATGCAGTCCTTAGACTATGCTTCTGGAACCTTCTATCACTGTCCCTGTTCTTGTGCAGGGTTGAGGGGCAGAGAGCCCTCTCTCCCCGACCTGAGCATTTCTACTGGCTAAATGGCACACTGTAGAAGAAGCTCCAGCAGTTGTATTGTCATTGTGCTGGGCTGGTGGGGATGGGGGTGGGGGATGCCATATTTCTTTTGGATAGTAAAACCATCTTGTGAGACTATCATTTCAAATAAACACAGCTGGCACACTGGTGCTGTATCAGGACCGGGCTGGTCAGAACAGCAGTCCTGCAGCCCTGAAGCACACCCTACTCACAAACCAGCTCTGCCTGTGAGGCTGCTGGCCTGGGCCTCTTATACACCAAACCTAGCATAGCCTCTCTCTGATCCAGGGACCCAGATGTCAGGGACTGGCATGGGTTTCTGTGTTCTCAGAGGCTGGGCATAGTAGCAACACCTTCCCAGAGACCCTGAAGAATCAAATACATTGAGAGCCTGGTTTGTGTTGGGGTAGGGGCGGAGTGAGGGGGTCTGTGATGGGCTCTACCCCTAAGCTCTACCCTGCCCAGCTGTAATGGCAGCAAGGACAAGAGATTATGTGTGTGGTATACTGAGGTCCCTAGAGATGGAAGGGCCACCTCAGATGCTCTTCTTCATACTTGCTGCCCAGACCTGAGCATGATAGTGCAGTCTTCAGGCTGTTTCGCTGGGGCTTCAGGAAGGAATCAGGGAAGGGCTCTGTCCCTCTCTGTCCCCAGCAAGAGCTCTGCTGTCAAGCGCACAAGTGAACCTTGGGTTTCCTTTGCTTAGATGAAGCCAGGAAAAGTCAGGGTCAGGAGGGGTCGGGGAGGAGCCGTCTCAGTCCAGAAACACCCCACCCCCACCATAATGTTCCTGCTGAGACAGGCTTCCTGTGTTACTAACAGGCAAGATGCACACTGCCCCCAAGGATGCTGTGTTCTTATGATCTCCTCTCCTGGAGATCTGGAGCATCTGAAACCATGACTAACTCAGAAGTCCCTCCTATTTGTTCAGAACTGACGCCCCCCCCCCCACACACACATCACACACACAGGGTAGAGGCAACACACAGACCTACACACCCCTCCCGGCCAACAGAGGGCAAAGCGACACACACATTCAAGAGACTCTCGGACACTTGTTCAGCAGACAAACAAGTCCAAAGGAGGCCAGCTCCTTGCAAATGGACACAATGACTTCCAGACGCGGTATTGATAACAAGTCATGGTTAGCTGTAGGGCAGAGCAGACTTCACCTTACACACAGTATAGCAGGTTCTTCCCTCAACTCCCTGACCCTCAACTCTCCTACCCTCCAACCCTGGTAGTGGCTGGGCTTCAGGATGGCCCACAGAGCACCCTTGAAGTATCACTTACCCGGTGTGGGTACTCTCCACACTGACCCTAGGGGTGTGAGAGAAGGAGAGAGGTGTTAGGCATTTATTAGGGGGATCTGTATACCCATAACGTACCATGTATTTCCTCACTGGATGGTACCACTGCTCTACCTTGAGCTCTCTGAGGCAGATGAAGTGGTCTCCCTTCCCTTGCCTCTGGTAGGCAATAGAATGAACCCCCTAGGGCCTGCCCAGAGGAGGCACCATGGGGTGCAGGAATAGGACCCCCAACCACATGCCACTTGCCATTATATCCAGCTCCGTTTTCAGCCCAATCCCTGGGTTAGAGAGGAGTCCTGATGGGGTCAACAGACTCTAAGATGGCTTGTGGCTAACAGGGCTCTCTGAGAATACATCCTCTATGCCAACAGTCCCAGGCACATGTACCACTGCCCAGGGGTAAAGCTACCAATCTTGGCCAGAAAGTGAACGACAGATCATGGAGGAGGTTATATATAAGTCCATTTTTCAGAGTGAAGGGCCCCTGCGGGATGGCAGGTTGAGAGGACCAAACCGCACGAGGGTCTTCAAACTCAAGACTAACAAGTGAGGAAGTATCATTGTTTTACTCTTACATACTGGACACCTCTAGGGTTTCTGTAAAACTCAGGTCTGGGGACTGGAGAGATAGCTCAGTGGTTAAGAGCACTGGCTTTTCTTCCAGAGGTCCTGAGTTCAATTCCCAGCAACCACATGGTGCCTCATGACCATCCGTAATGGGATCTGATGCTCTCTTCTGGCACCCAGGTACCCAGATATGCAGAGAGAGAACACTCATATGCATAAAATAAACAAGTACATCTTTTGGCAAAACAAAAAACAAAGAACAAAACTCAGGTCTGCAAGTGCCCACCATGGCCCCTGTCTGGCCACTGTGACCCCTTTCTGCCTGACAGGAAGCCCCAATGGCACTTACCTTTTCTCCCTTTTGTCCCTGAGGTCCCTACAAAGAGAAGGAAATGACTGTCAGGGCACAAATCTCAGGCTACATGATCCCCAACCTCCCTGCTGGGGACAAGGAAGGGGAGCTACAAACCGGTTGTCCTCGAGGACCCACCAGGCCCTGTGGGAGAAAAAAAAAAAACAGATGTCAGTGGGTGGGTAAATCACAGAGACACACACCTGGGTGGGTTGGGGACAGATCCTGGGCTTCTCGGAGCTTCCCAGACTGTCCCGAAGTCTTACAGGACACAGCGGCCTATGTCCAACTCATCCAAGATGGGATGGCACTCTATGCCAAGCCTCAGTGGGTGTGGCCAGTTGCTCTCTGACCCCCTCGGCTTTTCCTCCACTCATTGACATCTCAAAGACCCCTGTACATGGGAGGCTTGGGTGTTGGGGTGTTTTGCTCTGAAGGACCTACATCCTTCACTTGGGGTCCCTGGAGACTCCCAGCATAGCCTGCTTCCTGTTCTCCTGGCCACTGAACCTGAAAGGTTTGGGGGCATGGGTGGGGTGGGCTAGTGCTGCAGACACACTGTGTGAGGCCTGTGGTACAGACAGGAAGCTGGGTTGGATCCCCTAATCCATGGTTTGAGCTCCCTGGAAGGCACAAGGGGACTTGGCATTTCTGTCAAGGTTGTCTTATCCTTTGGTTCTAGGGAGTAGGGTTCAGTGTCTGGTAAGCTTTCAGGAGAAAGCCCTGGTTAAGGAGGCCCATGCTGATGTACAGGACAGAAGCATGTGTGGGCTGGCCCTTCTAGGGAAGGCTCCACAGACCTTCACTGGGCCAGAGGAGAAAGTGGCTGGTATCACCTCTGGCTCCCAGTGCCAAGAGAACAGCAGTGTTCACACACAGCTCACAGTGAGGCCACAGAAGGCTAGTCCTTTCCAGTCTAACACATTGTAAATCTGAACCCTTGCCTGAGCTTCTGAGGTAGCTGTTGGCCCTATGCTGGTCAGTGAGGAACCTCCAGAGTGCCGGTCTCTGGGCCTCTGGGCCTCTGGGTGTGTGGCCTTAGTATGGCAAGATGTAGAAAAGTCTCCTCCTCCTGCTTCCGACTCATAACTGAATCTACCTTGAAACTAGGAAACTCTGAGCGGGTTCACAGTGTCAGACCTGGAGAGTCCTAGAACAGGGGAAGCCACTGTGGGAAAGTAAAAGGCCACCTAGGACTACCACCACCCCACCCCAACCTGGAGAGTGTTCTATCATCACGTTGGAAAAGGCTTGCCGGATACCTTGGATGTCTCCCATGCATGAGAGAAAAGGCTTGCTACTTCTCCCTGTATGGCGTGAGGATCTAGGGCCTGCTGACAGTGACAGGCAGGCTCTATCCCTTTGTAGGAGTCAGACAAGGCTGGTCCCCTACCTATCGAGTGATGGAAAGGAAGTAGGGGGGCTTACCATCTCCCCTTTAGGTCCTGGGTGGCCCTAGAAGGAAAAGGGTTTCATGTATGTTGTTTCAACATCAAGTCCCTCACCCTGCCTGCTCTAGCACGCTCCTCCCTAATCTTTGCGGTTAGCTTCTCTCCCCTCTCACGTGGTCACATGGTCACTTCTCAACTCAGACCCTAACCTGCAGGTTGTATGAGCCAGGGACAGGCCCATTTCCCCTTTCACTTTCCCACCTGCACTAGTGGTCACCTGCTTTTCAAAGGCCAGAAGAGGTGACAGAGATTTCCCTCAATTCCAGCTACATCCACTCCATATACCCAGGACAGCTTGTGGGGGGCGATACCTGGCCTTGTGGTGAGAAAACATTGCCACTGTAGTCTCTGGGCTACTTGTGGCTTGCTGGGCAGGTAGGTGACCAGGTCCCCACCTGAGATGACAACCCCTATCTGAAGAAGAGTTGAGAGATGTACATTACATCTCCAGTGCCTGCACTTGTGGGCACTCCAAGAGCTTTGGAGAGGCAGCCATCTTCCAACTTCTATGAAAATGCTGGACCAGGACCCCAAGGTCAAAGGGGTATAGTGACCAGAGGGGGACTCAGGTATGTATGTGGAGCCTTGGCTGTGGAGGGAACCCCAAATTTGAGGAGAATAGGGGATACCTTGGCACTTCGGTGATACTGGGACAGCCTGTCCCAGTCCACCTCGCTACTGTTCCCTGCTGCTTCCTTGCCCTTCCTGATCCCTGATCTCACAGAGCCAGAGTCACCAAAGTCTATGGGTGCCCAGCTTGCCTATAGTGACTGCCCACCTGAGGTCAGGGGTGACTTACTCAAATAGCTCCTCCTCCCCTTCCCATTAGCAATGCCATCCTGGACAGTTTTCTTTCTATGGAAAATATCTTTCAGTAATCTGGGGTATAGGAGGACTAGGAGCCCCAGGTGAGTAGACTGGTCAGAGGAGGGACAGAGCCCATCTCAAGGGTCTACTTACCCCAAGAGTCCACTTACCGGCCTGCCGTCAAGACCAATGGGACCCTGCAAATAGAAAGGCCAGGTACAAAACCCAAGCTTCCTAGGACCCCATCCCCCCACCCCCCAGAAGGCAGCCTGGACACAGAATCTATCTATTTATCCATCCATTCATCTTTCCTTCCTTTTCTTTTGTTTTTCGAGACAGGGTTTCTCTGTGTAAACCAGGCTGGCCTCGAACTCAGAAATCTGCCTGCCTCTGCCTCCCGAGTGCTGGGATTAAAGGCGTGGGCTACCGCGCCCGGCTTTGTTCGTTTTCCTAGACAAGGTTTCTCTGTGTATCCCTGGCTGTCCTGGAATTCCTCTGTAGACCAGGCTGTCCTTGAGCTCAGAGCTTCACCTGCCTCTGCCTCCCAAGTGCTGGGATTAAAGGCATGTGCCACCACCTCCTGGTCCCAGTGTTTCTTGAAAGCTAATGTTGGTCAGCACTGAAGCAGCTACTTCCCTGGTCCTACCCCTAAGAATCTAGGCTCTATTGGCAAGAGTTAAAGGATATTCTAGTGGCCACAGTGGCCACTATACTACTGCTTCCATGACAGGCTTCTCTTCAGAGCCTGACCAGAGGTCAATCAGCTTACTTCCTAGGACCATCATATGTTCGCATCCTGGTATCAAACAGGATGTATCAGCTGTAAGCTCACCCACTAAGCTCACTCACTCCTGCCTGGCCATTCACTATCTATAGGGATGTCTCTGTCCTTTCTTGTAGCAGGAGCCCAGCCCTGAGCTACAGGCCCATGAAAGGTTATAGAGTGAGTGGGTCCTTAGTGGCTAGGGATCAGGAGGGAAAATGTGATTGAGATTTTGATGGAGATCAGAGATCGTCTTGGTGATACACTTTAACCCAACCAGGCTCAGGACCTACCTATCTCTGCTAACCCCAACCCTCTGCACTTACCGGGAATCCAGGGAAGCCTCGGGTACCAGGCTGGCCCTGAAAAGAACAGAGCATTGAGGATGAGGAAGGAGGGGTGGAGCCAAGCCCATCCCTGACTCTGTGTTATCACCTGTGAGCTGGCTAGGACTGAGAGGACAGAAAGGGAACACATAGCAGAGCTTCTGCAGGGACCAGGCTGGAAAGAGGGATGCAAACAGCCTGTATCCTTTGAGCCTACTTCTAGAAGTGGCCTGGGATGCTCTTCGGTGCTTGGGCATGCTGAGCCTTAACATGTAAATAGACACCAGACCAATGGGCCAGCCAGGACAATGAATGGCTTACTCTGAATTGTGCAGAAGTCCTGGAACAAAATAGGGTCCCTTTCTCTATTTACAGGAGTTTCTCATGGCCACTAATCTAAGGCTGGCTTCAAAGTCTGCAGAACTCGACCTGTAACACGTATGTTTTCACGCTAGCATGGGTCAGATTGGCCCTGCTCCTCAGGCTTCTCCCAGCAGCTGAGCATCCTCTGGATCCCCATGTCTCTTGGGGAGGAGAGACATCCAGATTCATTTCCTGAGACTGCAGACTGGAGACAGTTGGAGACTAGATATATGTTTCCTGGTCACAGCCCAGGGGCTAACGATTAGGTTCCCAAGCAACACTAAACCGTGGCTGCAGGTCTGGGAGGCTAACCCAAAAGTCAAGGGTAACAGAGAGGAGAAGCCTAAAGCCTGATCACTTGCCTCTCCTCAGGATCCAGCAAGAGTTCCCTGACACTCACTCCATCCAAGGCAGCAAGATGGCTCAGCAGGTAAAAACACTTGCCCCCATGCTTGATGACTTCAGTTTGATCCCTGGGGCCCCACACACTGGGAGGAGAAAACTAACCCCTGCAAATTGTTATCTGCACACTCAAACACACACACACACACACACACACACACACACACACACACACACACACGTAATAAAAATTGTTTTTTTTGGCTTTTTTTTTCCCCAAACTCTGTAACTCTGTCCTTGAACTCACTATGTAGACCAGGCTAGCCCCAGACTCACAGAAATTAACCTGTCTCAGCCTCCTAGGTGCTGAAATTAAAGGGGTGCACAACTACACCTTCATATTTTTTTTTAAGAGAAAGCAGCCAGGCGTGGTGGCGCACGCCTTTAATCCCAGCACTCGGGAGGCAGAGGCAGGCACATTTCTGAGTTTGAGGCCAGCCTGGTCTACAAAGTGAGTTCCAGGATAGCCAGAGCTATACAGAGAAACCCTGTTTTGAAAAGAGAGAGAGAGAGAGAGAGAGAGAGAGAGAGAGAGAGAGAGAGAGAGAGAGAGAGAGAGAGAAAGCTATCCTCTCCTGCATCGCTGTACAGACCTGGTTACCTCCCTTCCTGTCTCCTCTATGTTTCTGCTGTCTGCCCGGGGATAGTGGCTTACCCGCTTTTCTGGAAGGACATGCCAGCTCTCATCTTGGGATACCCTCAGTTTACATGGCAGAGTCTCTTTGCAAGTATGGACGGTTGAGTCTGGCAGGCTGAGTTCTAATCCTGCCTCCATCACCAACTGTGTGACACTAAGCCATTATCCAAACTCCCCACACCTCAGCTTCCCCATCCCTAGAATGGGAATAACTATGTAATCTTGCCGGATCACAGAACTACCATCAATTACGCTTATAATGCCTTTGGAAATAGAAGCTCCACCATTGGGCGTGCATTGAATTAAGATGACCAGAGGGAGTACCAGAAGCCAGCCAGATCGCTTGCATTTACTGTATGCATAAGTGTACATATTCATGTGTGTGTGCCCATGTATATGTAGGTATGAGCCTAGAGGCCAGAGTCCAATGCCTAGTGCTTATTCTGTTCTCCTTGTAAGTTTTAAGGACAGGGTGTCTGTCTCTTTCCTGAACCCAGAGCTCACTGATTTGGCTGGGCTAGCCAGTGAGTTCTGGGGATCTTTCTGTCTCCATCTCTGGTGCTGTGGTCACAGACACGTGCCATAGGGCCTGACTTGACATGTGTGTGCTGGAGACCTGAACTCAGGCACTCATTGTTAGCTTTTACTCACTGAGCCATTTCCCCAGGGTGTCTTGGGATCCGTGGGTATCTTAATTAAGGTCTGGAACAAGGTCCCTTTCAGGGGACAATTTCTCTTGACTCACATGCTGTGACCCTAAAATATCTTCAGGCTCCCTGGATCCTTTCTGGATCCTATCTACACAGAATCTATGTCACCCTTCTGGCCAGGTGGCATAGGACCTTTTGCCATGTCAGGGGTAGGGTGCCGGTCCACAGGGAAACTAGCTAAAGTCAGCTGCAGGCTCAGAATGGACCTGTGGCAAGTGTCCAAAGGCGAGAGAGCAGAGACACCACTCATATGTCAGAGGTCTCTGGCCTCTCTCCTCTCAAGGATAAGTGGTGCTAAGAATAGGCCTAAGGAGAAACCCGGAAACCATTGCAATGTAATCTCCGAAACCTCCCAATGTAAACTCTGTGTAACTGCTCTGGACACGGAGAGGCCCGAGGAAGAGGTCAGGAGAGAAGGGTTCCAAGAAGCATCTTCCTAGTCCTCTCAGCTGATATTTACGTGGCTAAGATAATCACATGGTTCACTAATTACAGTGCCTGCTCCGGTAAGCAGGGTGCATCCTTCCAAGCCAGGGCCAAGTCTGGGACTAACCGGAGCTTTTTCAAGGCTGGGGAGTTGGGGGCCGGGATGCTGTCATCGACCACAGGGACATGGGATTCTGCTTCCTAGAGAGGTTGGGGAGAAGGCAGTTGGGGAGTCTTGTGTCGGGACTGTAATTTACATCTCAATTTATGCTGAGCTTATGGCCTCTTCCCATGCTCACTGGTCAAGCTGATTCCAGGCTGGGGAACCGGCTGTTTGGGGCAACCTACTATTATGGTGTATATTTAATATGCTATACTAGTATTATATATTATTTATATAACAGTGCCTTGTATATAGAGTATAAACAGGCAAATATATCTGAGACAGGATCTATGTTGTTCAGGCTGGCCCTGCGCTCCTGAACTCAAGTGATCCTCCTGCTGCAGCCTCCTGAGAAGCTGGGATGGCAGGCAATATCTGGATTTTCCTATTCTACTGTTAGGTTTTCTTTTCTGATCCAGTTTGATTACTGCTGTGTGCTAATAACAGCTCCTTGCAGAGGCTAGCCAACTATTTAAGGCTAACTCACCTTTTGTCTTTGAAGGGTTCATAGAGTATTTTCACTCCTCTAGGATGGTCATGTTTCTACAAAGTTTCCCTTTGGCTTTTGGGCTTCTTGCCATATTGAAAGGGACCTTCTCTCTGGGAGTTATAAAACAGTTGCTCATATTATGTCCCTACTGTTTATGGCTTCGTGTTTGACATCTTAGTCTCCCATTGCCATTCTTTCATTTTGTTTTGATTTGGTTTTTTGGAGACAGGGTCTCACGTAGCTCAAGCTGCCTGGAACCAACTATATAGCTGGGGCTGGCCTTGAACTCCCAACCCTTCTGCATCCATCTCCCAAGTACTGACATTATAGGTACACATCACCACTTCCAGATCACACCTGAGTATCTTACTCATTGACAACCTGTCTTGATAGAATAGGTAGATAGATTCATGATCCGGAACGAATGGAGGGCTGGGGAGGTGGCTCATCAGGTAAAGCCCTTGCTGCAAGCAACGGATGGCCTGACCTTGATCCCTGGAACCCATGTAAAGGTGGAAGGGGAGAGGGGATTCCATGATGCTGTCCTCTGACCTCCATACACATGCATCATGTGCAAGAGCCTCCGCGCATGTGTGTGCATGCACACACACAGACACACACACACACACACACACACACACACACACACACACACACACACCATACATAGAATCAATCAAACCTTCCATTTGCCATTTCCCCCTAGGCCCTGTCCCATTCCAGAACAATACACCTTTCTCTTTCTACCACTTTCTCTTTGTTTGGTTTTGTCTTCCCAGACAGGGTTTCTCTGTATAGCCCTGGCTGTCCTGAAACTGGATCTGTAGACCAGGCTGGCCTCGAACTCAGAGATTCGCCTGCCTCTGCCTCTTGAGTGCTGGGATTAAAGGCATGCATCACCTCCTCTTGGTTCTCTTTCTCCTATCTTCCCACCGGCATCTGGCTTTATTTCTGGTCCTTTTCTTCTGATCTAGCTGTCTGCCTTGGTTGCCCTGTTCTTTTTCCTAACATAGTTATGAACTTACTTCTTTCCTGGATGAAGTTCAGCATTTGATTGAAAAAGCCATAAGCACTCACCAGGATGAGATACACATTACATTGGGTAAAGAATCTATACATGAAAAAGGAAAATAAACTCACCCATTCATTTCTGAAATCCATCTTGTTCTAAGGCACCTCCCTCCCCTGGCAGAACCTGCTCCTCCTCCTGGGCAGGGCACCACCATATACTGTGTGACTCAGAAGTGTGGGGCGTCCAAGGTGACTTCTCTTTTCTAAAATAATTCCTCCTCCTCCTCCTCTTCTCCTTCTTTTTTTTTTTTTTTTTTTTTTTTTGAGACAGGGTTTCTCTGTGTAGCCCTGGCTGTCCTGGAACTCACTCTGTAGACCAGGTTGGCCTCGTACTCAGAAATCTGCCTGCCTCTGCCTCCCAAGTGCTGGGATTAAAGGCATGTGCCACCACTGCCCGGCTCTAAAATTCATTTTTATGGTCACCAAAACTCACCTATGGCCACCTCCAAATGGTGTGCATGCACTCGAACACACTCACACACACACTCACGCACATGCACACATGCATACTTGTGCACACACACAAACCTGTGCACATAAGGCACACTTGCATACTTGCGCACGCACACACAAACACAAAAGCACAATAAATGTCTATCTCTTGGCCCTGGGCATATAAACAGCACTCACCAGCCACTTCCATTCACTGTGCTCCTGCTGAGCACAGGCAGCAGCCTCTCTCTAAGCTGCATACTGATGTCCCTCATGGGCACAACACAACCCAAGGGCCTGTACGCCTAGGGATACAGGTTTGAATAGCTTGCCAAGTCCATCACACAAAGCCCTCACTGGCCTCTCCAGCCTCACCCCTGCTTTCTGGTCTAGACCTTTCCAGGTGCTTCTCCCGATTAAGGTGCTGGGCACCCCTCCTGACCCTCCTTTCTTGGGTGGACTCTGACCTTGAAAACAGGCCAGTTATCCCTTCCTCCTGCAGCCTCTCCATCCAGACATGGTGTGAGCCCAATGCTTCCCTTTCCCCATGTCCCCACTACTCCTTGTCTCTGCACCCATTATCTGTACTGTCATAGCCAATGAGATTGCCATCATGGGCCTGGAGGGCAAACAGTCAGGCTTCTATCCTCTCCCTTGTGTCTGGAAGCCTCTGGGTTCCTGACACACCCAGCGGTATATCTACCTGTTGTGGGTAAGGGTCAGATCCCTCCTATTGGCTCCGAAGAGCAGTTGGGTGGGGAGCCCCTTGACATGCAGATGTGACCTGCCTAGTGCCTAGTGCCCCTTGGAGTCTGGCATCCCACTGTTCCATGGGGCTCCCAAGAAGACACCTAGACACTGGGTCCCAACCACTTGTGCCACTGGAATAGGAGTCAACCTTGTCTAAGTACCTGGATGGCCTCTGTTGCTTGGACTATTGATCAGGCTCCAGAACAGTGGGCAGATGGCCCTTAAGGATGACAAGGCTGGCTTTGGTGAGCGGTAGTCTCAGCTAGGGCGCACATTCCCATGTGTCCATCTGCTATGGAGGGCTTGCCTTGTTGACCTCAGCTCTTACTGTCAAGCACAGCTTTTGTCTGCCTATCTCCCATTCCCACCAGGCTAGGGCAGCAGGGGCAACTGCGGGGTAGCTTGGTGTCACTCAGCTAGGGTGACTTGACCATCCGGGTGATGATCGGTGGTCAGTGTCAGAAGACTCTGGGCATGGTCAGGACACCTAGTGTCATGAATCACTGTAGACATCAACTAGGGCTACTGGGACAAAATTGCACTTATCACTTAGGAGCCTGGTAATCAAAACGGGCATGAGATTCCCAGGTTCCTCTTGTGGTGTGCTGGGAGTGGGGGCAGGGGGCACCCCCTGCCCTAGCTTGTAATTAGTGTCCATCACTGTGACTTCCTGGTTCTCTGTTCCAACCATTCTTGACCTGTGGGTTATGAACCCTTGGGGTCATATATAGGTATCTTGCATGTCATATATTTACATTACAATTCATAACAGTAGCAAAATTGCAGTTATGACGTAGCAACACAAAATAATTTTAGGGTTGGGGGATAAGCACACCATGGTCGCAGCATTTGGGATTTTGAAAACCTCCGATGTAGATGATACCTCACTACACTTCCCCAGCATCCTACTCTCTCACTGTGTTCCCTGCTCCCCTCTCATCACGTGAGAGGCTTCTCATAGTCCTCCTCGTCAGGGCAAGGGAGGTCCACGGCCACACAGGACCCTGTCCAAACCCCTTCTCTTCTGTGGAGAGAGGTCATGCTAGGTTATACTGAATTCCAGTTCCCTCGCAGACACCGGTTTCATTGAAGGTGTGCGAGCAGGTACCTTGGTACCTCGCTCATCCTCCTTCACACAGCTGTGCTATCTTGCTGGATCCATCACTCACATCCTACATTACCCACATCCCAGGCAGTTCCTAAGGAAGCATGCCAGAGGGAAGTCAGGAGGCGCTAGGTAACTTAGAGGACCTGGTACTGACAGTAAGGAGAGGGTTTAGGAGGATGGAGGCTTGGAGGGCAGGTTGGGGCTTCATGAGAACCAGGAGTGGGTACTGGGGTCAGCGAACCTAGACTCTGTTATCTGCTCCTGTTTGCGGGAGGCCAAGATGAGTTCCAAAGAAAGCTGGGGCACTTACTCAAGGCAGGAGGCCCTTTTCCCTCATGTAAACAACAGCAACCACCTTCCCGCCTCCCAGCTTCGGGAACTTTGCAGGGAAAGGTTAAAGGCTAGGCTCTGGAGCCCTCCCAGGGAGGTGGTCATTTAGGTCTATTTAGTCAGCCCACTTTCTCTAACATCAACAGTAATGCTGAGAACCAACAGGAATGACCGCAGGATATGGGATGGCCACACCCAGAGGCCCCTGCCGAGGCTCACCCTCATTCCTACAAAGCTCTTTTCATTAACTCTCCCAACCTCTACACCCCACCCCCCACAACATCAGCAACTTACAGGGGGCCCTCGAGGCCCGATGATGGACATCCCCGCATCTCCAGGGGCACCCTGTGGGGAGACAGAGGGTGTCTGGAAGGGTAGAAGGGGAAGGTTTAGAGGGGGGTGGAAGGGGGATTGGTGGGGAAAAGATGTTAAAGGGGGTTGGGAGCTGGGATGCCAACCCCCATAGACCAAAGGGAGGCCAGAGATCGGTTGGAAATGGGGATCACAAAGACGATCTTGGACACAAGATCACAGGGGAGCAGAGAAGAGTAGCGGGTGGGGGTGGGGGTGGGGGGGAAGGACAGTGGGCTTTGGAAGTGCATCGATGACATTGAGGGGCAGGAGGGAACCACAAGAAAAAGCAGGGCTCAGCAGTGACATTCCACCAAGTTCACCTGGCAGCTAGCCTTTCGAATGAATGGTAAGGACACACAATAACATCCTGGCTATATGGGCCCAGCAGCCTTGAGGCCAAACACTCAAAGACTCTTGGATGCTCCAAAAGGATGGAGGCTGAGCCCATATAGCATGTCCTGGAGCTAGTTAGCCAGAAGCCCTGGGGGGCTATGTATGACAGGTGGCTGAGCCAGCTGGATAAAAGAAGGGTGCGGATGGGTAGGAATCTGTAGCAGAGGCAGGCAGGAGGGGAATGAGAAAGCTCAGGGCTCTGAGTTCAAGTCATGGCAGCTTTCTGAGCTCATACAACCTGCCAGAGAACTGGAGCTTTGAATGTTCCCCAGTCCTTGTGGGCAAGGAATTGCAACGTAGTTTGCAAAATGTCCTACCTCATATACAGGTAGCAGTGATCTCGAACTAATAACTGGGAAGCAGACATGACTTAAGGCAAAATGGATACTTTGAAGGGAAACCCTGCTCCGCAGCAGCTGTCTGAGTTGGGAGAAGCTTACTAATTTCTCTGTTCATTTCCTGAACTATGGCAGGGAAAAGATTCCCATCACATGGAAATTTCGTGGGATAAGACTAGAAGGTGCTTAAAATCACCACGTGGTCTGGGAAGGTGATGTGTCTCACCCTATAGGATGGGACCAATATATACTTGGAAGACCGCCCTGTCGTATGATCAGTAGCTTCAGCCTCAGGAGACACAGCACACAAGGGTCCTCTCCAGCTGTGTCACTTTCTATCTGGGGGACCATGAGCATGTGACTTTCCTTCTCTGGGCCTAATGCACAGAGGAATGGTAACACTTCCAGCAATGGCTGTCAGCATTACCTGAGCCAATAGAAAAGAATGCTTACAGCCTGCCTATACAGCCTGCCCACCACTGAGGATCCCCCCCCCCATCAGCAATCGCTACTTTAGAGATGGGATACTCTGTTGCAATATCAGTGCAGTAACTCTGTATGTGTGTGTTGTGGGGAGGAGGTCCGAGGTCTCCTGCCTATAATTCCAGTTCTCAACAGGTAAAGATGAGAAAATCTTTGTAAATTTAATGTCAGTTTGGGCTACTCAATGATTTCTAGGGTAGCCTAGACTACAAACCAAAACCCTTTCCCGAAAGAAAGAAAGAAAGAAAGAAAGAAAGAAAGAAAGAAAGAAAGAAAGAAAGAGCAGAACAAAGAAAAGCTGAAGACAGGAACCTGCTGTTCATGTTACTGCTGGGAACTCCAGACAAACCCCATACTCTCTCCTCCGATTGGATAAGTTATGTTCTGAAATCTCCAGACCCCACCAGGCTGCTCTCTCAGGACGTCTCCTCCCCTAACCTGGCTTCTGGCTTCCCAGGCAGGGTGGAGAGTACTCTCTGCGACTCTGGGGTCCTCCTGGGTAGTCCCACCTACATAGCAGTGATAAGCCAGTCTTTTTTTTTGTCCCATGAGGGTGGGTGACAGCCCCTAGGAATCAGAGTAATGGGGGCCTTTGCATGTGGTTAAGGTAAGGCAGGACAAGCTGACTGAGCTGGGACAGCTGAGGCCTTGCCTAGGAACCCCAGGGCTTCATCCCAGGGCTCAGAGAATGCTAACTTAAAAGCCTTCCAGTGAGAGAGAAGGCTGGGTTAGAGGGGGCAGCAAAGACTCACCTTCTCGCCTGGTTGACCTTTGATACCCTGGGCAGGCAGCCCCATGAAACACAGGGCACAGGGGAAAGAGAGATGGGGAGAGAAAAAAAAGATGAGAGACAGACATGGGCAACAGGAATCCATGCTAATGGCACAGCAACTGAACAAAAGAAATCACTGTGAAATAAGAAACACAGCACAAGACACAGATGCAGACACGCGACAGCCATCTCGGCCAGCAAGCACGGCCAGCTGTTCTACATCACTAGGAGAGAAACAAGGGACCCTGTCCAAGTGGTGCGTGTGTGAGAAGTGGGAGGTAGGTGGAGGGAAGGAGAGAGAGGGGAGGAAGGGAGGGGGAGGGAGGGGGAGAGAGAGAGAGAGAGAGAGAGAGAGAGAGAGAGAGAGAGAGAGAGAGAGAGAATCCCTAACCCAGTCAGAAAATCTTCCTGAGTAGCCAAATCCAAAAGGCCATGGGTGGGGCTGGGAAGAAGTTCCCAAGGTCTGTGATCACGAACCTCAGGAGCTCAGAAGGTCCTTCTGAGTCCCAAGTATAGAACCTTGTGAAATTAAGTAAGACTGGAACCATTAGAGGTACCCATTCCTGGTACAGAGGAAGCTTGAGGTATGCAAAGGAGGGGGCAGACAAGGGAGGGGACACAGGATGACATGGGTCAACCAGAAGGGGGTTACTGGGCTTGGGTGGCTCAGGCATGTAATCCCAGCTGCTTGGGAGACTAAAGCAGGAAGAATACAAGTTTGAGCAAGGCCTGTCTGAGCTAGAGGCTGAGTTCAAAGCCAGCTAGGGACAACTCAGTGAGATTCTGTCTCAAAGATAAAGTCTAAAGAGGGCTGAGGATCGTACTCAGAGGTAAGATGCTTGCCTCATATGCTCAAACTCTTACATTGAGTCACCGGTACTACAAAAGAGGGGCAGAGGTGGTAGGAGGTGGGAGATAGCAAGGATGTATGAAGTCAAGAGTCAGAATATGAAGAAAGTATGAAGAAAGCAGGATGCTCAGCCAGGGGTTCCTTTGTCACTCTAGTGGCCAGTGGTGGGCAGCCTCCCTCTATGCAGCTCCCAACAGGCCAGTGGTGCTACCTCTGGTAACTTATGGGAATGACCCAGGAATTTCACACCTGGTCATTGGACACTACAGTCCTTATCAAGTGGCTTATGCCAGGCCCCCTAGTGAGCAGCCAAATGGGCCATCCACATTTAAAATAGCACCAGCAGTGAGAAGTTCCAACGTGGCTGGAAAGGAGCTCTGCACAGGAGGTTGGAGGCTTCCGGTGGCCCCCCTACCTCTCCCCATTGCCACCACACAGGAAGCTCTGATGAGGGTGGGCAGGAAGGAGGAGCCGGAAGTACATTTTGCACTAAGCAGAACTTCCTGCAGGCCAGCTGCTGCACCCAGCGGGGGGCGGTGTTGGGGAGGGGGAAGCTCCCAACACTTATCTAACAGGAGCAAGGTCGGTAGGCCAGTTGGCTTGGGTACAAAATCAACTCCACCCCCTTCCAGGGCAGGTTTTGCCCATTAAATGGGATCATTACGGCTATAGTGAGACTTAGGTGCATCCAATATGATCGCTCCAGGAAGGATGGTAGGGTAACGATGCAATCTCTGGGTGGGATCCAGTGACAGCATAGACAGACCCAGTGTCTAATGGACAGACTGATGGAACAGATAGAGGGGGCTGGGGTGGGGGGAGGCAAGTGCCCTATGTCCTCGTATGGAATCAGTGTGAGGACTCCTTGGAGAGGGGATCAGAACTCCCATATGCTGTCAGGTCTTACAATGTTGAAGACCGGCATACTGCTGGCTGTACGCACTGGCACTGACTGGTTTCCCACTCTCCCTGGGTACCAAGCCTTGCTGAGTGTGTGTGTATGGAGGGGCAGGTGAGGACGCAGTGGACAAGAGCTTTGAGGTTGCTGAGGTCCCTGTGAGATGATACCACTTAGAGAAAGCCTATGCTAGGAATCGGGTAAATGTTGGGCAAAATGACATCAAGTAATGTGAAAACACCCCAACCCACCGCCTCCTCCAGCACCACAGAGGTGGCCTCCCAGCTCACAGGTTGCATGGAGCTCTTGGACCAAGCTCTAGAATGTTCTAGGCCTCTGCGGCATCCTAAAGTCAGCTCCTCCTTTCAGCTCTGATGCTAGGGGTGGACCACTGGGGTCAAGGATGCAAGTTTGCAGCCTGGTTGCCTGTGCTCAAGTATCAGCTCCCCCATTTCCTAGTGGGTAACATTGAGAAAGACATTTACCTTCAGAGCCTGGGCTTCCTCACCCAGAGTGCTGGGGGTGGGGTGGGGTGGGGTGGGGGGTGGGATGGAGATTGTTCCTTTGCTCAGACAGTTCACTCGAGGGCTGAATGAGCCGGTGTGTGAAGGCCTTTTGGTTCACAGCCCAGCAGGGTGTGGGTACTAGAAAAAAGCTCTGGGTACCTCCCAACTCCATGCTTGCTCTAGCCATGCAAATCCATACACAGATGTCACAGTCATGCTTAAGAAGGCCCATGGCAGCACAGCAGCGAGGGTCACAGCCAAAGCCAGCCAAGATAGCGGTGGAATCATGCAGGAGGTGGGACATTAGCAGTAAGAAGAGGAGGACAGCCCTGTGTCCATGTCCATCCTAACTCAGGATGCTCTTTACTACCTCAGGATTCTGTCTGTCTAGACCAGTGGTCCTCAACCTTCCTAACGCTTTGAACTTTTAATACCGTTCACGTGGTGGTGATCCCAAACAATTACTTTCAGCGACTTCATAACTGTAATTTTGCTACTATTATGAATTGTGATGTAAAACATCTGATACGAAGGGTCTTAGGTGATCCCCTGTGAAAGGCTTGTTCAACCCTCTAAGGGGGTCGCGACCCACAGGTTTAGAACCACTGATCCAGACCCCGGAGCCCTTCAACCTGAGGCTGACAGGACAGTCCAGGTGCTGGGGACTCAGTGCCTAAGGTTCACCTTCTCATATCTTCTGACCAAGGGCTCTCATCTCTCTCTTCACACAAAAGGAAACATTAACTGCACTCACCCTTAGGAGGACCTGGAGGAACTGCTTGGAACCAAGCCTTGCCTTCCCTGTCTCTGAGTGTAGTGTCCATCCACAGAGGACAGCCACAGGAGGTAGTGGCTGTTCTAGGGATGGTTGCAGAGGCATCTGATGCCTTGGGATACTCAGTCCTCACTCCATCCTACAGCACATCCAATGACTTTCTACAGAGTACTTACTTAGTCTCTGCGTCTCCCAGGAGAACACATTCCGAGCCCCCAGTGGGTGCCAGAAACAATGGTGTGTATGGGACCCTATGTGTACTACATGTTTCCTATATGTGTGTACCCTATGACAAACTTTAATTTTATAAATTGGGGCCAACAAGAACATTTAAGAAGGATACCTTGTAATAAAAGAGAACAAGTGTAACAGTGTTTCCTAAGATGGGGTTGAAATATCTGACCACAGTAACTGAAGCTGTGCATGCAGATGAACTGCAGGATGCTGTTCTGTTCAGTCTGGAGACTGGAATAAAATGTCCTCCCGTCCCCTTCCTTGGCTCTCCTGAGGTAGCTCTGCGCAGCACTCCGCCATGCATGGAAGACAAGCCAGCTTGGAGAAGCAAGTGATGGCGCCCCAAGCAGGGACACGTGAGCCAACTCACCACACGTCCAGGCATCCCGATGGCACCCTTGTCCCCCTGATGAAGGAGGTGGAAACAGTTAGTGTGGCTGCCACCTGCCAGAGTGTCCCACAAGCTTGTGCACACCTAACTTGAGGACATGGCTACCCAGCTGGGTTGGAGCGGCTAGGACAACATTTAGAGTGGCACCAAGTGTCACGTGGACGTCACCGATGGACCTATCAGGAGACATCACTAACTAGGCCAGGGCCTCAATGCCCAGATGGAGTCAGACTTTCACCTCTCACCTATGGTTTTCTGCATTCAAGCATGGGGCTGCGGAATATGGGTTGCAGTAGGTGGAGGTTGTCATTCTGCACCTCAGACTCCTCAGTTGTCTCTGAGGCCCTTTCTCCCTCAGGCTTGTGACAGCCTATCAGTGACAGCCACGAGCTTAGGAGTCATTATCCTTGCTTTAAGGCACAGAGCAAGACAGAAGGACCAATGACAGCTCTAGGTCTGTCTGTCAGAACCAGAGAAGCAACGCCCATGCCCCCCTCCCTCTCCTGCCCTGGTGTCCCACCCTGCCCCCTTCTCCTCACAGGCTGCTCCAGTTTGTGGATTTCGATACTTTGTTTTGTAGCCAGGGTTACATCCTCTAGTTCTGGAAATCTGCTTACAAAGTTTCACTCGTTCCCCCCATTCAGTAGAAAATATTTTTTTGTAATCATAGACATGCAGACATCATAAAAATCTGGGGTGGAGCCTCAAAGGATGGGGAGCAACAGGGCATAGAAGGAAAGATGATGCCTGGCCTGCTAGGCAGGAGAAGCCTGCACCGAACCTCCTGCCCCGACCCCATGTGTATGGGGGTGGGAGGAGTCCTGAGGGTGACTCTGAATCTGCTGACCTCAAAGAGGGAAAAAGCATCGAGGATCAAGCGGCATCCAAGGACATATGTGGGATGCATGCAAAATGCTGTCAGTTCCTGTTAGGCTTACATTGTCAAGGTCCAGGGTATCTTTGAGCAGAGCACTGCGCCTGCTAAGAATGGCACAGTGCTGGTTGTAAGCACTGACGGTTTCCCGTCCTCCCTGAGCACCAGCCTATTGAATGGAAGATGTGGAATGGGAGCTTTGCGGTCGGTTGCCAAGTTCCCCATGGGATGCCGCTGCCTCACACCAAGAACTTGGCATTTGGTAAAATGCAAAATGGCTTGACTAGAGCTGGAACCCACAGCTCCTTGGTTCTATGCACGTGTTTATACTTCTTGTGCTTTATATCCTAACAAAGGGCCAACACTCGTGCACCTGCCGATGGGTCACCCCACAGCCCTTCACGTGAAAGCTCAGACCCTCAGCCAGTGGATCTGCCCCTCCCATCAAGGGTATGCCGGGCCCATTCCTGTCATCAGCTCTGGCTCCAGCAACCTCACCATCTACTCGCTCCCGGGCTTTTGAATGATATTCCAGGCTGTGTGTGTGTGTGTGTGTGTGTGTGTGTGTGTGTGTGTGTGTGTGAGTGATTATTTTTCCTTTCATTTGGAAAGTAATGTTCTTTGCAGCCCTGGCCATAAAATGCTTGGGTTGGGGACATGCATGCAAAGGCCAGCAGCTGGAAGCTCAGCAGCATCCCCCACTCTGTGAACTGCCCCCTAAATGCCTTTTAAAGGTGGATGCTATGAGAAAAAAAAAAAAGCCAAAAACCTGCTCACATTCTTCTCCATCATCTGACTACCCCCCAGCTTAGGTTTCATGGACCAAGTCACTGTCCTCTTGAGCTTCTGCACTGGGAATTTCTCTGCTTTGGGGCCTGAGCCTTCTTCCTTGTGTATTTTACAAAAGAAAGTCGCTGGCCATTGATTCTAGAAGCGATTGGGTTGGCCTAAAGGTTACAGTATAATTCACACCCAGAAGGTTCTAGAATCCAGTGGAAAGTGGCTTTAAGCCAAGGAAAGACAGGTATCAACAGGTGTCCCCTGAAAGCCTCCCCTACCCCTGCATCCCTTCCATACCCTACCTAGATGTCTCCTTTTGTGCCCTACCTCAAACCTTCATCTGTGACCTTCCGTAACCCCCTGGCTGGCTACAGCATCTTGCCTGAGCCACACCCTGCTCCAAAGCCCACAGGGTTTATAATCAATCTCATTTATTGAAGTCTTTAAAGATGGCACTCAAATAAATGCCAGGCAAGGGCCACAAGAAACGCCTGTGCTCAGTGGTGTGCGATAAGCCTCTAACTTAAAAGGGCTCAGCCTCCGCCGCTGACCTCGGACAGGTTGGACGATGAATTTTATCCTTCTGAGGCTGAGCCCTTTTTTTTTTTTCTCCCATCACTAAAATGACCAATCACGTCTCTGAGTGATACTAGTTTTCTCTGAGTTATCCAGCAATCAAGGCTGAGGATGCCTGGAATGCCTGGCACCTGTAAAAGCTTCAGGTGGCTAGTCATCGGGTGATGAGATGGGTAGTCACATGATTTCTGCCCACTTTTGCCTGAGGTCCCTATGGTTACCCAGCACAGCTTTCTTATGGTAACTGGAGAGAAACAAAGGTTTTTGAGTCCACCATTCCCTAGAGGGCACAGAAAGACTAGAACAGTGGTTTGAATGTCATCTGCCATGAAGAAGGCTGGGAATGACCCAAGGACTGGCCAGTTGCTCAGGTCCCCTGTTACAGAACTATCTATCTGGACAATAGCTCCGATGTTAGGAGGGTCTGCTGCTAGGTCTGCATGCACAATACCCCAAGAGAGAGCTATAGCCAAGAGCTACAGCCACAGACCCCAGATGCTCTCCAGTGTTCTGCTGTAGAGCAGTGGGCGTGGTTTCACCCTCAACCACGGATTAGAGACTCCAGAGAAAGGTCATGCTCAGAGAATTGTGAGAACTGGCCAACCAACTTAGGCAGTCAACGGACTGAAAAAGTAGATAATAGGACTGGGGTGTGGTCAGTGGGAGAGCACTTGAAATGCCCATGGGTCCTGGGCTTAGTGCCCACTGAAAGGGAGGCAGAGAGGGAAGAAATGAGTTACTTACTGGGAGTCCAGGTCTTCCAGTGGGACCCTGAAAGAAAGAGATGGAGAATGAAGTTAAACCCAGGCCAAAATTATAAACAGTTTAATAAGTTAACATTCCCCTATTTGCTATGACCTTAGGGAAGTCCCCCGCACTGTAGGAGCTTGATATTTTAATAACTAGATGTGGATGAGGGCTTCCTTTCAGTCAGCTATCCATCCATAAAACCAGGGAAACAGGACCTCCTATATGCCAGGCCCAGGAATGGGAACAGGAAACAGAAAGCTGATATGTCCCTTCCCATGACTCAAGGGTCACTAGGGTTTGGGCTCTCATTAGTTCGGCTGGCTCCCTCCCCCACCCCATTCCATCTCTGAGCCCTTCAGTTGCTGAGCCTACTGGACCGGACTGGGAAAGGACAGGGATGAGAGACAGCCAGACCCCATGTTACCTATTCCATTACATAAGAGAAGCCAAGGGCAGGGCAGAGCCTGCCATCGGCCATGATGCTCCTGGTGCACTGACCCCTCTATACTGATGGCATGGGAGAAGAGAAGGGGAAAACCTACAGAGGATTATGAGGGAGATAGTGGGATTTGTTTTGGTGCATGAGAATGCATAATAAGATCACCCAGTCCATGATGGGTCAGCCCTGGGGTTGGAGGCAGTTCTGCTTTTTTGCTTCCTAGAAGCCAACAGACAAAGGTCTTCGAGAACACCAGCTAGGCATGTGTCAGGCTGGAGTTGTCCTGGCACTTGGGAGGCTGAGCCATGAGGACAATGAAATCTAGGCTAATGTGGGCTACAGAGTAAGACTTTCTCAAAATCAGTAAATGCATAAATAAATAGAAATTAACTAATGATTAGTCTATCAATTATGTTTTCTATCATAGCAATACATCATGGAAAACCCTTAGGAACCTGCAAAATCCTGAGAGGGTGGTGTCTTTCCAGAGCTGGACCCCGACTTCAGATGGGTCTGACCTGAGAGGGACGCTGTGCTTCTACACTGACAGCTTCCAAGAGGGGAGAGACTTCTGGGATACTCTTAGGAGCCCCAGCCTGCATGGATCAGTAGGACTAATATTGTAAAAATGGCCATCTGACTAAAAGTAAGCTATAGATTTAATGCAATCCCTATCAGAATACCAATACAGACATTGAAAAAACCATCTACTTCATATAGAAACACGTATGTGTGTGCAAGCATGCATGCATGCAAGTGCACACACATACACACATACCACCACCACCACCACCACTACCAAAAACCCAGGATAGCTAAAATAACCTCCTCACATATACACAGACACCACTACCACCACCACTACCAACCATAACAACAATAACAACAACAAAACCCAGGATAGCTAAAACAATTCCGAATGATAAAAGAACTGCTGGAGGTTATCACCATTCTAGATTTCAAGCTATATTACAGAGCTATAGTCATAAAACCAGCATGGCACTGGCATAAAAACAGACATGTTGACAATGGAATTGAGTTGATCAATGGAATTGAACTGAATATCCAGACACAATTTCATGTACCCACAGACACCTGATTTTTCACCAAAAAACTAAAAAAATACACATTGAAGAAGATGGTATCCTCAACAAATGGTGCTGGTCAAACTGGATGTGTGCATGTTGGAGAATGCAAATAGATCCTCATCTATTTCCCTGCACAAAACTCAGCTCCAAACACACCTAGGACCTTAACTCATGACCAGACACCCAGAGTCTGATAGAAGAGTAAGACCAACAGCTAATGGATAGAATCTTACAAGCCTGAAAAAATTTTATATGGCAAAGGACACTGTCATTTGAGCAAAGCAGCAGCCTAGAGTAGGGACAGGCCTTTACCAACTGTACATCTGATAGAGGGCTAGTATCTAAAATATATAAAGATCTAAAAACAAACAAACCAAAACAGCCTAAACATCAGGAAACAACCCAATTTTAAAAATGACCTCAAAACATGAGACACAAGTGTCCATGAAACAAATGTTCAACATTCTTAGCCATCATGTAAATGCAAATTAAAATTACTTTGAGATTTCATCTTATCCCAGTTAAAATGGCCAAGATTAATAAAACAAACGACAGCCCATGCTGGTGAGGATGTGGGATTAAGGGAACATTCACCCACTGTGGGTAGGAGTACAGACTTGTACAGTCACTATGGAAATCAATGAGGCAGTTCCTGGGGAACATGGGAACTGATCTCTAAGATCCAGCTAGCCCACTCTTGGGCATCTACCCAAGGGCTCTATGTCTCACTATGTCCCACTCCAGAGATGCTTGCTCATCCAGGTTCACTGCTGTTCTGTTCGTCATAGCCAGAGATTGGAAACAGCCTAGATGTTCGTCAACTAATGAATGAATAATGAAACTAGAGTGTATTCACCAAAAAAAAAAAGTATATTTACACAGTGGACTATTGCTCAGCCTGTTAAGAAAAATAAAATTATCAAATTCACAGGAAAATGGATAAAACAAGAAACAATCATCCTGAGCGAGGTAACTCAGACCCCCAACAACAAATATATGTTTTCTCTTATCTGTGGATGTTAGCTTTTCTGTGTTTAATATGTATGTTTTAATCTAAATAACCACAGAGGTTAGGTACCTTGTAAGGAACCAGCAGAGGAGAGGATTTCTCAAGAGTGGGAAAATAGAATATAGTGTTATGGTGGGGTGGGGAGAAGGGGAAACTGGAACAGGAGGATTAAATAGGAAGGGGAATGGGGGGTACTAAAGGCCATCTGAAAAACCATATGGAAGCCTGCTACTATATGATAGGTTATTTCTCCGCCAGTGAAATGAGCCAATTCAAAGCAGATTAGATTATATTAAAGGCTGGTTTATTGGGAAGTTGCTCTTGTATGAGTTCACTAGTCCCAAGGATTGAGGCTGGGGAGTCACCTTGGGGAAAGAGGGGAGGGAGAGGAAGAAAAAGAGAGAGAAGGGGTGCTGGGGGGGAGGAAGAGGAAGAAGAGGAGGAGAAGAAGAAGAAAAAGAAAGAGAGAGAGAGCAAAATGTCTGGATTATATAGGGAATAGCCTCTGTGTGAAGGACAGCCCAGCCCCTGGATTGGCAAGTTCAAGGTTGGGTTCAGGGTATGCCAGGTAGGAACTCAGGGATGCTGGGAGGACCTGGAAGCCAGGCCTGCTTTGATATGTAAATTATGTACCTAGGTCCCTTGTCCAGGAGTCAGAAAACAAACACAGTATGTAGAAGCTTCTTAAAATATAAACATACGTGAAAGGACCCTAATGGAGTCACCAAATGGAAGAGAATGCCTCCCTCCATGAGACATCTTATGCCATCGAATAGAACCTCCAGTACCAGGAATAAGTTATCCTTTATTGAGCTGTTGTCCAAAGGGGCCCCATAGGAACAGGCAACTTCTCAGGCCACTGCCAAGGCTATCCGTTGCTCTCTCGAACCTGGCGGTAAGGAGCTGTTGCTGAAGACAACACTTATTATATCATTGAAACCAGAGAAGTCAAGCTGGTCCCTAACTAGTATTCATGGTACTGGGAGGTACTCTGCACATTACCAGAAGCGAAAGGTAAAAAACACCAACCCGGCTATCAACCCTGACACCCACAACGATGCCCTGCCCGCAAGATACACTTGAGCAACAGTGGCATAGATGCTATAGGAGTAACCAACCACTTTTTTTTTTTTAACTGACTTAAGACCCACTCCAGGAGGAGGGACACCTGACACCACTCAGGTCACCCAGAACCTGAGAGCAGATAGGTCATGGGCCCAAGACAAACACCTACTACTATTATTCTGATAAAGGAATATAGCAATCAAACAACATACGGCTATAACCATAGGTCAGCTCAACCTGTCAGAGAGGCTGCTTCTTGTAGTAGTTGGTAACTAACACAGAGACCTCCAACTGGACAATATGCATAGATCTAGAGACTCTGGAACATCCATCAAACCCTTCTCAAGGCTTGGTAATCTATACACAAGAGGAACAGAAAGACTCTTAAGAGCCAGGGGTAATGGATGACTCTAAGGAAATAATGTCTCCTAGACAAAGTAGACCAATGTACATGAACTCACAGAGACTGTGGCAACATTCACAAAATCTGCGCAGACTCAAGCCAGATGAGATGGGGTTCCAGAACTGACAGGGGAAGTAGACACAGGGTCTCACCCCTAACCAAGAAGCTGTCAAGCCAGATGAGATGGGGTTCCAGAACTGACAGGGGAAGTAGACACAGGGTCTCACCCCTAACCAAGAAGCTGTCTGCAAGTGACATCCAATTGTGGTGGGCAGGCTTAAAGTGGCTTGCATTCTAACATTAATTTGGATCCTCCAAAACTGTCTGCAGGAGAGTCCGCACCCTGGTGAGATACTGTGGAACCCTCCTCCCCCAACTAATTGTGATTGGTAGATAAAGAAGCCAGCAGCCAATAGCTGGGCAGAAGAGACATAGGTGGAGCTTAGGTTTAGGACTGGAGAGAGAAGAGGAGGAGGAAAAGTTAGGAAGAGAAAGAATCCCCAGGAGGGAGGAGGAGAGCCACCATGGGCTAAGGGCCAAAAGAACGTGGCCCTGAGGGCTGCCCGATTGGAGTTAAGAGCAGCCTAGAAGGAACGTAGTAGAATAAGTTCTCATCACTTGGGATTGTTGATAGGAAAGTAGATTCTAACAGCATGTAGGGCAGGCAGCTGCCCAACTACTGTGCGGCACAAGGCAAATTGACTTATAAAGGCCTCGTGTGTCTTTCATCCGGGAACATAAATGGTCTAAGGCAGAGAAGAAGCCCTGTGCAGGGATTTTAAATATTTACTACATCCAATGGCAAAGGAAAAAATCAGTTTTTCTCCAATGGAGAGTCATTGGTTGTATCAAGCACACTTCAGCTCAGGCCTCGGCCCACACAAAGTAAACTCAGTGGTGGGTTTTTTGTTTGTTTGTTTGTTTTTGTTTTGGGATCTTTTGTTTTGTTTGGCTTTTTTCTGGCATTTCTCTTTTGTCCTGTGGGTCTTCTGCTTGTTTGATTTGTGTCTTTGTGGGGGTTTTTTTGTATGTGTCTCTTGCTTGTTTTTATTTATGTTTCTTGTTTGTTTTTGAAAGCAAGCAAGAGAGAAAGAAATGAACATAAGAGTTGGGTGGGTAGATGGTGGTAGTGGTGGGGAGGATCTGGGAGGAATTAGGAGGAACATAATTAAGATACAGTATATGAAAACAAGATTTTAAATTACAAGGCAGAGAGCTGAGCCTGAGTTATGGCACATGGGGAGGTGTTTCAGTAGCAGAGATGGAATCTTCTGGATTAGGAGCAAGCACCTTGTAGCCAGCCATCTGTGCATGGTCTTGGCTCTGCGCTTACTACCTGACAAGTGAGGGTGAGAGGCTTGGTGCCCTCGTGCCTCCTCTGTTTCCTCACCTTGAAAATGGGAGAGCAGGAGCCAGGTGACGCCCGTCTTTTACGATGAAATAAACTAGTGTGTCACAAGCACCGAGCTGCTGGCATGAGCCGTTATTAGAAGGGAACAGGTGGGGGAGGGGAACAGGACCAGGAAGAGCCATGCTTCACGGAGAGGCCAATGTTTTGCCTAATTGTAGACTGAGTTTTGCATCCCCCCCCATCCAACCAACAGGGGGCGCGAGTCTGTTTTCTACCTCTTCTGTTCTATTCCTCACTCCTATATCTTACTTAGCTTGCGTAAAGTTTGCTTTTCTGTTGCAGTAGTAAAAAACCATGACCAAGTGGCAAGGGATGACCAAATGGGGAGGGTTTATTTGGCTTACACATCAAGCTCTCAGTCCATCATGAAGTCAGGGCAGGAACTCAAGGCAGGAACGGAGGCAGAGGCCACAGGAGGGCACTGCTGACTGACTGGCTGGCTTGCTTCCCATGGCTTGCTCAGTTTGTTTTCTTATACAACCCAGGACCACCTGCCCACGGGTAGCATCGCCCACAGTGGGCTGGGTTCTCTGCCTCGCCAATTACTAACCAAGGCAATGACTTGCCTACAGGTCAAGCTGATGGAGGATTTTTGTTTTTTGTTTTTTGTTTTTTCCAACAGAGGAACCTCTTCCCAGATGACCCTAGCTTGTGTCAAATTGACAAAAACTTAACTAGGACATAGTTTTAAATCCCTTTCCCCCAAAAGGAGAAGGATAGAAATAAATAAATAAATTAACAACGTGGATTATGGAGTTAAAAATAACCAGAGGGTGCTGTGTGCTCCTGGAACTCAAATGATGGGGAAGGGCAGGGCAGGCTTCTGTCTTGGACACTAGGGTGGGGACAGTGGGAAAGGACATTTGCTCCTCCTTGATAATTTCTGCTACCACATCAATGGACCCTCCATGGTGAGTGCCAACCCTGTGCCCACAGGAACCTGGCTATTCCCACTGGAGTACAAAGTCAGCCCGAGAGACTGCCCACAGGGTAACAGATGGCCGTCCATGCAGCCCTCACCACCTCTGGCCGCCAACATCCTTACTTTGCAGAAAGTAAAGAGAACGGGGCTGAGGATGCATCTTACTCTCTTCCTCCTTCTGCTCTTTAGGCTTTTGTTAGGGGGTGGGGAGATAAGGCCCCGGGGTCTCTCATCTGCATCAGGACTGAGAGTTCAAGGAAGGACACAGCTCAGGCAGATAGAGAGTGTAAGTGGGGACCTTGTACCCCACTTCTCTTGCCAGTACTCAGGATTCAGGAGTTGTAGTACCCACTCCGGCTGGGAACAACCTGCCAGACAAACTGGGACAACTCCCAGGATGCTGCAGTGGCTAGAGTAATCAGAGAGAAAGGAGCCTCAGTTGAGGAGATGCTTCCATAAGATACAGCTGTAAGGCATCTTCTCAATTAGTGATCAATGGAGGAAGCCCAGTCCATTATGGGCAATGCCATCCCTGGGCTGGTAGTCCTGGGTTCTGTAAGAAAGCAGGCTGAGCAAACCACGGGGAGAAAGACAGTAAGCAGCATCCCTCCATGGTCTCTGCATCAGCTCCTGCCTCCAGCTTCCTGCCCTGTTTGTATTCTTGTCCTGACTTCCTCCACTGAAGGACTATGATCTGTAAATGTAGACCCTTTCCTCCCCAGCTTGCTTTCTGGTCATGGTGTTTTGTTGCAGCAATAGGATCCTGACTAAGATAGATGCTAAGGTTCTGTCGAGGGATACAGGGTTCACGCCACCTCTGGCATGTCCTCAGGATGGGGCAGGTATGGATTCTTGCCTTCAATAAAGGGAGAGGATACACGACCCCAACCCAGCAGGCGGCCTGTCATAGTTCCTTAAAGGAACAAAGTCTTAGGTGCTCAGGCTGGCCTTGAACTCCCTATGTTGCTGAGGGTAACCTTAAATTTTGGATCTTCCTGTCTCCACCTCCCAAGTGCTGGGATTTACTCGGGGATTGAACCCAGAGCAGCATGCACACCAGGCAAGCACGCTACCAACTCAGCCACATCCCCAGGCAATGCCACTTCTTTTGGAAGATGGGTGACAGAAATGGCCACTTGATGTCCCCAAACTAACCATGATAATGACTTCCCTCCCTGGCCGCTCTGCCATCCAAGCCCTAGCAGAGGAGGGAGGTGGTGGTGGGATTCTTGGGGGGGAGGGGGAGGGGTTGGGACTTCAAGGTAACCACAGAGTATTAAGTAACTGTCTCTTAAAGAGTCTAAGAGTCAGCAATCGGGAGGCAGAGGCAGGCAGATTTCTAAGTTCGAGGCCAGCCTGGTCTACAGAGTGAGTTCCAGGACAGCCAGGGCTACACAGAGAAACCCTGTCTCAAAAAAAAAAAAAAAAAAAGAGTCAGGTGCACTGTGTTCACAAGTAGGGGACTCTCTTCCTTGGGCTTCCACTGGTCCTTACAGCCCCAAAGCCACCTCCTAGCAACTCAGGAGGATGGGTCAAAAGGGGCAGGTGGGGTAGATTTCAGTAACCTTGAGAAAGATCTGATGTGAAGGGGCTGGGCCCTTTCAGAGCCAGTCCCCAGGTCCCCCCAGTATCCTCAGGTCTTTTGTAGCACTATCAAATGCTGTCCCTCAAAGAGCACGTGACTCTGGGTTTGGGTCCTTTACCTTAGGGAGGTGTTTCCTTGGGTTCTTCTCCAGGACTGGAAGAGTTCCAGCTCCCTGCCCACCCTGGGACTAAGGCCCAGAAAGCGGGACATGTGGCCTCTAGTGCCACTGCCACCACCAGCCTCAGCTGCCCCCTCGGGGCCTGGCCAGAATGGAGCTGCCCACGCAGGGGTGTGGATGGCACTGCTGAGTCGCCCCAGCTTGGAGCTGTGCCCTGACCTGCTTTCTGTATGGGACAAAGACACTGGGGGAGGAAGGTAAAATGTAGTAGGGTGATCTTTCCGTGGTGGTGGTGGTGGTAGTGGTGGTGGTGGTGGGGTAGTGGTGGAGGAGTGTGTGTGTGTGTGTGTGTGTGTGTGTGTGTGTGTGTGTGTGTATGTGAGTCGGGGAGAGAGACAAAATAGCCAGACCAATAAGAGGTAAGTCAGCCTTCTAGAATGAAATGAAGGACAGACAGACAGACATCTCTCAGTAGATCCTTGATTGTATGCAGAAGTACTCTCCTGGAGGACAGCAGGGGACTGGCTGTCAGCGCTCCACCCAGGGCCCTGTTACCAGAGACGACACAAGCCTTTGAGGTGCACACACGGGGACCAGCTGCAGCCTGTACTTACAGGAGGTCCTGAAAGAGAGAGAAAAGGGCTGGTCAGTATCCCTGCCGCCAGAGGGAGGGGGTGGGGAGGTCACCTTAGAAACAACATCCAAGAAGTTTTCTGGCAAAGAGGTTTCCATCTGGTCTTCAAAGTTTGTCTTTTCCTAGCTCACTCTTGCCAGCGTAATTCATTTCCTCTTTATTTTCTCTCCATATTTTTATGATTGGATGAGAAATACAAAGGTCTAGACCCCAGGCCCAGCCCTGAGAGGGGTCTACCGGTCGCCACCCCTTACCTTCCTGCCTGTCAAACTGCATTCTTGGGGACCTGCCAGCATTTCAGAGAGGCCAGAAGAAGTGCTGGAGAGATGGGCGGACAGTGTTGCCTGCTCACCACGCCTTGCAGGCTTTCTCAGGACATGCAATGGAAAACTGGCAAAAGGAGAGAGCTGGGGGTGGGGGGTGGGGGGGTACACTCCAGCCCTCCCCTCTCAGCCTGATGTCTATCAGCCTGGCCTGGTTTCTGTTAGGCTTTGAGTCAGATGTCTTGCCCTCCTGGGTCTGCCGCCCACTGCTGCTTTCCTGACACCCCCACTTCTCCGACTCAGGCCCAGCCCCTCTCTCCACCGGACTCCCCGCCCCACTCCCCCCACCCCGTCCCTGTCCACTTTCCCTCCTCCTGCACTGAACTTCAACAGCCCTGTCTCATTACTAACAAGTTCAAGCATTGTGAGGGTGGGTGTGTGCCAAGAGGGCAGGAAAGGAAGGCAGCCTAAATGACATCTCTGAAGACAGGAGCTATGGAACCCCCACGGCCCCTGGGGAGGGGTCCCAGCTGTGTGTTCCCTCCACCCCTGCTGACCTGACCATATCAACTTAGAAGCTACTGCTCTTGTCTTTCATGCTCTGCCAGCATGGTTGCCTGATGTCGTCCCCTCCACCCCCACCCCCACCATCCCAGTTCCTTATGACCCCAAAGCCATGTTCTTCTCTCTTCTCTCCTCTGCCAGTATCGTTTTTTTGTGTTCTGGTCCCCATCCAGGAAGAAACGGCCCCGTCTCACGCTGGCCTCTGTCAAGTCGTCATGTTCCGGTCGGGGTAGGGGGGTGGTGGTGGTAGCTAGGAAGCCCTGTGCCAGATGGCAGGGCTCCAGAACAGGCTGGGGGCAGCGTGGGTCAGGGAGGGAGCACATCTGGGACCTATCAGGCTGAGGGACAGGAGGATGTCATCCAGAACCTGCAACTGTCTCAAGAAAAAAAGCTGCTTGGGTAGTCTGCGTCTCCTGGTTGGGGGACAAGTATTCAACAATGACAAAGTTGAGCTCGGGGGGAATTTTTGGATGGTTTGGCCATATGAAGGGCAGCTATGCCGAGCCTATCAGGTCTGACAGGGCCCTGACTCCCAGTTTGCAAGATTGCCCCTCATGATACAGGGGGTTGTTTTAGTTGGGGGACCTGCTGGGTACTAGTAAACCAGAATACTTCTGACCCATCTCTACCACGTACCCTTCACTCAAATGAGCGTATCCTGCAGGACCACCTATAGCTCTCTGTCGGGCTTCTCTACAGCTCCCAGGGGACCCTGCTTTGCCAAGCTCTTACCACCCCCAACCTGTCACTCACAGGGACTTGAGTGAGGAGGAAGTCCCTACCTTGATGCTGTGCTGTAAGATGGGGGCGGGGGGGGGGGTTGGGGGCGTTTAATACTAACAGAATCTAGGATCACCTAGGAGACCAACCTCTCCGAGCGTGTCCAGGAGGAAGTTTCAGGATTCATCCTCTGCTTTTGTGTCCTGATCACGGACACCGTGTTACTACTGACAGGAAACTCCTGCTACCATGCCTGCCCCAACCCCAGCCCCCGATAATGAATGAGCACCCCAAACGGTGAGCCAAAAGCAAGTTTTCCTTCCTGAGGTTGCTAGCTCAGGGATTTTGCCACAGCACCAAGGAAAGCAACTAGACTGCGTGGGAGGATGGGGTGGCTCAATGAGCAAACCCCTATAGATAACCCGAGTAGATTTTCAGGGCACGTATGGTGGCTGGAGACAGCTAGCGTGGAATAGACTCAGAAAGCTGACCGATGAGGCTTTGTTCTCGACAAACACTTTTCTATCAGTGCGGGGAAGACTGCTGTCATTCAGATGGATCCTTCTGGAAGGTCAAGGGAGAATGCAACAGTTGCCCTCCTACCTCCTACCACTGCCCAGGCCTGCAGCGGCGATGCCTAGATTTCACAGCAAAGCCCCTGCCCGGCGCCGTGTTCAGTGAACAGTGCATGGGCAGCTGACCCTTTGGCAACATGTGCTAGGGCTGTCATGTCACATGTCTGTGCTCAGTCAGTCATGTGACTCACGACTGGCCCCTCTGTCTGTCCAGGCAGTCAGAGGACAGACACTTCAAAGCATCATCAACTCCGCTTTAGACAGACTAGGGACAGAAGGGCCAAGGAGGTTGGGCGAGGATATGAACAGCACCCAGCCTCCACACTTCTCATCCGGAACCCTCCGAACAAATGCACTATTGCTTATGACCTGGGGAGGGGACTCTGTGAGCGGCTGGCCACATCACCCCATCTGAAGCACCTGTACCTGCTGCAGGCCACAGGGACAGTAGATTGATGGGAGAGTGAGGTAGATTGTCCCAGGTCACCCAGGAAGGATGGAGAGGGATGTAACAGGATGTCCAGGGATGGTCCACAACAGACATCCAGAATAGAAACCTGTCTAAGACAGTGTTCCTTGTGTCACCTGTCACCTTGGCCTCTTTGAACAAGGCAGTCTTGCCTCTTCTAAATAGACAAGCAGAACCAGACCCTGTGAAGAAACCTGGGGTAGCCAGAAGTCTGAGCGGCCTTTTTTCCATAGATTCTCGCCAGGCTACAGCTATATAAAGATGAAGAACACACAGGCAGGCCCTTAGAGGAAGGAAAATTGCATGCAACAGAAACAGCAATAAGACCCAGACCTATGTGTTATCTAGAAGCCTGAGGCTGATCTCTGGTGACTTAGAGATGAATAGCTCATTTCCTCTTGCTGAGAAGTTAGAGTATCCTACGTGAGAGAGCTGGCGAAGTGCCAAGTAGCCTTGGATGGTGAGGACCCTGGAAAAGTGCCTGTGGTAGGAGGAGTCATTCATTCATTCATTCATTCACTCACTCACTTACTCAATCAACGTTTACCAAGTGCTCAGGGCCCTTCATTCATTCACCAAATCATTAATTCTTCTAATCAACATTACATGGGGTGCACAAGGCATAGCGCTAATTAGACTTCTGTGACATCACATCCGTTCTTGGGACAAGCCTGTGCTGGGAGTGGCAGCCCTTTTCCCTGAGCTTTCAAACCGTTTGTTTACTGCCCTGACAGCATATCACAATATTGCTGTCATCAGAGGGGAGCACCGGGCAATCAAGTTACAAACAAATTAAGCTGAAATAAAGATCCCATGATGTTTGGAGAAAGTTGGGCTGCATTCATAGCCATCCACTATGGGCAATGGTGACCTGTTACCTTAGACACCTTAGACAGCACCTAGGCTCTTTTTGTTCCTGTCCTTGTTTAAAGATAGGGCCTTTCCATGTAGTCCTGGCTGTCCTGGGACTCTCTCTGTAGAGCAGGATGGCCCCTAACTTGGAGATCCACCTGCCTCTGCCTCCAGAGTGCTGGGTTTAAAGGCGTGCACCACCACAGCCTGGCCTGGCTTGCAAGGCTTAGCCAGTCTTACTTTTTAAGCTTTAAACTCTACGCTGCCTAGCCTGGCTTTGAACCTGCCCTCTATGAATCTTGTGTTTTCCATGCTGGAATGAGGAGGACCTTAAGGGTGGATGGTTCTACCCTCTCCAGATCTGGTCCTGGTTCTCGTCCTGGGCAGAGCTAGTGCGGTCACAGTGTGCTCTCAATTCAAGGTCACCCAAGTCATGTTCTGAGCCTACCTGACTGTTGGGCTCCAAGAAACTGGAGTCTGAATCCTGTTTCTTACTCCCTCTGCCTGCCCATCTCTACCAAGACAGAAGCTGGGTACCCCATACTCTCCAAAGACCTTGAGTTAGTTATAATATGTCATAGTTTATCTGCAGAGCTGGACCATCTGGACTGGGGGTGTCTTTACTTTCCAGGGACAGTTGGCCACATCTAGAGATGCCATAGGGACCTTGAAAGGAAGGGCTGAGGCCAGTTTGTGGTTTAAGCATCTGGATCAGTTGCCCCAGGAACATACTAGGCAAATCATGCTTTGTGTCTGACACAGTAAACCCCAGTCTATGGATGAAGAAACCTCTGGCTATAGCCCGATATTCACAGCTGGTAAAGGAGTCCAAACCCTAGTTTGGAACTGCTCGGAACTGGTCGAGCTCTAGAGGAGTGGCAGAAGGCTGTAGAAAATCCAACAACGGTTGAAGATCAGCACATTAGGTCTCCCGTGAGCCCTCATGAACAGCTCTCCTTAGCGTGGCGCTTTGTAAACACACGTGTTGACAGCTGAAAACTGGCCTCCACTCGAGTTTACGCTATAGAAATTGGTACTGCGACAAAACATCTTTCCACCCCACAAACCAGTTGTTAAACATCTTAGCACACCGCAGCTCACATCTGTCCCACTCTCTTCAATCACAAACATTTCCAGACGTTTCCAGGTGAAAATGACCACCAGGGGCCTGGGAGATATGGGCAGCAGGTTCAGTGCCTGCCTGCCTGTCTGTCTCTCCTCCTGCCTCTATTGCAGAATGGAAGGAAGACTTCTGAGCAAAATGGCCAGCCATCATCTTCCTCAGATTGGCTATGGCAAATGCTCCTCACAGCCAAGTGCCCTGACTTGTCAATGTCCCCTCCTAGGAAGGGATGAGGATGTCAGTCACTGCTTCTCACTTCAGATCCAGCTGCTCCTTTTAGTCATTGGTATGCAGTTCTGCCCTAATTGCCCACAGCCTTGGGTGCCGATATATATATATATATATATATATATATATATATATATATATATATTTGCTGGAGAAGGTTAAGGGAAAGGACCTCCCATTGATGTAGCTAGGGGAAAGCTGCCATTCATGCAGGGTAAAGACTTTTCCATGTGGCTGCTTTGGGGTCATTTCAAGTTCCTGCCAATAACCCATTACCATGCTCTGTATATAAGGTCAATAAACACACTAGGGCCAGAAAGATCTTACATAGAATCATACTTGTCTCTGGGGCCTTATGAGGGCAGGGGAAATATTGCTTAGGTCTTCCCAGGGAAGGAATTCTTGAAACAAACATTCTTGTCCTCACAGTAGACATCTCTAACCAGCTGTGCTGGGATGAATAGGAATGGCCCCATAGGCTCATCTATTTGAATAGCTTGGTTACCAGGGAATGGCACTACTGAGAAGGATTGAGGGTATGGCCTTGCTGGAGGAAGTGTGTCACTGGGGGTGGGCTTTGAGATTTCAAGAGCCTAAGCCAGGGCCCAATGTTCTCTCTCCCTGCTGCCAGGGGTGGAGATTGGACTCTCAGCTACCATGTCTGCCTGCCTACCACCATGCTCTCTGCCACGAGGATAATGGGCTAAACCTCTGAAACTGTAAGCCAGCCCCAATTAAGTGCTTTCCTCGAAAGAGTTGCTGTGGTCATGGTGTCTCTTCACAGCAATAGGACACAGTCTAAGACATTGGTCATTTCGACTTTCTGCTGAAGAGCCTAGATGAGATTCTGCTGTCGATGCACAGGGACTGGCATAGGAGACAAGATCTGGCACTCAAATCACCCGGGGGTTAGAGCTCTTTCTTGACTTCCCAAGAAGGCCTGTCTCTAGCGTTGTTGAGCAGCAGAAAGGTTCCCAGCATGCCTTGCACCAGATGCGGGATAATTTTGTATTAGCTTTTCCTTCTTTCCCCGCCCAGCTGTGCAGACTGGCAGAGAGATGGCTGGGGATGAAGCTGAGTTGGCTCACTGCTTGCCTGGCATGCAGAAGGCCCTTGGTTTTATCCCCAGCATTGCACGAACTGATCATGGTGCTCCCAGACCTGTGCTCTCAGGACCAAGCTGGTCAAAGAAAACTCAAAGTCTGGTTCAGCTACACAGGAAGTTCAAAGCCAATAGGAATGGGTGAGATCCCATATTAAAAAAAGAAAAAAAAATGTCAGACTGGGGGATATGAACAATAAAAGTGTGAGAGCCAGAGAGAAGCCTCCAACCCAGTTCTGCCCCAACCTCAGAAGTCCTCATCCTACAGCTCTGTTCCCAAGACCACAGCTGAACTGCTGCCACCCATCGTCCCCTGAGGACAATTTCAGTGACCACTTTCCTGTAGAGCTCATGGACATAAACTCCCTGTCTGGCAGGATGCTGACAGTTCAGCAATCGGTCGCTCTGCCCTTTGGTACAGAAACTGCCCCCTCTCTGTCCGCAGTTGTTTCTCTCCCAACTCCCCCTTCCCTGCTTGTTTAATGAGTGCTTCAAGATGGGCTGGGAGGGGAAATGAGGTGTGTAGGACTCCCTCCTCTGCCTCCCCTGCAGCTGTCCTCCCTTCCTCTTTCTGTATAGAACTTCAGCATTATTCCAGCCAGCCGGTCATCTCTGCCCACACAGCTCTGCTTCCCCCAGTTCAACCTCACACTTAGCTAGGAAACTGCTAGGGCAAACGCCTGGGGCCACACATCCTCATCAAGATAGGCGCTTTAGGGAGATCTGCTGGAGCCGGCAGCAGGAATAGGGGACCCTACTACCACCTCTGCAGGTTTTTGTGCCCCAGGAAAAGCAGCCCAGAGACTCTGGGGAAGTGCGTGCAGGTAGGTAGTCATAGGCAGCAGGCCTGGGTATAGGGCCTTGCCTAGCAGAAGGAGGTCAAGTCTAGTCTCTGACAGGCTTCAAAGGGGCCACTCTGTTGAGAGAGTGGGAGAGGGTGTGGGAGGAGGAAGAGGAGAGAGACACTGAGTGACTGAGGATTGAATTTAGGCCAGGCTTGGCAGCAAGCTCCTTTACTGGCCAATCCATCCTGCCTGCTCCTGCCCCAAAAATAGGCTTCTAAATGATTGTATTGCATTGACTGGCACACTATGGGCTGACATCTTCCCCATCTTCTGTCTCATTATCCTCTCTACATTGTTCTCTCTGCTCCTCACAGCCCTGCCCTACAGTATCGCCACTACAGTCCACACGGGGCAGAATGGACCACGGAGGCTGTACAGGTTGTGTCTCCAGCAAACCCTCCTAGAAGGGTGGGCACTTCTATTGCCCCATTTTGTGGATGAGTCTTTTTTAGGACAGAGAAGTAATTCATTCAGAGTCGCACAGCTGGCAAGTGGCAGAGCGAGCATCTGGAATCCTCTATGGAGCCTGCCCTCCTGACCCCGTACGGATCTCTTCAGCTGTCAAAGCAAATGAAGAATCAAGACTTAGACATCAAGGAGAGCTTGAGACAGCTACAGGGGGAACCTACAGTACATCTTTTCCAAGTCCCTTTGAGGACCCTATAAGCATCCTTTCTGGGCCATCTTCCTGTCACTATCATCTTTGTCCCCTACTGAGATGGGGGTACTAACCCCACCCAAATCAGACCCACCCCGGAAGAACGACCACCACCCCAAGAGCACAAGAGTTTTCCCGTTGTTCTGTGAGCAGTGAAGGGTCTAGCAGCTCCACCTGCCACCTTCAGAGGCCTGAGGAGTTCCCAAGGCTTTCTCAAGAGGTCAGGGGCCAGACCAGGATCCCTGGCTTCCCTGCTGAAAAGACTTTCAGGACTAACCAGTAGAGTAAAGGAGAGTTGGGGATTTGCTCTTTTAGTTTATCATGATCGTGGGTGTGTCCGTGTAGGTATGTATCCCGAGTGGTAGTCAGAGAATCTCTCTGTAATCAGTTCTCACACCCTTCTGTGGGTTCTGGGGGGAGGGGTCAAACTGAGGTCTCTAGTCCTTTGCAGCAAGCAGTTTATCCCCACTGATCCACCACACTGGCCAGTACCTAGAAATGTTGTTGGTGAGGTTTTAATAAAGGCTTAGAATGTAGAGGAAAGGAGATAGAGGTTCTAGGAGAACAGAGGGCATGCTGAGATCGTGAGTGTCAGTTACTTACAGAGACTCAATGCAAGGTGCCCAAAACAAATGAAATTTTTTACCTTGTTACTCACTAGCTGTGTGACCCTTGGGCAAACTGCTTAACCTCTTGGAGTTTGAGTGAGTGCTAGCACCTACCCTGTTGGATTTGGAGGGGAAAAAACGAAAGACCACAAGCAAAGTGCCTTCACGGTGCCCGGTTTAAAGTTAAGTATGCGGTAAATGGGATTACAGCAGCTGCGCTGGTTATAGGAGGCACGACAAAGTGACATCCAATTTCAGAAGCATGTGGCACACTTAGAAAGCTCTTCTCACATACAGGCCACTGTATGCGATGTTTTATGAACGTTGTCATAGGCAGATGCCAGTGGTGGCTCATTTTACACACAGGGGCTCTGTAGCACAGAGAGATGTTTCCTGCTGGCGCCTCAAGCTAGGGAGGGGCAGGCTGGTCCAGCTGCTGACCACCCTGTGAACTGCCTGTCTGAGGAGATGCTGAAACTCTGGAACTGCAAACCCAGCAGGCAGGGAGATAAGCAGGCAGGATGGGCCAGGCTGGGCGAGCCCCGGTTAAAACAGAAAAGACTGATGGCTGTCTCCAGCTCTGGACAGTGGGACATGCTGTGTATGTTCTTCTTGCTTCCTTGGGCCCCCTACACTTCCAGGCTGGGGTCAAGAGTGTAAAATCCCAAGTGATGGAATCTCATGCAGGTCTCACGGGTTGTAGATTACGGCTAGATTCTGCAGACTCAGGCCAAGGGCAGGCATTGTTCTCAGGCTGAACAGTTTCCGGGCATAACCCCACCCCATCCCCCAGGGCAGAGGGGCTGATGGTCACACACAGATGGGGACAACAAGTCGGACAGGGGGGATGGGCTGTGTGACGAAGATGAAAATTAACCAGGGCGGGCTTTGCGGGGTGGACTCAGTCAGCCCAACTCAGCTTTATTTTGATAACAATCTGGAATCCCAGGGTCTCTGAACTTGAACCTGTCACTCTTGACTGAATCTCCCAGGAGCAGCGGGATCCTCCCATATGACCTGCAGAGGTCTTCCCAAGGAGAGTGACTTCCTGCCCCATCCCCCATCTCACCTCGGGTCCTTCCCAGGAAGTCAGCAGTTATGCAAGCCAGGGTCCCCTTTCCATGACCCACAGGGACAGCCGGTTCTCTGGCAAACACTGTGTGCACACAAGGCGGACCACACCTCCTCCTCCAGGCTGTGGATTCCGATCTACCGCAATCCCATGATATCAAAAATCATTTTTTTGTTGTTGTTTTGTTATTCCCTTATCTCCGTGCAGATGTCAAGACACCCCCCCCCCTTTGGCCCCTTTTTTTTCTGCATAGAACTCTCTACTAGGCTGTGAGATCTTTGGTGGTCACAGGCTTTGCTCATCACTCCAGGAAGACTTGAAAATTAAGGACTGCATACAGTGGAGCTGTGAGGAGCCAACCAGGCAGCAGACAGAAATGCAAAGAACTCCGAGTAGTGTGACTGGGAGCAGAGGAGGTGAGAGCAAAGTGCCAGGGCCTTCTCTGTGTGCCCAAGATGGACTGGGCCTGACAACCCCTTAGCTGCAGCTGTTAGCCCCCCCCACCCCCCATCTTGAAAACACCCAAGAAAGTGAAAACTTAGATCTTAAAGTACAAAGGTCTGGTTTCGAGATGTTGGTGCTGAGTCAGCAAAATCTGAAAACCTTTCTGCAAGCCCAACAGGGTCTTGAGACCCATCTGGTCTGTGGGGTGCTAATTCCTCACACATGTTCTCTGTGGCCCTCTCACATCCCCTAGTTTTAATTGCATGGACCAGAGTTGCTGGTGTTTGGCTGATACATGCTGAGTATGTGAACGGGAATGGAGGGAAGGATGGATGCAGGGTTCTCAGCTTCTACCTCTCCTGAGCTACTTACTACTCAGGAGAAAACATTCTTGACTCTGTCTTTCAGTTAACTGCATTTCAAGCAGCTGTGTGATGTGCCCTCAAGGCTACAGTTAAGATATATACATGGAACTCTGCTCAGGGAGACCTAAAAGAAACAACCTTCACTGCGGAGGTTTGAACAGGAACGGCTCCCATAGACTCATGTGTCTGAGTGCTTGGCCCATAGGGAGTGGCACTATTAGGAGGTATGGCCTTGTTGGAGTAGGTGTGGCCTTGTTGGAGGAAGTGTGTCCCTGTTGGGGCAGGCTTTGAGGTCTCCTATGCTCAGGCTATACCCAGCGTGGAATCTAGTCTCTTCTTGGTTGTCTGCCAAATAATGTCTCCTGCTGCCTTGTGCTCAAGATGGAGAACCCTTGGCCCCTCCAGCACTGTGTCTGCTGACATGCTTCCTGCCATGATGATAATGGACTAAACCTCTGAAACAGTAAGCCAGCCCCAATTAAATGTTGTCTTTTATAACAGTCGCTGTGGTCATGATGTCTCTTTTCAGCAATAAAACCCTAACGAGGACAAAAACTGAAGACCCCTCCCCACCCGCAATGGCCCCAGCAAACCTTCTGAGCTTCACAGGTAGTCAGGATGCCAACTACTTTACGTGCCACAGGAGGCAGGACGCTTTCCATTACCCATTTCTGATCTTAGGGACACAACTTAGCAAGTACTTTAACTTACAAATGAAACACCCAGACACCATAAGAGAAATAGCTCATCCAAAATCAAAGGAGAAGTGGATGATGGGGCTGAGATTATGCCTGAGCCCAGGTGACTGCAAAGATCATCCTTATTCCATGCCAGCACACTGCTCAGAGAAACAGGAGCCTTTCCTTCCTCACAGCAAGGACAGTGGTATAGCAGCCATTGAGAGGAGCCCAGCTTTTCATGCCAGCCTACTCAGGAATAGCAAATCCTGAGTGCAACTCAGTAGAACCTAAAATGGGTCCCATGCAGACATAACCAATTGATTTCATCGACTGCACTTTGGGCAGTCATGACTAATCAACCAGAGCTGCCATATTTGACTAGAGTCTTAGCATTCATTGTTAAAATGGCCTTTAAAAACATTAGAGGCATTCTGTGAGATAGTATCACTCCTAGTAGCACACCTTGCAGCTACTATGTTTCTGATTTCTCCTGTCCCTCAGATGTTCAGGGATATTATGGAATCCGTTCCCTTTTCTTTCTTTTTCCCAAGGCAAACATATTTCCACCTGCATGCATTTCTCATGACTATCTAGGAGGCCTGGATGACAAGGACCTGGATTATACACAAGACAAGACATGAGGACCATGGTATCATAA